>JAWRVZ010000423.1:135000-140000 GCA_037043235.1 Rhodeus uyekii | reverse complement strand
AAATGCAGTAAAACAGTGTAATATTATATCAGTGTAAAACAGCTGTTTTCTATGTGAATATATAGTAAAGTGTCATTTATTCCTGTGATTAAAGCTGAATTTATTAGATGATAAATACAGTAAAACAGTGTAATATTATATCAGTGTAAAACAGCTGTTTTCTATGTGAATATATAGTAAAGTGTCATTTATTCCTGTGATTAAAGCTGAATTTATTAGATGATAAATACAGTAAAACAGTGTAATATTATATCAGTGTAAAACAGCTGTTTTCTATGTGAATATATAATAAAGTGTCATTTATTCCTGTGATTAAAGCTGAATTTATTAGATGATAAATACAGTAAAACAGTGTAATATTATATCAGTGTAAAACAGCTGTTTTCTATGTGAATATATAATAAAGTGTCATTTATTCCTGTGATTAAAGCTGAATTTATTAGATGATAAATACAGTAAAACAGTGTAATAATATATCAGTGTAAAACAGCTGTTTTCTATGTGAATATATAATAAAGTGTCATTTATTCCTGTGATTAAAGCTGAATTTATTAGATGATAAATACAGTAAAACAGTGTAATAATATATCAGTGTAAAACAGCTGTTTTCTATGTGAATATATAGTAAAGTGTCATTTATTCCAGTGATTAAAGCTGAATTTATTAGATGATAAATACAGTAAAACAGTGTAATAATATATCAGTGTAAAACAGCTGTTTTCTATGTGAATATATAGTAAAGTGTCATTTATTCCAGTGATTAAAGCTGAATTTATTAGATGATAAATACAGTAAAACAGTGTAATAATATATCAGTGTAAAACAGCTGTTTTCTATGTGAATATATAGTAAAGTGTCATTTATTCCAGTGATTAAAGCTGAATTTATTAGATGATAAATACAGTAAAACAGTGTAATATTATATCAGTGTAAAACAGCTGTTTTCTATGTGAATATATATTAAAGTGTCATTTATTCCTGTGATTAAAGTTGTATTTTCAGCATCATTACTCCAGTCTTCAGTGTCACATGATCTTCAGTATTCATTATAATATGATGATCAACAAACATTTATGATTATTATCAGTGTTGAAAACTGTTTATTTTTCAGAATTCATTGATGAATAGAAAGTTGTATGCTTGAGTAAGGATGTTTGTTTCTTATAAAACAGCGTAATATGGGAAATGTATATTAAAGTCCATATTGGTTTGTGTTTTCAGGGAAGAAGTGACGTTTGAGCGCCGGAGGAACGGGAGCGACGGGATTCTCCAGCTGCTTTAGTTCAATAGATTAACAAATACTTCATGCAAACCTTCATCAATTAAACCGTGTTAATTGCCAATTGAGTTTTTCTCTTTTTTCTGACATCTGAAAGTTCAGCGTTTATGTTCAGCTGAACTCGATGCGGTGAGTTTATCCAGAGGCAATTGCTGTCGTTTAGTGAAGGTTTGAGCCGAAGCTTTGATGCCGCTCGTCAGCGCTTCACTTCCACTCGGGTAACGACCTCCAGCTGCGCCGCGCTTTGATGAAGGTCGTGCGACGAGCACCTGCTGAGAGTTTAGAGGAGCCGCAGGTCCCCTTCAGAGGTGAGAGTGAACTCAGACAGAGAGTCGAATGCCAATTAACAGAATTAAACACCTTGATTTAAAGATCTGCAAGTCATAATGTTTCGTGCATCTTATGGAGAGCAGATCATTAGTGCAAGACAGCAGGATTATTATCGTAACTGATGGCCAAATAGTTCTCCTCCGCACCAGTCTTCATGATGTTAAAGCAGCCGCTGGTCAAACGAGGGGAATGAATGAGTGTGTGTTTGTGTGTTTGTCATGTTTTCTGTTCGGGTCACAGGATGATTTGATATGATTCAGGATTGCTGGTTTCCTCAAAGCTCATCAGAAACACAAGAACATGTGTTACTCCAGACATCTGCATCAGATCTGTGTGGAGGAGGTCAGAGGTCAGAGGTGAAGATCTCGACTCCAGATGGCAGTACACACACACACACACACACTGACAGCGGCCTGATGCTCGAGTGTTTCAGCAGGTGGCGCTGTTGCTCTTATATACGAGGCAAACTCTCATCATCATCAACTACAACTGCACAAATGTTACTTGAAATAAAGTAAATACTGACTGCAATCAAATAAAAAAATTTGAATTTTAAAGTAGTATTTAAGTAGGTTTTATTATAAAAAGTAATTGTAATAAATGTGTTTTATTTCAGTAACCAATTTGTGCTACAATAAACAAAAAATGACAAAAACTAAATTAAACTGACTTTTATTTTTTATTACAAATGAAGATAATTATTCATTATTATTTTAAAATCTAATTATTAAAAATGAATATAAAAAATATTAATTATAAAAAATATTCTAATAATTAATAAAAAATGAATATAATAATTATTCATTTTAAAACTTCAAAGCACATTTTTTAAAACATAAAACAAAAAATTTATAAAAAATAAAAACTAGAGCGCTCCTAAAAAGGCGGATCACGGAGATCAGAGCTGTTGAAAGAAGGAACATTCACATTCCTGCATTTATCAGCTGCTTTTATCATCGCATTCAAGAAACACATTGACATTCTAATCAGTTCTTGCTTTCCCTGGGAATCAAACCCATGACCTTGATGTTGCAAGCGCAGCTCTCTACTGTTAGACACACAGGAAAGCTTCACAGCAACATGAAATCAAAGGATCGTTAAAGGCTCTCTTAATCGACGTCTCTGAGATGTACGTGTGGCATCAGGGTTTAAGCTGTTAATGATTCAGAATGGAAGTAAAACGGACGTTTCTCAGATGTTTGCACACAGCAGATGCTCTCCAGCTCTTTCACAGACGTCTAGCAGACCCGGGACCCGGGGGACGGAGACAGATGCACAGTGAAACTCAATAGTCAAAGTAATCTTGTATATTTAAGCTTCATTCTTCCTCTGCATGCTCTGAAACCCTGAGTGACTCTAGATGCGTTTATATATAGAATAACTGCGATTCCTTCACAGGTGCGTCTGGACGCACATTCCAGCCTCATGAGCAGGAATAACCGCGCCTGCAGATCCGGACGGACACATGGACGCAGAGACGGGAGACGGCAGTCGGCTGGAGTTTCTCTCAGGATCCTGGAGGAAATTCTGATGGATCTGTGAAGGCAATTGATCTGATGTTCATGATCGTGTCTCCGTCTCTCTGTGAGACTGCCGATGTTGACGTCTTTGTCTTTTGACAGATAGTGAGTCACGCGCTCCGAAATAGAGTCAGGAACACTTCATGCAGCCGGAGGAGAAGGAAAGCTCACAGGACGCGTGAGACAGACGGTGGGCGGCCGGAGCTCCAGGAATCTCAGATCACTGCGTCTGTTGATCTCCACATATTCCTGCATAATAACAAAGACATAAAATAGACTGTCGTTCAAGAGTTTGGGGTCAGTAAAGTCTTTTATTCAGCGAGGACATCGAGAATATGACATTGTTACAAAAGATTATTTCAAATAAATGCCGTTCGTTTGAGTTTTCCTGAAAAAAAAGTATCATTAATTTTTACACTTTGTGTTTTTATTTTTAACATTTTTATTTTATATATATATATTTTTTTGTTTACCTCATTTATTTAGTAAATATTTTGTTTTGATGTGTTAATTTAAAAAAAAAAATTTTAATTATCAATTTAATAAGTTTTGATTCAATTTTACATGTTTAGGATTTAATGCATTTTTAAAAAGATTTTTAAATGTTCTATTTGACATCTTTATGATTATCTATTTTTAGTGTTTAATTTCATTTACAGAATTTATATTTTTATGATTTTAATTTAGCAGTTTTATTTTAATTGTTCTCATGTTTATGATTTAATACATTTTTATTTTACATTTATGATTATTTAAATTATTTAAATTATTTTAATTGTACATTTTCTTTGTTTTATTTTGATTTATTTTCATTTTACCTTAATATTATTAATTTCAGGTTTACATTTTCATTTACTGAATTTGTTGTGTTTTGATGTAATTTTAAAATGATTTAAAGTTTACTTTTTTATTATTTAATTTAAAAAAAAATTATTTGAATTTTCTTTCATTTTAATAAGCACTTTATTTTTTACTGTACTTTTTAATTTTGAAATAATTTTTTTTATGATTTTTTCCATCACATTTTTATGATTTAATTCAGCCGTTTTATTTTAATTTGTTTGCATTTTTTAATATCATTTTACATTTTTAGTGTTTGATTTGAAATTACTAGAATTTTTTTATATGAAGCGATATGAAAAAGCACTTGTTTTAATATTGATGATAAGAGATTGTTCAAATAGAGATTGTTCTTAAAAATAGTCATTTACAACAGTACAAATATTTAACAGTAAATTAAGTAAACGCTGTGTTGGCGAGCCGTTTGACCTTTGACCCCAGACTCTCGGCGACCATGAGCCGTTTGACCTTTGACCCCAGATTCTCGGCAACTATGAGCGGCTCCACGGGTCACTATCTGAACCGGACGGCCGTGTTTTCCCCGGTCGGCGCGGCCCGTGTGTGTTCGCTGGCGCTGTGCTGCGCCGTCGTCGCTCTGGTGATCCACGCCGCCGGTTACAGCGCCCCCTACGGGACGTTCTGCATGGCGGTCTGGACGTCCTGCTTCGCCGTCACAGCTGGCGTTCTGGTGCTGGACGTGACCCGCCTGCACGCGTGTCTCCCCGTGTCGTGGGACAATCTGACCGTGACGTTTGCGTCGATGGCGGCGCTGCTCACGCTCACGGCGTCTGTCCTCTATCCCGTGTACTCTGTGCGCGCGGACGACTGTCCTCATAACAGCTGCGATGCGAGGAACTTCCGGATCGCGGTGTGCGTGTGCTCGTGGGCGGCGTGCGTCGCGTACGGGACGGAGGTTTTTCTGTCACGTGCCAAACCGGGTGGCGCTGGCGGCTACATGGCGACGCCGTCCGGCATCCTGAAGGTGGTGCAAATCTTCGTAGGATGCCTGATTTTCGTGATGCTCGCCAACG
>JAWRVZ010000423.1:107500-130000 GCA_037043235.1 Rhodeus uyekii | reverse complement strand
TCAATACTCAGAAGAATGATAACTATAAGAAGATATGATAGACTATAAGAAGATCCTCACATCACTCACACCTCCTCACATCACCACGACCTCCTAACATCACCAGAAGATATGACTAGAATATAAGAAGATATGACTAACTAATACGAAGATATCGATCCACATATCAGCAGACTCTGACTAGATATAAGCAGATATGATAAATACTCAGCACGCTCCTGATAGCGATAACGCCAGATACTGATAAAGATAAGAAGATATGATACGAGATAAGAAGCTAAGCTCGCTCACGATCACGCAAGACTATGCCTAAATATACAAGAAGATATGATCGATATCGAGAAGATCATGATAGAGCTAAGAAGATATGCTAGCCTACTCAGCATCATATAGATATAAGAACGATATGAATAGATATAAGAAGCATATGATAGCTATAAGAAGATATGATAAATATAAGCAAGCACCTCCTCAGCATCACTCACACCTCCTCGACATCGAACTCACGACAGCCCTCTACATCACGACTACGACCGCCTCTCGATCAGCACTCCTCAGACGATCAGCATCAATCATCGAAGCCTCCTGCTACATCTCAAGAAGATCCTGATCGAGCCTAAGACGCTATGACTCAAGATCAGCACATCACTCGACTAGCCTCCTCGACGATCTCACTCGATCAACAAGATCTGCATCAGCTAAACGCACTCAATCGACTAGCCGACCTCCGACAGCACTCTGCACCTCCGCACATCACTCACAAGCCTCCTCACATCACCTCACACCTCCTCACATCACTCATCACCTCCTCACATCACTCGACACCTCCTCACATCACTCACACCTCCTCACATCACTCTCAACCTCCTCACATCACTCACACCTCCTCACATCACTCTCACCTCCTCACATCACTCACACCTCCTCACATCACCCTCACCTCCTCACATCACTCACACCTCCTCACATCACTCTCACCTCCTCACATCACCTCTCACCTCCTCACATCACCCACACCTCCTCACATCACTCACACCTCCTCACATCACCCACACCTCCTCACACCTCCTCACATCACCACACCTCCTCACATCCACCTCTCACCTCCTCACACCTCACTCACACCTCCTCACATCACCTCTCACCTCCTCACATCACTCTCACCTCCTCACATCACTCCACACACTCCTCACATCACCCTCACCTCCCACACCACCCTCACTCCCACACCTCCTCACATCACTCACACCTCCTCACATCACTCTCACCTCCTCACATCACTCACACCTCCTCACATCCACCCTCACCTCCTCACATCACTCACACCTCCTCACATCACCCTCACCCTCCTCACATCACCCCTCACCTCCTCACATCACCCTCACCTCCTCACATCACTCACACCTCCTCACATCACTCACACCTCCTCACATCACTCACACCTCCTCCACATACACACCACACCTCCTCACATCACTCTCACCTCCTCACATCACCCACACCTCCTCACATCACTCTCACCTCCTCACATCACTCACACCTCCTCACATCACCCTCACCTCCTCACATCACCTCACACCTCCTCACATCACTCACACCTCCCTCACATCACCCACACCTCCTCACATCACTCACACCTCCTCACATCACCCACACCTCCTCACATCACCCACACCTCCTCACATCACCCACACCTCACCTCACATCACACTCACCACCTCACATCACCTCACACCTCACATCACTCACCCTCCTCACATCCCCCTCACCTCCTCACATCACCCACACCTCCTCACATCACTCTCACCTCCTCACATCACCCTCACCTCTCACATCACTCACACCTCCTCACGTCACTCACACCTCCTCACATCACTCACACCTCCTCACATCACTCACACCTCCTCACATCACTCTCACCTCCTCACATCACTCACACCTCCTCACATCACCCTCACCTCCTCACATCACTCTCACCTCCTCACATCACTCACACCTCCTCACATCACTCACACCTCCTCACATCACCCTCACCTCCTCACACCTCCTCACATCACTCACACCTCCTCACATCACTCTCACCTCCTCACATCACTCTCACCTCCTCACATCACTCTCACCTCCTCACATCACCCTCACCTCCTCACATCACCCTCACCTCCTCACATCACTCACACCTCCTCACATCACTCTCACCTCCTCACATCACCCTCACCTCCTCACATCACTCTCACCTCCTCACATCACTCACACCTCCTCACATCACTCACACCTCCTCACATCACTCACACCTCCTCACATCACTCACACCTCCTCACATCACTCTCACCTCCTCACATCACTCACACCTCCTCACATCACCCTCACCTCCTCACATCACCCACACCTCCTCACATCACCCTCACCTCCTCACATCACTCTCACCTCCTCACATCACCCTCACCTCCTCACATCACCCACACCTCCTCACATCACTCACACCTCCTCACATCACCCACACCTCCTCACATCACTCTCACCTCCTCACATCACCCACACCTCCTCACATCACTCTCACCTCCTCACATCACTCACACCTCCTCACATCACTCTCACCTCCTCACATCACTCTCACCTCCTCACATCACTCTCACCTCCTCACATCACCCTCACCTCCTCACATCACCCACACCTCCTCACATCACTCACACCTCCTCACATCACTCTCACCTCCTCACATCACTCACACCTCCTCACATCCCCCTCACCTCCTCACATCACTCACACCTCCTCACATCACCCAACCCTCCTCACATCCCCCTCACCTCCTCACATCACCCTCACCTCCTCACATCACTCACACCTCCTCACATCACTCACACCTCCTCACATCACCCACACCTCCTCACATCACTCTCACCTCCTCACATCACCCACACCTCCTCACATCACTCTCACCTCCTCACATCACTCACACCTCCTCACATCACCCTCACCTCCTCACATCACTCACACCTCCTCACATCACCCACACCTCCTCACATCACTCACACCTCCTCACATCACCCACACCTCCTCACATCACTCACACCTCCTCACATCACCCTCACCTCCTCACATCACCCACACCTCCTCACATCACCCTCACCTCCTCACATCACCCACACCTCCTCACATCACTCACACCTCCTCACATCCCCCTCACCTCCTCACATCACCCACACCTCCTCACATCACTCTCACCTCCTCACATCACCCTCACCTCCTCACATCACTCACACCTCCTCACATCACTCACACCTCCTCACATCACTCACACCTCCTCACATCACTCTCACCTCCTCACATCACTCACACCTCCTCACATCACCCTCACCTCCTCACATCACTCTCACCTCCTCACATCACTCACACCTCCTCACATCACTCACACCTCCTCACATCACCCTCACCTCCTCACACCTCCTCACATCACTCACACCTCCTCACATCACTCTCACCTCCTCACATCACCCTCACCTCCTCACATCACTCACACCTCCTCACATCACTCACACCTCCTCACATCACTCACACCTCCTCACATCACTCACACCTCCTCACATCACTCACACCTCCTCACATCACTCACACCTCCTCACATCCCCCTCACCTCCTCACATCACTCACACCTCCTCACATCACCCACACCTCCTCACATCCCCCTCACCTCCTCACATCCCCCTCACCTCCTCACATCCCCCTCACCTCCTCACATCACTCTCACCTCCTCACATCACCCACACCTCCTCACATCCCCCTCACCTCCTCACATCACTCACACCTCCTCACATCACTCACACCTCCTCACATCACTCACACCTCCTCACATCCCCCTCACCTCCTCACATCACTCACACCTCCTCACATCACCCACACCTCCTCACATCCCCCTCACCTCCTCACATCCCCCTCACCTCCTCACATCCCCCTCACCTCCTCACATCACTCACACCTCCTCACATCACTCACACCTCCTCACATCACTCACACCTCCTCACATCACTCACACATCCTCCATGAGTGGTTCTGAATGTCAAGAGCTTCACGGCTCTATCGCGCCTGACGTGCCGTTTGTGTGGAAGCGTTTAATCCACCGACCGTCGCGGTAATTTCAGAGTATGCGATATGAGCTGAATACAGAAACTCAGTGGAAACACCTTGTGTGGGCGCCTGTCTCTCTCTCTGTCTCTCTCTTTCAGTTTTCCTGTAGCTCAAACACTGGAGTGTGGCGCTTGCAACACCAAGGTCATGGGTTCGATTCCCTGGGAAAGCAAGACCTGATTAGAATGTCTTTGTATAAAAGCGTCTGAGGCGAAGTTTGGCTCGCTGGAAGTTTCTGTTAGGAAACACGAGGGCTTGTGGCTCTTCGGCCTGAGGACAGACGCGGAATGAGGGCCGGACAGTGTCTCGCTGCTCTGGGACGGGGAGACAGCAGCTGCCCGGTCCGCGTATATTTAGCGCAGGAACGAACACTATTCCCAGCTGCTCATAAACACAAGCACTTGCTGATCAACATCAAGGCCAAAAGCACGTGATCAAGCGTCTGTATTCTGATTGGTCGATTCGGGGACGCCTGCTTCACGTGGCTCATCTTTTTCTTCTTCGACACAGCTGCTGCTTTCAATTGTTTAAGTACAATCAACTTTCATTTTCAAATGAAACTGACTTAAAAAATTAGTTGGATCTCGTATAACTGCTATTAAAAAAGTTGAAGGTTAATTTGAACAATTAATGAATTTCTAAGGCCTCTAAATGCTCTGATAAACCTGTCGCACACAATCTTCTGTCTCTGATTCACGGTTTCAGAGAAAGTGCTCAATCCTCCTTCAGTTCGTGTTTCTGCTGTACATCTGCACTGATTTATCAACCAAACGCAACAGTAACTTTCATATTGTTAGTGATATTTCAGCTGAGATGATTTGATTATCAATCATCATTTATTATTAAAAACACGAGTCTCAAATATGATCATCAGGCGTTTGATGAAGGATTATTTGTTCATTATTGCATTATATGATTTAAAACTACAGATCATTTAAATATGATCTTACTAACACACATTCTGATTGATTTACAAGCATCAGAATTTCATCACTTTTGTCCATATTAATATCAACATCTGCATAAGATTTATTTTTGCTCGATTTGAGTCTGTGAATAAAGTTTTACTCCATATTCTCACTATATCATAAACCATAAAAGCCAGAAGCATGTAAAACACAAATGCAAACTTTTGTCATATTTTGCCAATAAACAGTTCAATTTATCTAGCTATTATTTTATTGATTTAATGGTGGGGGGAAAACACTGGATTCTCTTGATTTATAATTCCAGACAAAGGGAATTTCCATAAGATTTCCTGACTGAAGCTGAAGATTCCTGGGATTCCTCTGATAATCCGATAAGCCGATGGATTCTCAAATGACAGACAGACAATGAATGGAGGAAAAATCCAGAGGGAATCGTCAGGGGATTAAAACAAGCAAATATACACTTCAGTTCTTCTGAAGTCTGTGTGTGATTCTATATAACACTTCAGTTTAGGGTCCAATTCTCAATATTAACTAGCTGTTTATTATCATTATTAATATCAGCTGTTTATTAGCACTTATAAAACACATATTAATGCATTATTTTGCATGATCATATTCTACATCCTGAACCTAAACTCCACAACTACCTTAATATCTATTCATAACCAAAGAGTTTATTGAGTTTATTGAGGTGAAAGTTGTAGTTAATAGTGAGAATTGGAATCCAAACTGAAATGTGACCAAATATAGACACAGTAATTTAAGGAATTGTATTGTATATAAATATATGGATTAGTTTATTGTATTATATAAATTTCCCTCGAAAATACTTTTTTAATTACTGAACAAAAATATATAACACTATTTTTACAGAAACTAAAAATGCTAACCATATTTTGTGCAGCGTATTTATGAAGTGTCGGTGTTTTGTGACGTGTCTATCTATATAAACACAAACACACACAGTTATATTCTACAGGAACTGATGCAATAAGACCGCTCAGTTACAAGCCCCGCCCCCTCTCCATCCTCACGCCGATTGGCCTGACGCGCAGCCTCTCGTCTCCCATTGGCTGCTGCACGTGTCCGTCAGCGCGTGTGTCGCTGCACATGGAGCGAATGAAGCCACGTTTACATCAATCTGTGTTTTTACGTTCCGCTTGATGAAGTGAAAACCAAATCTTCCGTTCACGGTGAATCTTGGCGAGGTGAGGAAATCATCCGATTCCTGAGATTAGGAAATATTTGGGAGAATCGTGATTATGATGGATAAGGAATGATGATTCATATGCACTGATCATAATAACGTCATATATCTATACTTCATTGTGTTGTGTGTGACAGCAGCATTACTCTAGCTGATGCACAATTAGACCAGATGATACAGATCAGCTTGAGCTGCATTGTAGCCCATAATGCATCATTGCAACACTAACAGATGGAGTGACTGCACTGTTTTCCTCTAATGTTTCATTCTGATGTGTTTTAATTCAATAGTCAATGCCAGAGTCTTTGCTTTGATTACACTGGCTGTTTTGCACAGGTTCTGTATGCCAGTGTGTGACAGGTGTGTGTGTATGTGTGTCTCTTCATCAGGAGGATGAGTGTGGGCTTCATTGGAGCGGGTCAGCTGGCACATGCCCTGGTCAAGGGCTTCACGGCCGCGGGTATCAAACCTCATCAAACACACAAACCAACTTCAGTCTCAAACACCGCATTCTCGTCCTTTACATGTCAAGATGTAAAACACTGCCGAGATTCCAAAATAACAAGCTTTATATATATATATATATATATATATATATATATATATATATATATATTAATTAATTATTAGTATTTTTAAATAGTAAAAGAAAAATTATTTCCAGTTTTAGTTTGTATTTATTTCCAGGTTTAGTGTTTTGACTCGAGAGGCAATGTTTTTAATTATTATTTTTTTAATTATGTTAAATATCAATAATAACTTTATTTCCAGTAAGATCTACATTTTTCAAATTATGAAAGAAATTTTCAATTGTTCAAATATCTTTTTTTACCTTGAAACTCAAAAATGAATTTAACTTTTTGCGCTTCGGTCTATTTATTTTCAAAACTTTTATTTAGATTCATTTTGATTTAAAAAATGTTTTAATAGATTTGGTTGCATTTATTTGCCTTTTTTAAAATTAGGGTTTGTTTTTAAATGTTTAATTTATTTTGTATTATTTAAGTTTTAGTTTTTATTTATTTATTTCCAGTTTGTAATTTTAGTGTTTCAACTTTAGAAAAAAGTCTGTTATTAATGTCCTTTCCTTTAACAAACATTATTTAAATAATTTTAAATATCAATAATAACCTTATTTCCTGTAACAACTGAAGTTTTCAAATCATGATAAATCATTTATTTTTTACCAGTCATGTGCTGTTTGTGCTGCTCCTCTCACTCATCCGTGTTTCATCCCGTCTGTTTTCCAGGCGTGATCGCAGCAAACCGAATCACGGCGAGTTCCCCGGACACAGATCTGCCGACGGTCTCCGGCCTGCGGGTGCGTTTATAGTTTATAAATCATGAAAGGGAAGCTGCGCTCGTCTTTTCTCCTCTATCGTTCTGCATATGGAGGGAATCGCTTCACAAACAAGAACAAATGTTCAATCAATGATCAATCATTCACAATAAACTCTGTAAAATGAGACGTTAACTTGCTCTTCGACGCTTTCTCAGAAAATGGGAGTCAGTTTGACAACGAGCAACAAAGAAGCGACGCACAAGAGTGACGTGCTGTTCCTGGCGGTGAAGCCGCACATCATCCCGTTCGTCCTGGATGAGATCGGTCCGGATATCGAGGACCGTCACCTGATCGTATCCTGTGCGGCCGGAGTCACGATCAGCTCCATTGAGAAGGTGCGGCACACACACGCACACACACACACACACACACACACACACACACACACACACACACACACACGCATGCATACGTAACAGTTTCTCTCCTCTGTGTTTGATTTGTTCAGCAGATGAATCGCAGTATTATTGTTCTTTGCATGTCGTAGCTCGTCTGTTAACATCCTGACGCTCGTCTCTGCCTCAGGTTATGCATTTTTCTCTTTTATCAAACATTTTTCCTCCACCGACGTTTCCAAATTCCCAAAAGAATCAATTATATGGTGTGATTTCATCCGTTGTTTCATATTGACCGCAACGCGTTCATCTCTGTGCTTGTTGATATTTTACTAATTGTCTCACACTTTCACTATCTCACTCACACACACACACTCGCACACTTTTTTGTTCTCGCACTCACGCACACTCACAAGCATTCTCACTCTCTTGCACAGACACTTGCACTCTCACACACTCAATATCTTGTGCACAAACACACACACACACACACACACACACACACACTCCCACTCACAACAACTTCATTTAATACTGTACTTTATCGGCATGATTTGTGTAGAGCAGAACAGCAGATCACTATTTGACACAAAGTAACGTTTAATACGTTTATTAATGTTTATTCATGTTAATCGAACATTTATCATATTTTTATAATAATAAATTAATATATAATATTCATTTTATAATAAATCATTTTACATTTAACATCTAGCACATTTTTAACATATAAAGTTGAATCTGACATGAATATGAAAATGTTTATTAACAGGTTAATAAACGCTATAATATTTCTTCTTGTTAGTAAATGTAAGCGAGTGTTCAGAAGTGAGGGATTATTGTGATAAAGCAGTAATAATAGCAGTGATCACACGTCCAGCTGAATGAATGAGTGTGTGTGTGTGTGTGTGTGTGTGTGTGTGTGTGTGCAGAAGCTGCTTCAGTACCGCGCGTCTCCTAAAGTGATGCGCTGCATGACCAACACGCCGGTGGTGGTGCGCGAGGGTGCGACGGTGTATGCCACGGGAACGCACGCGCAGCTGGAGGACGGGAAGCTGCTGGAGCAGCTGATGGAGAGCGTGGGCTTCTGCACGGAGGTGGAGGAGGATCTGATCGACGCCGTAACGGGACTCAGCGGCAGCGGACCTGCTTACGTGAGCCTCACACTTACACCTATACTGATGACCTCATGACCTTATGACCTTATGACCTCATTACTGACAGCATAACTGATAAATATGTGAGTGTTTTTGAAAGTCTGTTCACCAAGGCAACATTCATGATCAACAAAAATAATGATAAAAAAACTGTGAAATAAAATTACACACACACACATAATGTAGTATTACACTGTTTTACTGTAAAATAAATTCAGCTTTGAACACAGGAATAAATGACACGTTACTATATATTCACATAGAAAACAGCTGTTTTACACTGATATAATATTACACTGTTTTACTGTATTTATCATCTAATAAATTCAGCTTTAATCACAGGAATAAATGACACTTTACTATATATTCACATAGAAAACAGCTGTTTTACACTGATATAATATTACACTGTTTTACTGTATTTATTATCTAATAAATTCAGCTTTAATCACAGGAATAAATGACACTTTACTATATATTCACATAGAAAACAGCTGTTTTACACTGACATAATATTACACTGTTTTACTGTATTTATCATCTAATAAATTCAGCTTTAATCACAGAAATAAATGACACTTTACTATATATTCACATAGAAAACAGCTGTTTTACACTGATATAATATTACACTGTTTTACTGTATTTATCATCTAATAAATTCAGCTTTAATCACAGGAATAAATGTCACTTTACTATATATTCACATAGAAAACAGCTGTTTTACACTGATATAATATTACACTGTTTTACTGTATTTATCATCTAATAAATTCAGCTTTAATCACAGGAATAAATGTCACTTTACTATATATTCACATAGAAAACAGCTGTTTTACACTGATATAATATTACACTGTTTTACTGTATTTATCATCTAATAAATTCAGCTTTAATCACAGGAATAAATGACACTTTACTATATATTCACATAGAAAACAGCTGTTTTACACTGATATAATATTACACTGTTTTACTGTATTTATCATCTAATAAATTCAGCTTTAATCACAGGAATAAATGACACTTTACTATATATTCACATAGAAAACAGCTGTTTTACACTGATATAATATTACACTGTTTTACTGTGGTTGAACTGATGTTCTGTGTGTTTCTCAGGCGTTCACGGCTCTGGACGCTCTGGCCGATGGCGGGGTGAAGATGGGGTTGCCACGGAGACTGGCGGTGAGACTGGGAGCTCAGGCTTTACTGGTACGTCATGTCACATGACTCGAGCTGAAGCTGCAACAGATTTCATATGTATGAATCTATAAGAACAAAGATGAGTTTAGCTTGATGACATCATAAAAAGGATGCAGATTTCAGCTTTATTTAGTGATTTCGCATCCCAGCACTGCTGTGGCGTCTCATTCAAGTTCAATTCTAGTTATCAAGAAGCAATACAATTAAACAATTTGTTCAATTATAACAAAAATTATAACTTTAGGACCCTCTTATTTCTCTATATATATATATATATATATATATATATATATATATATATATATATATATATATATATATATATATATATAAAAATATTTATAATGTATAAATTATGAAAAAAATAAATAAATCTTAAATCATTTATAAATACATTTGTAAAAAAAAATTGTGTATATATAATTTAATTTTTTTCTAAATAAATTTATTTATTATTTTTTATTTTTTTTATTTTTCTGTTTTAAATGTTACATTAAATTCCACTAATCAAAAAGCAATACAATTTAACAAGAATTTATTCAATTAAAAAAAACTAAAATAATTTAGGGCCCTTTTTCCCAATGTTTTTTTTCTTCTGCAATTTTCTTTAAACAATTTAACAGTGGATTATTATATTTGAACATCAACTATTCCAGCGTTGTGTTGAACATCAGTTGTTGTTGTTGTTGTTGTTGACAGGGTGCGGCTAAAATGCTGCTGGATTCGGAGCAGCACCCGGGGCAGCTGAAGGACAACGTCTGCTCGCCCGGCGGCGCCACCATCCACGCGCTGCACTTCCTGGAGAGCGGAGGCTTCCGGAGTCTCCTCATCAACGCCGTGGAGGCGTCCTGCATCCGAACCCGGTACAGCGCCCTCTGCTTGCTATCAGAACCCGGTCATCAGACTCATACATGCGCAGAATAAAGGGGCGGGGCTTGAGTGAGTCGTGTGTTGAAACTGGTGGTTATGGGAAGGGGCGGGACATTTCCCAAACACACTGGAAGCTCTCGACCAATCACAACACACCGATCCAGCCGACCAATCAGAGCACAGTGTGCTTTCAGAAGGAGGAGCTTCATAGAGACAGGAACTAAACAGAGCGTTTCTGACAGACTGGGAAGAGACGGATATGGGGAAATGTGTTTGTGAACATTCGCTCTCTTTAATGACGTGTTCCTCTTGGCAGGGAGCTGCAGTTTCTGGCGGATCAGGAGAAGATTTCGCCCGCGGCCATCAAGAAGACGACGCTGGATAAAGTTCTGCAGCAGCCGGGCGTCTCGTCCACGTCCGTGGGAACCAAGAGCAGAGTGAACCTGTTCAACAACCGGAGCGGCGGGAAGAAGAGCTGAGTGTGATGGTCTGATCTGGCAGCGCCGTCCGTCCACACACTCGCGCGCACACACACACACACACTCACACGCACGCACACACACACACACACACACTAATATCAATAGCCATTGTAAAGCGTAATTTGCGCACAAACCTTCAGACCAGTTGGTGTTTCAGGACTGTTACAGGAAGTGATGTCACAGAACGGCTCTCTGAATCAAACTTCTGTCCTTCTCTTGATCTGGATGATCTGGATGCTCACACATCTTTTCTTTTGTCTGCTCTTTTTAAAGTGTTGGTGAGAATAATGGATGTCAAACAGCCGTGTGTTTTGTAAGCCGATTGTCACGCGTGAAGCGTCTTTCTGTCTGTCCGTTGTGTGTTTCTATTGCAGAAAACCACATAAATGGTGCGTAAAGTTCAAGAAATGCTTGTGTTTTTATTTCCTCCGTGATGAACTGCGAGAGCGTTGTTGTTGGTTCCAGACTCGTAATAAAGCGAGAGGAACTGTGAATAATGAATGTCTCTTTAAGCAAACGAACCGAAGTGTTTGTGAACGCTGCGTCACGACGGCTCAAACCACCAGAAACATTACGCAAGTGTTTCTCCGCAGCCACTGCTTCCTCGTGCGGGACTGAAACCGTTCCTCAGTCGTTGCTCAAGTGTTCTCGTGCGTGGAGCGCGTCGGTGTCGGTGTCGGTCCTGCTGGATCTGAACGCTCTCTGAAGCTCTGAGTCTGTTCACTGATCATCATCGGCCCGTTTCACTCGAGCTGCTTCCAATCGACGGCTTTGTTTCTGATAGTGACGTGCTGAAATGAACAGAATCACACAGGTCGCCTCAGTAACACTAAAAACTGACGATTCTCGTTCCTCGAAAAGGTTTCAATGATTTTCTAAGAATAAATGTAGTTCTCAGAACTTCCTTCACAGCATTTGAGTGGAATCCTCTTTCTCTTTGTGTGTGTGTGTGTGTGTGTGTGTGTGTGCGTGCAACTATGAGTGAGCAAGTGAGTGTGTGTGTGTAGTGAGTGAGTTAGCATGTAGTGTGTGTGTGTGTGTGTGTGTGTGTGTGTGTGTGCGCGAGTGAATGAGAAGCGTGTATGTGTGTGTAGTGAGTGAGAAGCGCGTGTGTGTGAGTGAGTTAGTTCTACTGTGTCTGGCTGATGTGAGGGAACATTTCCAATCTCCGCTGGAGGCTCGGCTATTTCTAGCGCTGGATTTGGTAGATGTTTTTCTCAGCTGGCGTGCGGATGAGTGTATGAAGACACACGCCAGCTTTAGATCCGTCAGGGTCACTCCTGACGCTGCTCTGACTCTGACAGGTCAAAGTTCATGTCGGGGAGACGCGGCTCAGAGACGGAGCAGAGCAGTATGAAGATCTGGATGAACAGTAGTGTAACAACATACTTATATATGTTTTGATTATGTTATGAAAATATGTTAGAATTATCTCTGATTGTTGAAAACATTGGTTATGCAAACACTGTATCAGAAATGCACCGAAATAAACATTTTGGCCAAATTCAATAACCGATAATTCTTTATATTTGAAAGCTGATAACCAATATTTTGACCAATAAATCTAAATCCACATTTGAATGTACAGTAATACCTCGGTTTACGAGTTTAATTAATTAAGAGCGAGCTCGTAAACCAAAATGCTCGTACACCAAATCAAATGTTCTCATAAGAATGCACTAAAAATCAATTAATTCGTTCCACATGACCACAAATGCCCATTTTAAATATATTTTTTGTTTGTTTTACCCTATTAATTGCAGTTAAAATTGTAACCATTGAGATCTCATAAATACTAATTAATAATTGACAAACTCTAAAAATACTTGACAATTTACTGTAATGCACTTCAGGTTTGAGCAGCCTGTGTGGAGGAGAGAGAGGAGGGGGGAGCTGGGAAAGCAAGGATGAGAGCAAATGAGTGAATTTACTATAATAGTGCAGAAAACAAACAAAGTGATAATCCAGACTGAAAGTCGTGGAAGCCGCGAACAAACGAACCTGCGGTAGTCGCGAACAAACTCGCGGGAGCCGCGAACGAAGGAACGAACGAACTCGCGGGAGCCGCGAACGAACGAACGATCAAACTCGCCGGAGCCGCGAACGAACAAACGATCAAACTCGCCGGAGCCGCGAACGAACGAACGAACTCATGGGAGCCGCGAGCGAAGGAACGAACGAACTCGCGGGAGCCGCGAACGAACGAACGATCAAACTCGCCGGAGCCGCGAACGAACGAACCTGCGGTAGTCGCGAACGAACTCGCGGGAGCCGCGAACGAACGAACGATCAAACTCGCCGGAGCCGCGAACGAACGAACAAACTCGCGGGAGCCGCGAGCGAAGGAACGAACGAAATCGCAGGTGCCGCGAGCGAAGGAACGAATGAACTCGCGGGAGCCGCAAGCGAAGGAACGAATGAACTCGCGGGAGCCGCAAGCGAAAGAACGAATGAACTCGTGGGAGCCGCGAACGAAAGCAGGGAGATAGGCAGATGATATGAGAATCAGGTGTTCAGTGACCACACACACACACACACTCAGGCAGAACTAGGAGACACTGAATTCATGAACTGTGACAGTTACTGCTTAGACTTAGAGGTACTGTAAGTGTATATTTTACTACGTGAACAATAGCGATCACAATTAATTAATGTTAAGAATAATGAGAATGAATGAGTGAAGGGTGATAAAAGGGTTGGAACCGCGTGACTGTTTTATGAGAGGCTGTCATTAGGATATTTTCTGTAAAAAAGGATAATGAGTGTTAGGACTTTTTCCACACAAAAATGCGCATGGGTGAGGGAAATTTTTTCTCGTACACCGATACAATGCTTGTACACCGATTCGACCCTCCGTGCTCGTACACCGATTTGCTCGTATACCAAGTCGTAAACCGAGGTATTACTGTATTTTTTGAGAGCTTGATTACAAAAGCAAGTCTTGACATTAAAAGCCATGTTTCAAGCACACAATTATAATTTTATGTAGTCTATATGACAGACTGCTCATGTTTGCTCTGAACCTTTTTGAAGTGATTCCAATCATATTTCATGCAATTCAAACTCATCGTGATGAAAAGCATCTGAAGTATCTCAGCTGAAGAAAATAATACAATATTGATCAGCTTTAATATACTGACCTAATCTTCTTATTGTGTCGATAAATACATCATGAAAAGAAACATATATTGGCCAATACCGATTATGGTGGCAAATATATTGTGAGTCCCTACATTGTGTCATTCTCCAAACGTTACGGGAACGTTACATCGTGTCATTCTCCAAACGTTACGGGAACGTTACATTGTGTCATTCTCCAAAAATTAAGGGAACGTTACAACATCATTAAATTTGAATGTTCTCTGATTGTTCTGAAACAAGTACGAACATTTAATAAACATTAACATCCAACTAATACGTTTAATTTTTGTGATGCTGAATTCAAAGATCCTGTTGGTGTAATTCTGTATTGCAACTGAACCCTATTGATATAAACTCTCAAATTACACAAATCATTTTGATAATGTTCAGAAAGATTGTCATGAAAGCTGACTGTTGATCCTTCAGCTCTTTATGAACATGCTGTTGTTTTTCTGGTGTATAAAGTTAAGAGTCTGATCAGAGCAGATTCCTGATGGACTTCCTTAAATTACAACACAAGCATTTTCATTTTTGCAAAGTTTCAGAGCAAGAGTTCATTTCTGTTCCTCAGAATCTTTTGTAGTGATTGCTATTGTGTGTTGAGGAGCAGGACAGCAGGATTAGTTCCAGCGCTCAGTGTGTGATTAAGGACGCGGCTCTTGTGTTGTGTGTTCTGCGGGCCGCTGTTTATTTGTGTCTCTGATTGGAAGTCGAGGAGGCGCTAAAGAGTTGGATAATCCTCCTTTTATTCCAGAGGTTCTTCCACGGCCGGCCCAGCGCTCTCAAACGCTGATAAGTCAAACGAATCTTACGCTCCTGTTATTCCTCTGGAAACACGCAGGACCGTTTCAGACGCTGTTCATCGTTTTCTGATGATGTTCCACAAACACAATCAGTCATTTTCACCGTTCTCGAGTTGCTCGTCTCGCCAAACAAGTTTCTTCAAAAGAGCTTTTGCCTATTTGTGAACCATTTTTAACTACTTGAGATTATTTTTCTTCTGAGTTTTTGCATGAATAAATCATTCAAAAGTAAAAACTCTCATTTACTCTTATGTCGGCTGTCCCAGCGAACAGGGAATGTTAATTAATCGCGATCAATCGCATATCTGTCTGTCCATCCATCCATCCATCCATGTATCTGTCCATCTATCCGTCCGTCCCTCCATCCATCCGTCCGTCCATGTATCTGTCCATCTATCCATCTGTCCCACCATCTATCTGTCTGTCCGTCCAGCCCTCCATCCATCTGTCCATCTATCCGTCTGTCCCTCCATCCATCCATTCATCTGTCCAGATATACACATATATATTTACAAACTTTTGTTATCGCGATTAAGCGCATCTAACAAATGTTTGTAAGTGTGTTTGTGTGTGAATATATATTCTCACACACACTAAATGCACGTGCATATATATATATATATATATATATATATATATATATATATATATATATATATATATATATACTGTATATATTTAAAACTTTTGTGTATGCAATTCATCACGACTAATTTTAGTTTGACTTGATTATTAGCAAAATGCTCTTAAAACATATTTTAGTTTGCTCCAAAACCAAAACAAATTCCCATCATAAAAGCATCATTAAAGTATAATAAGGAGTTGTATTATGGTCTGTTCCTCACGCCTAATTATCACGATGAATATGAACTGCTGCTATGATGCTTTTGTATCCTTTCTTCAGCTTGACATCTGCAACGTTTTGGGGGTTAAAACTGATTTCTGATGCGGGTGTAATTGACAGCTGGTTCCGTGTGTCCAGATGTGCGGCTTCAGGAACGGGAATGGCATTTTTTTGAGTTGTGATTTTTGGGAAATGGTGATTGGGTTGTTGTTGATTGGGATAGTTTGGGTTCGTTCTGAGAGTGTGAATCCATCTCGACGTTTGCTCAACCTTGCGTGTCTCAGATGCATTTCAGCTCTTTATTTCTGCTGCCACTGGTATTCTCAGAAAAGAGCTACCGGGAAGAGTGTGAAGGGAGAAGTGTGTGCGTGAACTGATATGTTTTATCACTGGTGCACAGCTGGCGGCTGCGGGGAGAAAGAGGAAGACGGGCTCTGGTTCTGAACCGCAGTGAATCATCAGATCGGCTTCCTCCAGTGTGAACATCACTGATGCAATGCTGTCAATCACTTTGAGAACATTATTAAAAAACGAATACTTCCCAAATGTATAGTAACACCAACAGAGTTACATGTCCGAATGCATAGTACTTGAAAAACATTTTGGAGGAAGATTCTGGAGTGTGTGTTCGATCCCATGATGGGAGATGGACAATTTTTGGAAAAGTAATGCATTGCAATATTGAGTTGCTCTCTAAAAACGTAACTGATTGCATTAGTTAGTTTCTAAGAAAAGAAATGTGTTGCGTTATTTTTGCTTTACTCTTTATCATCTGCGCTGGAATTCATGTTTGTTTTTTAATAACAAAATAAAGTTGCATGTTTGGGCAAATCTGAAGAACCTTTCAGCAGTTCTGGATCAGGAGAAACTTTAACTCTTACTGACTAAAAACAACTCAACATCTGAAGTCATTTCTGCTGAGCTGAATCATCATCAGCAAGTGCATTTGGTCAATAAAGTGAGAATAAATTCATACAAATACTTGTTTTAATTGGAGGTTTGTGTAGTTTTCTGATTATGCATTACAATGATTTTATTTAATTTGGTGGAATAATTAATCTGTTTCTGTGCAAGAGAGATTAATAAATTAACTACAATAATAATAATGTTCTCACACTCTCTAGTGTCTCGCTCTCTCTCACGCTCTCACACACATATTCTCTCTCTCTCACACACACACACACACACACACACACACACTCCGACTCCTGAATTCTCTCTATATGAGGACAGGAGAGCTGGCAGTCAATAAATGGGAAAAGTAACTCCCAATTAAAAAATAAATAAAATTAAAAGTAATGCGTTACTTGAAAAAGTAATTGATTACGTAACCCTTTACACGGTTTACTCTAATGCTGGATTTATGAATGCAAGTGAAGCGACGCAACGCAAGCGGAAGGTCACGTGACACTGACAACATGGCGGATGTTGTGCGACCGAATTTCATTCACCATTTATATACAAAACTTTTAAAAGGTCACAAAGTTCAAGTTCAAATGTAGTTTAAAGTCAGTGAGTTCACAGCGCTCATGTGTTCAGAATATGTAACATTCTCAGTACTGTTTGTAAAAATGATGGGATTTATTGTGTTTTACTGATTTGTTATGATTTGTTAAAGCGTGCTAGACTCTTCCAGTGCAGTGTTTACGCGCGTCAGCGCGCGCGTGTTCCTTTAAGAGTCGCGAGCGTTGCGTCGGTCCTTCATGAATGAACCCACGTGACCCGCCAAATCATATGACGTCTGGCTTCAGCGCGAGAGAAAGCGGATCAACACGCTCATAAATCCAGCGACAACACCGACAAACTCCCGCAGGATTCTCCTCGCTTCCACCGGGACACCGTCGCGCGCGGCTCCTGACGCTTCCTCGCGCGCTCGGTAAGCGTGTCGGCGCACAGTGTGCTTGTAACGCGGCGCGGATCTGTTTTGCTGAGTGTGCGCGAGCCTGTGTGCGCGTGCGCGTCACTTTCTGTTTTTAGTGCAGAATATGAGCCATTTACAAACACGAGGAATTAAACAACGAACATTCATAATAATAACGAAGCTGTATTAATAATAATAATAATTACAATTAATTATAAATTGAATCAAGGGGATAGAATTAAATGTTTGTATTTTGGGTGTAAAAATGCTATAACTGCTATATTTATTTCTATTTACATTATTATGAATTCTGGTTTATTATGTTGCTTTACTTTGTACCCAATTATGGTTATGAATATGTAATTAATAAGTCATGTGAATGTTTGATTAATAATTATAAATGGGCAAGTTGTAAAAATATGATCTAAAAAACTATCACTCAAAACACCTTTTTGATTGTTTTTTAAATCACGCATTACTAAATCACTGTGATGTCGAGAAATATTTATAATTATGAATATGTAATGTTTTTGTTATATTTAACTACATGAAATTAACATATACTTTATATATTACTAATCATTATAATTTGCTATGCTAGCAATTTGCGAATAATGAAATAGTGTTAACGTTACAGTAACTTATTAATATGTGTATTTGTTTACTATATTATTATTATAACTATCAGCGTTTATTTGCACGCGCGTCACATGACGCCACCGACGCGCGTTTTAAAGGGCTCGCCGTGCTGAATCATCACGATCGGGTCATTCCGCTTAAAACACACACACAATCATAAATACACACACACACACACACACACATACTCCCTGATACACACTCACACATTCATACTCACTGATACACACTAACACATTCATGCACACACAATCACTGACACATACACTTACTGATACACACTCATATATATATATATATATATATATATATATATATATATATATATATATATATATATATATATATATATATATATATATATACACACACACTCATATACATAAAAACACTGATACATACACATACACACACACATACTCACTGATATACAGACACACTCTCTCTCTCTCTCTCTCTCTCTCACACACACACACACACACACACACACACACAGAGCCATGATGACAGCGAACAGACAAAGGGCTCATCGATACACACACGCACCCTAATCTACGATCGATCACCTGCTCTGATCGGCGCTTTCGATTAGAAACATTTGCAGAAATCAGCGGGATTCGGCGTGTGTTATATTTAGAGTGTGTGTGTGTCAGACAGAGGTTACACAGCAACACAAACGCACGCGCGCGCGCACACGCGGATCTCTGGATCTCAATAATCGGAACCTGCTGGTTCATCAGAACCGCGTCTGCGCTGGACAGAGACCGCCGGGCTCGAGGTGCGTTATTCTCTCCTCACATGCTTCTGATGAGTGAATTATTTCACAGGTTTACACCCTTACAAAAGTGTTGTGGCGGTACTACGATATCAGGTGGTACTTTAGTGCTGCGAGCCGCTGATTCGCGTGTCGTGGTGTTTTTCTTGCCCTACATTGACATCGTTTCACGGGCATCTGTGTCGCGAGCCCTAGGTAGGGAACACAGTAGGGGTCGAGAGGAAAACAGGAGAAAATAACAGCGTTTCGCGAACGTTTCCTTTAAATCAAGAAGACCGTTATTTCAGAATGCCGTTAAAAACGTCATTTTTTTGAAAGGTGTTAAAACCGTTATATTTAAAAAAACAAAAACGCGGGAACATTCCCTTTCATAATTTTGCGAACGTTACTTTTTAAAGTTGTGTTTGCGGAGACAATAAAACACATTTGGGCTTTTAATTGAAGGCGCTGATAGAAAGTACAATGATGTATTATTGTATGGCACTTCATGTAACACTGTGATTGTGTGGAGGTGTGGGTTTAGCGCCCTGTTGTGTGGGGAAACTAGTTTTCTGGAGCATTTGTTGAATTCCGTTACCGCGCGCTCGCTCGGGATCATTATATCAGCGTGATTTCAAATCAGCGCTGCTGGGAATCATCATATCAGCGATATTAACCGGGTTTCGAGCGGATGAGGAAGATGCTGATTCATCAGTCGCTGGTATTTGTTTGACGTGAGCCCGGGCACCGGGGCGTCATGGCAACACGGCACACCGGAGCGCGCGAACCGGGAAGCTTTCGAGGCACGGAGAGGCGCGTATAATATTACACTGTTTTACTGTATTTATCATCTAGTAAATTCAGCTTTAATCACTGGAATAAATGACACTTTACTATATATTCACATAGAAAACAGCTGTTTTACACTGATATAATATTACACTGTTTTACTGTATTTATCATATAATAAATTCAGCTTTAATCACAGGAATAAATGACACATTACTATATATTCACATAGAAAACAGCTGTTTTACATTAATATAATATTACACTGTTTTACTGTATCATCTAATAAATAAATTAATAGATTAATAAATTATATATAGGATGCAATTCGGATTTTTTTTTAAGGATGTTTCTAATTTCAGTTTGTAATATCTTTTTTTTTCTTTTCTTTTTTTTTAAATCACCTTTCGGGTCTATTATTGTTGTATTACCATGGTAAAGTGGTGGTTTTTCTGGGCATCAGTCATGTATTTTAGCCAAATTTGTTTTAAAATGAAGATTGGTATTGTTTTAATTATTCAAGGGAGATGTAAAGGTTGTGGGTTCGAGTCCCAGTGCAACACATGAACTGACAGAATGTATGAAATGATTGTAAACATGTCAATGGTGTTCAAAACAGCTGATCATATTCGTATAATGTGTAAGTAGAGCTGTATGATTAATTGTTTAAGGAACGATCTGTATTTATTCCTGAATAATAATGATAATAATAATAAGAGCGATTCAGCTATTACATTTTTGACAGAATCACTGTGAACATTCAGATGTGTGTTCTGAGTCAGAGATATGAAACAGTTTAAAAGTTTATAGTTCAGATATAAACACTGATATCCGGTAATAAAGTAAAGTTTTTAGTAGAGTCATACACTCTAGTGATTTGTTCAGAAATACTGATTCATCCAGTAATGAAACAAGTGAATCTTAATGAGTGAGTTATTGAATCATTCACTCAAATGATTCATTCAGAAACTGATTCATTCAGTAATTAAACAAATTAAGTTTTTAATTTCAGCAGCATTTAACATTTTGTCAGAACCTCTAGTAAATTACACATTATTTTGTTCAGTTATGTGTTCATAATCGTTATCTCTGCTTGAAACAAACCAAAAAATCATCAACTCTATTATTATTATTATCCTTATTATTATGAACTACTAGAGAGTATTTGCATGGAAATGGTTCATGTCTGAATTAGTGGTACAATAGTTGTTTTGGTTAGTGATATCAGTGTAACCATGTGAATCCATTTAGACGCTTTTAAGACTCTATTTACATCATTAACCGGAAATCTCCCAATAACAATTCCAGCTAATTGTGATATTTGTGCAGTTAGAGTGGCAGTGCTGGAGAGATGTAATCTGATCATCTGAAGATCCCCTGTTCATCGAGCTGATGAGTGAAATGTGCTGATGCTGGAGAGTGTGTGATGGAAGTTCTGGTGAACAGGAGAGTTTCTTTGTCTTTAAGGGATTCTCTGAAAGCGCTGAGACGACCAAAAACCCGTCTCTGGCGCGGCAGATGGTGTTTGCGCCGTTACCGGTGATCTTTGTGCCGTGAGAACGAGCGAAACACCTCGTAATGTGACATTGATGATGAGGAGGATGTCGGAAACGAGCTTGCCTCGGGTTCTTCTTAAATAAAGGTGTAAAACGGTGTGATGAACGAGAGAAGGGCTGATTGCTGCACTTGCAACTTTTCAAACGCGAGACTTGCATCACCAGAAGAAATGTGATCGTTTGCATTTACAGTAAGTGTTTTGCAACAGATTGCAGTTTCTGTTCTTCCTCTTTTTACTAACAGGTAGTTTTTCTCGTTTTTTCTTTCTTCCCCCAGCAGAATACTCTTCCTCTTTTATTCAGAGCGATGCGGCTGCATTTCAGTGAGTGTGTGTGTGTGTGTAAGAGAGAGAGAGAGAAAGAGTGTGTGTGAGTGGAAGAGTGTGTGTGTGTGTGTGTTTGTGTGTGTGTGAGTGGAAGAGTGTGTGTGAGTAAGAGAGAGTGAGCGTGTGTGTGTGTG
>JAWRVZ010000423.1:102500-105000 GCA_037043235.1 Rhodeus uyekii | reverse complement strand
TTTTTCATGGCCTCTTTGAGCAATGATGAAATACGCTGTAAGATACGGCTCAAGTATAGTAACACAGCGCCTCAGAACAGTGGCATAGTTTTACAGACGGATACCTCGGGAATTACACACACACACACACACACACACTGCAGTGCCAGCACCAGAGAACGGGAACACAAGCACCAAACAAACCCGTTTACTCAATAATATAGAGTTGTTATTCGGATAGTTCCCTGGTCAGAAGCCTCAGATTCCTCCTCTGTGTGTGTCATGTGTGTCACGTGTGTGTGTCATGTGTGTCACGTGTGTGTGTCATGTGTGTCCCGCAGATCATGCAACACGTGTTATGTGTGTTTTATAATGCGTTGTGATTGGACTGTTTTGTTTTTTAGATCGATTAGACGGATTTGGATGAAAATATGACTGTGTCTGTGCTGCTAAACCGGCTGTGTGTGTGTTTGTTTTTGTGTGTGTTGAGTTTGAGAGTGAGTGTGTGCTTGTGGGAGAGTTTGTGTTGGTGTGTTTGTGAGCGAGAGAGAGTGTGTGTGTGCGTGTATGTGTGTGTGTTTATATTCTGAATGGTTGCCTGGACGTTGTTATTTGGTTGTGAAAGGGTTGATTTCTGTAGTTTTCCCTCTCTCTCTCTCTGTGTGTGTGTGTGTGTGTGTACGCGTGATGAGATTCTGTCCGGAGCTACACGTGTTTCAAATCAGTGTTTAATCTCTCGGATGCCGTGAGGATGTTTTCCATGCAATTAATGGATTTTACAAATAAAGTTTTGGAAGATAATCATCAAAGCTTCACGTTGACTGGAAACTTTTCTTGGAAGCACGTCTGCCGCAGTGAAGTATGGATATTCATAATGTCTCCTGGACTTGATGGCTGTGCCTGGAGTCGATGTCTTCCAGTTGCATCATCCGGCTGCGCTTTGCTGCAGTTTTTACCCGCAGTGTTGAAGTGTTGCTCGCTCTTGCAATCTCCACACGCCCAAAACGAACCTCCAAACGAGTGAAATCGAGACAGGAGCAGAAAGCTCTTGTGAGATTCACCTTTGTCGGGCAGGTGTGTTAATGTTTCTGCGTCTTTGAACGCTAACGAGAAGCGTCATCATCTCACGCTAATGCGTCTTCTTGCCACAAACACTCCCGAGGACGGAGGACTCGTTAACGAGGGGCAAACGAGCGTGATGTCCAGACCAGTCCAGTGTCCCGTTGGGTGGGACAGATGTGACAAACCTCATGATTTTTGCTCCTCACGTTTTTGTTTTGCGTCACAGCCTGATTGATTATTAAACACATGCAGGAGTCAGGGATCGTCGTCTTGTTTCCGAGGATCCTCCTTTTTTTGAGGCCTGTTTTATAATTGAGTCCATGGCAGCCGTAGATCCGCAGGGTAAATTATTAGGAGATTTGGCACACGGTTAGAGGACGATCTGATCATTAACCACGGCAGTCTCTCACTCAATCGCTCTAGCGCCACCAACTGTTCAAAAGTGTTACAGATCCCCATCAATGAAATCTATTTTTGAAACTCAAGGTCCAGATCACTTTTAAGCAAGTTGTTTTTTTCTCTTCATATTTTGCTACATTTTTAATCTGTTTCTCTCAATTTAAATAGCCGTATTGTTTGGCATGGTGTTAAATTACAGTCAAATTAATCTTAGTATGTATGTCAATTAGTCAGTTGTTTCACTGACTTAAACTAGTCAGTGTTTTAACTGAAAGCATTTCTTAAAGTTTTGTCATGAGATGCACATCAGTGATATTTTATTCTAAGTTTACAGAAGCTATTTAAATGTCCTAATTTAACTAATCCTTGTTTAATCTAAGTCTCGTTTGTGGAACCAGAACTTTGTGTTTTTGAGAGATGTGTTTAATCTCATGGCTTATGTGATAATTGTTGGAACAGATGCCACAGTGTCACGCGTGATGTCTTGCGTGTCATGGGCTTGACATTGGCGTGTCATTGGCATGTCATTACTGTTTAGTTGACGTGTCATTGGCTTGTCATTACCGTTTCATTGGCGTGCCATTAGGGTGTCATTGGCATGTCATTACTGTTTAGTTGACGTGTTGTTGGCATGTCATTACCGTTTTGTTGGCGTGTCATTAGGGTGTCATTAGCGTGTTGTTGGCATGTCTTTAGGGTGTCGTTGGCGTGTCATTAGGGTGTCATTAGCGTGTTGTTGGCGTGTCATTAGGGTGTCATTAGCGTGTTGTTGGCATGTCTTTAGGGTGTCGTTGGCGTGTCATTAGGGTGTCGTTGGTGTGTCATTACCGTTTTGTTGGCGTGTCATTAGGGTGTCATTAGCGTGTTGTTGGCATGTCTTTAGGGTGTCGTTGGCGTGTCATTACTGTTTAGTTGACGTGTTGTTGGCATGTCATTACCGTTTCGTTGGCGTGTCATTAGGGTGTCGTTGGTGTGTCATTACTGTTTAGTTGACGTGTTGTTGGCATGTCATTACCGTTTCGTTGGCGTGTCATTAGGGTGTCGTTGGTGTGTCATTACT
>JAWRVZ010000423.1:90000-95000 GCA_037043235.1 Rhodeus uyekii | reverse complement strand
CCTGGATCGCGGCCCAACACACACTTCCTCCTCTCGGCTGCTCTTGCGCTCAGCAGGTGTTGTAGAGCATTAAGCCCGACCGCCACCGCAGAGGAAGTCACAAACAGGAAGTCGTGGGTTCAAAGTTCTCACTTTCACTAGTCCAGTTAGTTTTATTCAGAGAAAGGTGGCAGGAGAAATCAAACCTGTTTCTTGATGAAGTGTGTGAGATTCCCAGTGTCTCCCAGTGTTTCCCGCTCTAATGCGTGTTTGTGTTGCAGATCTGCGTGGTTTGGCAGCGGTTCCTCGTGGCATGACGACCACTAATAAAGGAAACAAGGCCTTGAAGGTGAGCATCCCTCTCTTTCTCTCTCTCTCTTTCTCTCTCTCTCCTGTCGTCAATACAATAAAAATGTTGTTAAACAATAAAAATCTTTATTGTTTGTTTTGATTTTTTTTGATTCTGTTATAAATGATTTCTTTATAATTTAATCATTAAAATCATTTTAAATATATAATTATGTAATATATTTGTAAGATTAAAATATATTCTTTCTTTTTTTTAAAACATTTTGTTTGTGTGTCTTTAGCAATTTAATAATTCAGTATTAACAATAGTAAAAAAAACAATCTTGAATTTTTGAATTGTTTTAATGATTTAAAGTCTGATAAAACAATTTCTATTTAAATTAAATTTATTCTAATTAAATTTCTATTTAAATTTTAATAAAAAATGGCAATAAATTAAATTATTTAAAAAACAGTTTTTGAAATGTAATTTTTAAACGATTGTTTTTTAAATAATTTAAATAATTTAAAATTATTTTTTATCTTATTATAATTATTATTTTTTTTTTTTATATATATATTTTTTTATAAACATTTCATTTTTCCCCCCAGAAAGTCTGTGTTGTCTGATTTAGTTTTTCTGGATTTGTTTTAACGGTTTAAGTTAATGTGGATAAAAAGCTTAAAAAATTAAAAATTAAACTCAAGCTGTTACATTTTTAATTATTTAACACAAATCTATTATCAGAAATTCTGGTTTGAATGCAAAAAAAACTTTAACAATTCTATTAATATTTAAAATAAAAAAGTAATCAAATCTAAATTGAACACTTCCTTTTATTTTTCAGCAAACAAAGTGAGGCGTAACGTTTAAATTAAAACGGATGAATAATTAAAAATAATGTTATGACTTTGGGAAGTTCATTCTAATGTGCAAAAGTGATTTTTATTTCTTGATTAATGGGCTTTCCTGTGTGTCTATCAGTAGAGAGCGGTGCTTGCAACATCAAGGTCATGGGTTCGATTCGCAGGGAAAGCAAGAACTGATTAGAATGTCAATGTGTTTCTTGAATGAAATGATAAAAGCAGCTGATAAATGCAGGAATGATCTGATTTGAGCCCTGCTTTTGATTTATTCATGCATTAACTTCCATTTCTGAGGCAGAAATCCTGCGTGTCGCTCTGCTAACGCTTCGCTATGCTGTTCAGGTGAAGAGGGAGCCCGGGGAGAACGGGACGAGTCTGACGGACGATGAGCTGGTGTCCATGTCGGTCCGTGAGCTCAACCAGCACCTGCGCGGCCTGTCCAAAGAAGAGATCCTGCAGCTGAAGCAGCGCCGGCGGACGCTGAAGAACCGGGGCTACGCCGCCAGCTGCCGCGTCAAGCGCGTCACGCAGAAGGAGGAGCTGGAGCGGCAGAAGGCGGAGCTTCAGCAGGAAGTGGAGAAGCTGGCCTCGGAGAACGCCAGCATGAAAGTGGAGCTGGACGCGCTGCGCTCCAAATACGAGGCTCTGCAGAGCTTCGCCAGAACTGTGGCCCGAGGGCCCGTGGCCCCCGTCTCTAGCGCGGCCGTACCCGTCTCCCCTCGCGGGCACCTGGCCTCCGTCATCGGGCCCCTCGTCCCTGGCAAGGTGGGAGCCACCAGTGTCATCACGATAGTTAAATCCAAAACCGACGCGAGGTCTTAGTGCGGCACGCGGACGAAGGGTTGGTCAGTGCATGCGGGTTCAGGCTCGTCGTTCTCTGCGTCTCACAGATGCACGGCTCTCTCTCATGTGGCTCTTTCTGGGTTACAAAAGCATGAAAGCACATCTAGGACGGTTTATTCACTTGGGCTTCCAAAACCATCTCCAAATTACGTAAAGTCTGAAAACATGCAGCCAAATTTTCCTGCTGGTGGATGTGTGTGTGTAATCTTGCTGTGAGATTTGTAATTTTGTACAAATATCGGCGACTTTGTGTTGTGTTTTTCACATGGGGTCCAAGTGTTTTATCGACGTGTGATCATTCAGTGTTTATGTTATTGGAAATGTTGTACTTTTTCTACAGCGTTGTTGTGCTTTCGGTTCTCTTTGGATATACCGTTTGGCCATTTTTCCGTCCTTTTGTTTACGGACTGCAGGCACAAAACACTTTAACCGTTCAGACTTCCACACTCTTCCACCGTCTGGAACTGAAGGAGAGCGTATCAGCCAATGAGAACCTCCCTTTACCCGAGCCTCATCGATGCACTGACCAATCACTGACGGGCAGAGGAGAGGAGGCGGAGTCGAGCCGGCGGATGTTGTTCATATGGTAGCTATCCGAATCTGCCACCAGTTTATGTGCTCCAGTCGTCCGTTTCAAGACAGCAGATCCTTTCTATCGGCAATAACGTGTTTCTGTCGAGGTTTTGTTTGCTTCGTGTGACCTCATGTTGTGTGTAGATCCGGAGAGATGCGGCGCGACGAAAACAAACGTCTGAAAGACATAAACTGGTGAAATCTCACAAGCTTTACCATAACTTTGTTGCTGTGACATTTGCGTAACGTATTCTAAGAATCTTTGTCTATATGGTGGAGTCTTGAATTTTATAAAACAAAAAAATAAGACAGAGTATCTTGCATTATTTATAAAACGTTTAAAAAAAAAGGACTCTAAAGTTGTTTGATAGCTCTCTCTCTCTCTCTCTCTCTCGCTCTCTCTTTTTTGCAATTGTACCAAAAGTGGCTTAACTATTGAAGTCAATAGCTTTTTCTAGTGACTAGGCGCGTAAAACTGTGGACTAGCGCGTGTGGTGTGATTTGTACTGGTGAGGTGGCGGTGTTGTTTACGACGTGGATGTGATGCTCTTATCTTCTGATTTTAGGCCGGCGCGGGCGATGAGAATTACCCACAATGCCTCTGTGAAAGCTTGTGTGCTCCATGTTTAAGTGGGTGCGACACAAACGGAGGAGGGAAAGCGTCGCATCGCCTGCGTTTCAGGCCTTTTTATGTGACGTGTGATTTTTATATATTTTTGGTGTAATGCGTTTCTATGGTATATTTGTTGTTGTTTTTTTCTTATTCTTTTCTTTTTCTGTTGTTTTCTTTAAATGCCAGGGAAGTGACTCCTTTTTAAATGCACTGATTTTACTTTTTCTTGACCTTTAAACAAAGAAAGAGCTCTTTATCCCTATTTTTCTCCTTGGCCAAATGGTTTCATTAGGACTCGTTTTTGCTCGTTAATGCTGCGTTCATGTCTGCCGTGATTATTAGAGATGCACCAATGCTACATTTTTCAGCTGCTAGAATGATATTTTCCCATAGTTTCATTTTCTTAAGAAATAAAAATCATTCAACTCACTTGTTACATTACTATAATATTAGAGGTTAAAATTAACAACGGAGCCCATATTATCATATACAACAGCTGTTTATTTTCATAATTACACTCAAAATCTTTGCACATAAGGTCGTTTTCATAAGCACTTGTCATTTATTCAAGCATTCATGAATAATTAACAGTAAAAAAGCTCCTCTCTAGTGTTTTTATAGCAAACTTGTGAACTGAACATCAGATGACTTTAAAGATGCAACATTAAGTGACGTATTGTTCTTTTATTGACATCTTTTCGCTATTTAAACACAGATTGAGCGATTGCACAAGATGTAATTACTTTCAGTAAGTCGTACTGTATCTTTAAACACATTTTTATGTTCATTCATGTTTGTTTGGTGCTATAACTTGTAGTAAAGACCTGCTGCTTGAACTGATGTCACATTTAAGAGCTTCGAAATGCCTTTTTTTGTGGATTTTGTGATTTAATGGACAGAACCCTTATCAGAAGTAACGAAGCACATGCTCTTTTGTGTTTTTCAACACCTTTTTGATTGACAGGATATAATGGGTGAAAATTATTGCTTTTATCGGCTGATACCAATTATTGGTGCATCCCTAGTAATTATGAGACTTATCAACATCGTTACAATTCGTAAATTCAAACTCCTTCGTGATCATCCACATTGGATCATTATTTCTGTCCCACAATCATTTGGATTATCAGTGAAATGCTGGGATAAAAGTTTGTAGTTCAGATATAAACACTGATTCATCCAGTAATGAAACAAGTGGTTTTTATGAGTGAGTCATTGAATCATTCACTCGAGAGTCGTTCAGAAACACTGATTCTTCACAAGTGAGTCTTTATGAATACATTTTTCAAATTTTGTTTAGTTGTGTGTTCAGATTCATGAATTGTGATTCTCGGTTTATCTCTGACATCACAGTTACAACCACTTTCGTAGAGATGTGATGATTTGTGTTTCTCGCAAGCGGCATGAATCACGATGTGACGTGAACGCAGTATTAAAGGAAGAAGTATGATCTCAAGAGTCATACAAGAGTCAAGACTCTCCATTGTTTGGTCTCAACATTGAACTTTAAACTTGAGCTTCTCATCGATGATGTAATTAATTCGGTCCTGCTGGCATTTTAAGAACCAATTCATTGTAGGTATATTTGTTTGTTGGTTTTCTTTAAATCGATGTAAATGAACAGAAATAACTTCCTCTGACTGGCTAATCTGTGAAATCGTTTCGTAACAAAGTCTTTGCTCCATCTCGGCATTGCTTTCGTAACCAATGGTAGCGGTTTTGTGGCGTCTCCGGCATTGTATAGGCGGTTTTGAAGACAAAATAAATTCTAGCTTTCTCGCAAACGATGATGAAGATGATGAAGATGACGATGTGGTTTTCGTTTGAAGTGTTTGTG
>JAWRVZ010000423.1:67500-85000 GCA_037043235.1 Rhodeus uyekii | reverse complement strand
GAAAGCAAGAGAGAGAGTGTGTGTGTGTGTGTGAAGAGTATGTGTGTGAGAGAGAGAGAAAGCAAGAGAGAGAGTGTGTGTGTGTGTGTGTGAAGAGTATGTGTGTGAGAGAGAGAGAAAGCAAGAGAGAGAGAGTGTGTGTGTGAAGAGTATGTGTGTGTGAGAGAGAGAAAGCAAGAGAGAGAGTGTGTGTGTGTGTGTGAAGAGTATGTGTGTGAGAGAGAGAGAAAGCAAGAGAGAGAGTGTGTGTGTGTGTGTGTGAAGAGTATGTGTGTGAGAGAGAGAGAAAGCAAGAGAGAGAGTGTGTGTGTGTGTGTGTGAAGAGTATGTGTGTGAGAGAGAGAGAAAGCAAGAGAGAGAGTGTGTGTGTGTGAAGAGTATGTGTGTGTGAGAGAGAGAAAGCAAGAGAGAGAGTGTGTGTGTGTGAAGAGTATGTGTGTGTGAGAGAGAGAAAGCAAGAGAGAGAGTGTGTGTGTGTGAAGAGTATGTGTGTGTGAGAGAGAGAAAGCAAGAGAGAGAGTGTGTGTGTGGACATAATGATTATTGAAGTTCATTTATTAATCACTCTTGCACAGACAAATATTCATTATTCACAACTTTTTATGTTATTATAAAACAAACAAGCCCAGATAAGAGAAAAAGTAACATAACAGTAACGCATTACTCTGATTAAAAGGTAATCATGTTTGCTGTGAAACATTTTGTCAACTAGGAAAAATGCAATCATATTTAATAATATTTTTTACATTTGGCAGACGCTTTTTACTCTGTGTCACTACTTTTTATCTTACAGAGTTTGAAGGTTATGAGAGTCTTTACTGGTGATGGAATCACTTATGATTTATTATTTTGTGAATGATTGTCTTTCTGAAATATTCAATATGCTAAAATATGAGATCAAAGTTTTATAGAATCTATTTCTGCCTGAAACACACGTGAACCGACTGTTAAATCGAGTAATAACGGCTGACTATAAAATAGTAATTATTGTATTGTTAGTATTGTTATGGTCTTTTGTTCTGCTGACGTCAGGATCCGTTCATCCGGGTCTCTAGGGGGCAGTAGAGCCCGTTTCCCGCCATTATCAGCGCGCTTCTGTGCGCCCGGAAAACACGGACCGAATCAAATTCCGCTGACTGGCAAAGAAATGAGTTTGTTTTACTGACACATCCAAAATTTGAAATAAAACAATAGCTGTGTAAATAGAAGTGATCTGTATATTATACGTTGAAATGTTTGTATTTAAACAGACGCTGTTTTTTTTTCTTCCGTTAATCCGGATCCAGATGAGTAGAAACTCCAGTCCGCGTTTAACGGAAGCGCTCGACTGTAAACAAACTCTTAACTTCACACGCGCAGGTAAACACGCTTAAAATAAGATTTATCTTTAATGTTTCGGTTGTAAACGCTTATAACGTGGATTATTCGTTTATATAGAGTGTTTAGGAGACGATTGTGATCATGAGAGCTGTAGTTTGATGTGTTTTGCGTTTCAGTGATGGAGAGTTATGAAGATTTTATTCAGAGGCTTTATAGCAGGCGTTATGATGAAGATGAGGACGATGATGATGGCGACTCATATACACCTTCATCAGTGATTGTGTTTCACGGAGCTCGTGTTCTTCCTCCTCTGGTATGAATTTCATCTTCATTCAGATCGCCTCATCATATATGCGCATGTATTCATATATATGTGTGTGTGTGTGTGTGTGTGTGTTAGCTGAATGAGCAGCAGAGAGCAGAGATGAGGGGACTGCGAGACACAGCAGTGAGAGTGATGATGATGAAGAAGATGAGGAGGAGGAGGGAAGAAGAGTCTCAGATTAGCGTGAGTTTTCCCACACACTTCATAGTAATAAATGATTTACAATTATTTTTTAAAACTTCACCCTAGAAATCATACATTGAAATGTAATCTATTCCCTTTCTTAAAGGTACAGTGAGTGATTTCTGAGAAACGGTCGATATGTGAAGCCACGCCCCTACGTGATATAACCACGCGCTTAAATTATATAGCCCCGCCCCCATTCAAGCACGCTATGCAACACTGTAAAGACATGACATGATCAATAACTCATTCAAAGTAATTGAAGACATGTTAAACTTTTAGTTTTACGAGATTCAACTCATTTTTCAGTTTTTTTACTTAACCTGGTCCACTTTCAACATCGCTTCTCAGAGATTGCCCACTGCACCTTTGCTCACTTTATTCACGTTCGCAATAAAATAGTTTGTGAACGTTGTTTCATCTTTCGACTTTAATGCACAGCAGAAATTCAGCTCATTCTAATTCATCGCATTTCTAACATGAAAGAGACTTGTGTTTTATATATATTGTGCTCTTCCTAATATTGTTTCTGTGTGTCAGTTCGGCGACGATGAACCGAAGAGTGATGACATCATCTCATCCGCTCCGCTCACGTCAACGGCTCGATCGGCCAATCAGCCGAGAGCTTCTCCAGAGGCCGAATCGCCGGAGAACAGCCTGATCACGGTTCGTTTTGAGGGCATTGGATGCAAAGCTGACGATCATTCCCACAGCCAGATGATGATGATGTCATCGGGGTACGTGACCAATGACAACACAGATGTCACCTGTCGCTCCAGCTGGATTGAAGGAGGAGCCGTCCAATTAGGTACGACACAACCCACCACTACAGGAAGTGACATAATCAGTCACGCTCCAGTAGACGGAGTGTCCTTAGAGGAGGAGGAGGAGAAGCCTTCAAAAAACCTTACCGAACTGGAAAACCCTCCATCTGATCCGGATGAGGGTCCGTACCGAATGAGCCTTCAAAACCTGCTGAAGAAATCCCAAGAGTACCGGCGGCGTCAGCGGCAGCTGCGCAGTCAAGCCCGAGTGCTCAAACCCAGCGCCGCTGACGAGCACAGCCTGTCCGACAAGGAGAACGAGGAACAGATTTCCACTGCAGATCTGAGGAAAGCCAGGAAGACGGATGATGAAGATGCTCTTCCTCGCGTCACGTCCACAGCACTTCCTGTTACAGCCGGATCCAGATGTTCCTCGGCGGCGGGGAAGAGATTCAGCAACATCCCCACGCCCGTGTTCTGCTTGAGTCCCGTGCGCAGCATCAAAAAAGCCAGCGGGATTCCCCGTCGTGTCCGGGAAGCTCTGAGCGAGTCTGATCCGAGCCGAGCCGACTTCCTCAGCTCGTTGAAGAAAGCCGGGAGGATGTCGGAGCAAACGGAGCAGATCGCTCAGCTCGAGCTGAACCTGTCCAGCCTTAAAGCGCTGATCTCAGACCTGGAGTCCACGCTCACGCTGTCACAGACGGAGCAAGCACAGCGTCCCGGGAAACTTCACCAGGATTCTGGGATTAGTCCAGAGAATACAGTCACAGGCGTCCTGACCGATACCGCTAATCGCTCTGAGACGAACGCACATGCAGCAGAAAGCTCTGTGATTGGCTCGTCTTACGATGTCGACGCCCCCTCCAGTCTGTGGACGCAGGTGACCCCTGAGGTCGGAGGTACTGAGGGCGTGTCTCGTGTCAAACGGAGGCTCCTGATGAACGAGGGAGAAGCATTTGCTGCCGGACGAGAGACGGGATCAGGTAGGGTTCTGCAATCCTTCACGATAATATCAGAATCGCTGTTTTGACCTCTAGTGCTCCTTATTTACAGGTCATGAATGAATGAATCAGTGTTTCAGTGAGCCATTCATTAAGAGTCACATGCTTCATTCCGGAATGAATCAGTGATTCATTGATCCATTCATTAAGAGTCACATGCTTCATTCCGGAATGAATCAGTGATTCATTGATCCATTCATTAAGAGTCACATGCTTCATTCCGGAATGAATCAGTGATTCATTGATCCATTCATTAAGAGTCACATGCTTCAATCCAGAATGAATCAGTGGTTCATTGATCCATTCATTAAGAGTCACATGCTTCATTCCTGAACGAATCAGTGATTCAGTGATCCATTCATTAAGAGTCACATGCTTCGTTCCTGAACGAATCAGTAATTCAGTGATCCATTCATTAAGAGTCACATGCTTCGTTCCTGAACGAATCAGTGATTCATTGATCCATTCATTAAGAGTCACATGCTTCGTTCCTGAACGAATCAGTAATTCAGTGATCCATTCATTAAGAGTCACATGCTTCGTTCCTGAACGAATCAGTGATTCATTGATCCATTCATTAAGAGTCACATGTTTCGTTCCTGAACGAATCAGTAATTCAGTGATCCATTCACAATGAGTCACATGCTTCATTCCTGAACGAATCAGTGATTCAGTGATCCATTCATTAAGAGTCACATGCTTCGTTCCTGTAATTTTATATATATATATATATATATATATAAATAGGGCTCCACGACCTGGCCAGATTATATTGAGGTTATTTTGTCGCTGTGACTGAACTGTCGTCTGTGCTCGATGTGTCCAGTGATGTCATCGGTGATGTCATCGGCGCAGACGCGGGAGGATCCGGTGACGGCTCTGATGGAGGGAGAGCGCAGACGACAGCAGGAACTCCTGCAGGTGAGCGACAGCGTCAGAGCGGCTGCTGTGCCTTTAAGAGTTCTGTATGCAAATGCATTTCACATGATGTCATCACTGAGACTCAAGCCTAGAGGATTGTGGGAATGTTTCATCCTTCAGGTCCTGTAGCTGCTAATGCCAGTAATTACTTCCTCTGATTTATGCATGGACCGGGCTTTAATGAACACAGACCGGTTCTGTATTAACGACCCGTGTGTGTGTGTGTGTGTGTGTGTGTGTGTGTGTGTGTGTGTGTGTTTGCTGTACTGACATAGAAAATGAGAATAATTGTGTTTAATTGATGAGCGGCTGATCTTAAGTGCTTAAACCAGGGGTGTCAAACTCAATTGCACAGGGGGCCAAAATCCCAAAAAATTTTAGGTCACGGGCCGAACAGGATAAACATTTATTGAAAACACTAAAACTAAACTTTTAAAACTTACCTTTTTTAAATTAGATGTGAATAAAAACAGACAGAAATATTATTCTGGAATAAATCAACTTATACCTTAAATAACTTAAAAATATAAAAATATTTAAAAAATACTTTAATTTTTTTTTTAAATATATCCTGTCTAAATTATACAAGTTAGAAATAAAGTAAACAAATAAAAGTAAGTAAAAGTTAAAAGAACAAACATTCAAATTTCTTTACTCTTATGTCATTTTATATAAAACTTAAAAAGATTTATATATAAAAGATTTTGCTCTCCATAAAAATATATCCTGTCAAAATTATACAAATTCAAAATATGGACCTGCTGCATAACAAAACCTGGAAATCTAAATACAATTTTTGCTTTTCAGCAATAACAAATCAAATCATTCAGTTGAATTTGCTCTTATGTCATTTGTCTTATAGTGCCGTCTTATTAAATTATTTAATTACTGCCACATTAGCTCCGCAAATGAGACACACGGGTAACCGGCAGTCAGTAAACATATACCGTATTTTCCCGCATATAACCCATGGGTTATAGCAGATTTTACAAACTATATCACAATTTTTTTTACACGTAATAATATTTCAATATATTTGTTACGTCCCTAAGGACGTAATGTTTTTTTTTTTTTTTTGCGCAGTATTTTCTTTCTGGCGCTTGTACTATCACTCTGACAGCTGGCGCTGATATTCTGTCTGACCTGTCAATCATGCAAGAAGACGTGCTGCCATGAGGGCGGGCTCTTCTCGTCTGATGATCAACACTTGCATTTCGCGCACAAGCACTGTGTACCGAGCCTGAACAGTTATGGATAATTGACAATAACAATCGCGCGGTACGAGTGCGAAGCATCATTAGCCACTTCCTGTTTAATACAGGAAGTGTTCGGCGGGCCAGCTGGAGCGCGGGACATCTCGCGGGCCATTAATAAAATGCTCTCGCGGGCCGGACATAATTACACGCCGGGCCGGATGTGGCCCGCGGGCCTTGAGTTTGACACCTATGGCTTAAACACACCTGTGTCTCTCTCTCTCTCTCTCTCTCTCTCTCTCTCTCTCTCTCTCTCTCTCTCTCTCTTTTCACCTCTATCTTCCCTCTTGTTTCATCCTGTCTGTCTCTCTGTCCTGCTTTTATCTGTATTCTCTCTCGTTAAGTGTTTAATTGGCATGATAGGAAAACACATTTCCATTTCCTGCAGAAATATGAATAAATGATAATAATCATAAATGTTTTTTGATCATCGTATGATAATGATTAATGAAGATCATGTGACACTGAAGACTGGAGTAATGATGCTGAAAATACAACTTTAATCACAGGAATAAATGAAACTTTACTATATATTCACATAGAAAACAGCTGTTTTACACTGATATAATATTACACTGTTTTACTGTATTTATCATCTAATAAATTCAGCTTTAATCACAGGAATAAATGAAACTTTACTATATATTCACATAGAAAACAGCTGTTTTACACTGATATAATATTACACTGTTTTACTGTATTTATCATCTAATAAATTCAGCTTTAATCACAGGAATGACACTTTACTATATATTCATTTAGAAAACAGCTGTTTTACACTGATATAATATTACACTGTTTTACTGTATTTATCATCTAATAAATTCAGCTTTAATCACAGGAATAAATGACACTTTACTATATATTCACATAGAAAACAGCTGTTTTACACTGATATAATATTACACTGTTTTACTGTATTTATCATCTAATAAATTCAGCTTTGATCACAGGAATAAATGACACTTTACTATATATTCATTTAGAAAACAGCTGTTTTACACTGATATAATATTACACTGTTTTACTGTATTTATCATCTAATAAATTCAGCTTTAATCACAGGAATAAATGACACTTTACTATATATTCACATAGAAAACAGCTGTTTTACACTGATATAATATTACACTGTTTTACTGTATTTATCATCTAATAAATTCAGCTTTAATCACAGGAATAAATGACACTTTATTATATATTCACATAGAAAACAGCTGTTTTACACTGATATAATATTACTCTGTTTTACTGTATTTATCATCTAATAAATTCAGCTTTAATCACAGGAATAAATGACACTTTACTATATATTCACATAGAAAACAGCTGTTTTACACTGATATAATATCACACTGTTTATGAAGAGTCAGTGTGTGTGTTGTGCTCATCAGTGATTGGTGTGTGTTCTGTCTCTCAGTCGTTAGCGGTGCGGTACCGGTTCCTGCGGAGTGTGTCCTTCCCGTGTCCCAGCGCCGGCTCACGTCTGGAGGACACGTCGACCTCAGTCCTCGCCTCATCTGTCTGCTCACACACTGAGCTCACAGACGCGCTCCACACCTCACGGGTGCGACACACACACTCACTCTCACTCACTCACTTACACACACACACACACACTCACTCACTCACTCACTCACTCTCTCTCCCCCTCTCATACACACACACACACTCTATTCTCTCTCTCTCTCTCTCTCTCATACACACTCTCTCTCTCTCTCTCTCACACACACACTCTCTCTCTCTCAGGTGTGTGTCCCTCTGCTGGCGGCGCTGGTAAAGGGTTTTCTGACGCGGCGTTTGCTCCGAACAGAACGAGTGTCTCGGCTCATCAGGACCATCAAGGTCATTATTTATAAATATATATTTTGAGATTCTCTGTTTTTGGTCAGATATATTTGTTCATTTATCAATTAGATTATTTTTAAATATATTTTGTGATCAGATTTACTTTATTTAGGTCAATTTTATTTATTAATTAAATAGATTTGTATTTTTGGGGTGATATTCTTATTTTCTGGGTCATGTGATCAGATCTTATTTGTTATCTTATCTTTTGGGAGGGATTAAATATTCTTTTTTTTTTTTTATTAGGTCAGGTAACTATTACAATTTTTAATGTGTGTGTGTGTGTGTGTGTGTGTGTGGTCTCAGGACACACAGGTGTTCCTGCAGTCGTTCCAGCATCAGACGGCCGGCAGACTCGATCTCCTCCTGCAGGATCGCGTCACACTGCAGGTCAGTCGTTTCTCTGAGCATAATGCGATGCACCACATCACTCTCCACACACACACTCACTCTCTCTCTTTCTCTCTCTCACACACACTCTCTCTTTCACTCTCTCTCTCTCACACACACACACACTCTCTTTCTCTCTCTCACACACACTCTCTCTTTCACTCTCTCTCCACACACACACACTCTTTCTCTTTTTCTTTCATACACTCTCTCTCTCTCATGTCCAGCTGCGAGCGGCGCGGCACGAGTTGCACCGGATCTTCTTCAGCTGGAGTTCCTGCGAGCGCATGCAGACGATCCGCTGCGACCGAGAGCTGAGCCGAGAACGCCGACGCAAGCCTCGCGTGAGCGGGAAACTTTTAACAAGTTTAAACATTTACTGTTATGCTGATCGCGGTTTTGTGGTGAATTATACACATTCCCTCTGATGATGAGATGAGAGATGGTTTCTCTGTTTCAGGAGAGCAGGGGATTCCTCTCCTCCGCCACCAGGAAAGCGCTGGAGCGGAAGAAGCAGAAGTTGTTCTCCGGCTGTGACGAGCAGCGCTGGAACCTCGTGCCGAAGATCTGCCGCGTCTCCAAGAGCGTCAGCGCGCGATGATCCGCCTCGTTCTCATATATTGTGCCAATTATTTAAATTGTTTTAATGCAAGAGTTTCGGCTCTTGCTGGTTTTGTCTTTGCATACTTCTATAAATTATTATTAATAATTGTTTTGTCTTTTTTTAAGGATTTAAAAATAAAAAATAAATTATTATTATTGTTTGCTTGTTTTAGTAATATTTTTGGGGCAGGGGATCAGACATTTATACTTGCATAATTATCTTTCAGGATACTTTTTTTTTTTTAGGGGTTTTATTTTTTTATTTCATCATTTTCTCAACAACAACAAAAAAACTACTTTGATAAAAAAAATTTTTTTTCAATAAATGATGCAAGATTTTCATTACAAGAAAACGGATGAAAATAAAAAAAATTGCCCCATGTTTTGCTCTAAAGCAGGGGTCTCCAAACTACGGCCCGCGAAGCCCTCTCATGCGGCCCGCGGAGACCTTTTTGTCTACGAAAAAAAATCCATAATTTTACGTGTATCCTGCCAAGATCAGCCACCGCTTACGTGGACGTTATGTTTTTACCGAATTAAAACAGAGGCGCGCAAAAGCGCGTTCCCTTTCGAGAGCGGGAACTCCTCCCCTTCAGGTAATCTCTGAAACCTTATAGGATAACGCCAGTTGACAACTGGCCAATCGTAGCGCGATGCGGATCTGACAGACAGACAGTATAAACAGCATAAGCACGACACGTCAGAATATTTCCTTCACGCTTCTCTAAACGGAATATGGAAAAATAACCGAGGTTACGATAGTAAACGGAGACGTTTTCCAACCGATAACTACATTGCAAAACCTTATTCGCTGCTTAATTGTTCTTGGTCACCGTCAATGAGATGATATACCATTTTATCTCGGATATAATCCGCAGATGCATAAATTTTGCACTTTCATATGTCCCACGGGTGTGATATTTAAAATGAATAAAAATGTTACCGGTATGTATAAACATATAAAATGTGTGATTTAGCCCGCAGGACTGGTGTTTTTTTTCTCCCGTTTTTGCGTAAGGAAGACATTCCTAATGTCAAAACTTTTGCATCAATGTGTGAACAAACATTTTCAAGAATAAAATACGTGAAGAACAATTTGAGAACAAACTTGTCCGATGATAATCTCAGGTCACTGTTGATGTTAGGGAAACCAAATCTAAAGCCAGAAATGTCTGATATTTTGGCATCCAGGAAACAATTTCACCATTCCCACTAATACAGGTGTCCATGTGTAGTGTATCAATGTGTTATTAAGTAGGCCTAATAACTGAATAAAATAATATTAAATAAATAATTAAAAACAACATCATGTTTTGATTCTTTTTTATTTGGACCTCGAGTGTGTAGTCGGCCCCCGAAATGCTGTTTGACAGTTAGTGCGGCCCTCGGGCTGAAAAGTTTGGAGACCCCTGCTCTAAAGCAACAATTAATATGCGTTTTCTCACACAAACGACATCAAACCAGTTGCTGCATAATTAGTGCCATTGAAAAAAACATTTGGACAATTTTATGTCTAAATCATGAATTTGATTATTAAATGTCTAATTAATCTTGCTCAGACAATCGGCAATTACAGCAGAAAAAATACAGTAGAACCCCGATTTACGACATTAATCCGTTCCGAGGTTGGTTTCGTATGTCGATCTTTTCGTATGTCGGTCAGGCTTTAACAAGTTGATTGTCTAATCCGTTTCAAGCCCTACAAAAACACCATATTCAGCATGGATGAAGCGCATCCCAGCCTCATGCTTTTCAATAATCTCCCTTTTCAATTCAATGAAAAGCACCCTCTTCTTACCTTTGACTTCAATCTTCACATTCATGGTTACTGATTAGAAAAAAGTTTATGCTAACAGCAGAGGCTGGTGGGAGCGATGCTGACCAATAGGAGAGCAGGATTGTAAAAAGTGTTCCCCTTCTTACATGGACTATTCCAGCCATCCCTGTCATTCAGTGCGAAATGGACTATTCCAACCTTTCCCTCGGAGTTCAGGAAGTGTCGTGACAGAAGAGAGCTGACGGATGATTAAGGTAAAAGAGATCGGCTGAAGGTTGTATGTAGTTTATTGAGTGAAATACAGGGAATTAGTGTCAATCGTTGAGGTTTTATCGATCTATGCACCTTTAATAAATACCAGTTTTGGATCATTCCCTGAGTGAGACATCATTGTTCTGACCGGACAAACTGTAGCCTTCATCCAACCCGAACCAAAATCAGCGCGAATTTCAAAACAAAACTCGGAAATCGTCGCTTCGCCGAGATTTCGTTTTTCGCATCTTGATCATTTTGTCGTAACTCGGGCGGAAATAAACCCGAAATCTTTTATCGTATGTCGAACTTTTCGTACGTAGAGCGTTTCGTAAGTCGGGGTTCTACTGTATTGCTATATTGAATACTGATTTTCTTTGGACTCTTGTTCTTTTTTGAAGGGTAATTAGATTTTATTAATTTCATATATATATATTTTCATGAACAGCATCAACACTTGAACTGACATCCTTATAGAGTTTTATATCTTTCACACAAAAGGTTTTTTAAATAGTTTAATATTGTTTTATGTAAAATAATCTTTGATCTAAAAGCCTGAATATTGAGGATCTGAAATAAATAACTGGACGACAAACACCCTTTTAAAACAAGTATATTTTCAGTTGTATAATGCATACATATTCTTTTCATTTAAATAATCTAAATACAATCTGTGATGTTTGACAATTTACAAACGAAGGGCTCGTGAACATCCGTGCGACTCCCGAACCCGAGAGTCACGAGAGGAAACCAGGAGAAATAAATAGAGCAGATGAGCGGGAGTTTTGGCCTTTCATACGGCGACTTCTCAGGACCGAAACACACACACACACACACACGAGACGGACGGATCACACGCATCACTTCCTCCTGAGATCAGGGCTCATCTCTCACACACACACACACACATTAGTGTTCACAGGTTCAAACCAACGAGTCTGAAACGATTACTTCCTGACACACTGTGACATCATCACACACACACACACACACTGACATCACACACCACTCATATTTCACCCCAAAATCAAGAGCTTTTAAGAACATTAAGATTTTGTGCATTATGACAATCACACATTTCCCCCAAAGTTATGACAAAAAACTACTTAAATCTCATTTTCATTTATATAATAGTCTTGAAAAAAATTAAATGAGATATATATATATATGCATGTATGTGTGAGAGAGATTGTATGCGCGCGCACACACACACATATATAAAGCATTTCACTTCATCATTTTAATATAAAAATCCAGTTTTTGGGATTGTAACAAATTCAGCCAGTGTGATGTTTTACTTTGAATGTCAAATAAAAATTATTATAATTATCTTTAGACATCGATTTTTCACCACTAATTGTCATGAAAATGCAAAAAAAATAAGAAACCCAAAGATTTCCTGGTTATGGACAGAAATATGACTTCTTCACAACAACGCATGAAACAAAAACACATTTATTGTCGCTGTGTGTGTGTGTGACTGCGATCATCGGACGACGCTGGATCATGTGACATCAGCAGGAAGGGGCGTGGCCAAACAAGTGTCAATAAAGCACAGATATTACATCACTGATGTCGTTTCCCCGGAAACCGTCAAAAAATAAAAAAGTTGAATATCTAAATCCCCAAAATCCCAGTGAAACGATCATTGACTGTGTTCAGCCGAAGCTTCTTTAAATATCATCTATGTATTCAACAGTATGTACAGCAGGTGGCGCTCACACACACACACACACACACCTGAGCACGGCGAGGACGGGCTGCAAGGCATTATGGGATGTCTGAGGGATGCCGTCGAGTGTCTCTCGCGTTCAGTGCGTGACGGAGTAAGAATGAGTCCGATTAGAGTCAGGCTCCAGTTGTGCGTGCGACCCGTGTCCGGCAGAGGTGGGGGCCCGGGGCCGTCCGTCGGGGTCATGTGACGTTGACCTCCAGCACGTGATGGTCGGAGGCGGGCAGCACCAGCACCTGGCGTCCCTGCGTGCCGTTGAACACCTGTCCGGGTCCGAAGGCCTGGCGTTTGGGCATCGGGACGCCCCGCGGCGGCTGCTCGCCCAGAGACTGGATGCTCCCGCGGCTCCGAAGACTCGCCGTGTCCGCCTGATCCTCCAGCGTCTTATCCAGCAGCGACAGGCTGTCGTTCTCCAGACACGAGTCTGCCGGAGCACAAACAGCAATCATGACTCACTCTGTCTGAACAAACCGACTCACTCGGGTGAATCAAACTGATACAACCGAACGAACCGATTTAATTGGATGAATTATGCAGGTTCACACGAACAAACCGACTCACTCGGGTGAATCAAACTGATAATAATAATAATAATAATAATTCATTACATTTATATAGCGCTTTATCAAAGTCTCTCAAAGTCGCTTTACATGGAAGGGGGGATCTCCTCAACCGCCACTAGAGTTCAGCATCCACCTGGATGATGCGACGGCAGCCATTTTGCGCCAGAACGCTCACCACAAACTAGCTTTATTGGTGGAGAGGAGACAGAGTGATGATGCAGCCAATCAGAGAAAGGGGATGGTTTTAGGAAGCCATGATGGACATATTTAGCCAGAATGCCGGGGTTACACCCCTACTCTTGCGAAAGACATCCTGGGATTTTTAATGACCACAGAGAGTCAGGACCTCGGTTTAACGTCTCATCCGAATGACGGTACAATGACGATACAACCGAACGAACCGATTAAATTGGATGAATTATGCTGGCTCACCCGAATGAACCGACTCACTCAGGTGAAACAAACTGATACAACCGAACGAACCGATTAAATTGGATGAATTATGCAGGTTCACACGAACAAACACTCATTTAGATGAATCAAACTGATTCAATCATACGAACCGACTCACTCAGGTGAAACAAACTGATACAACCGAACGAACCGATTAATTTGGATGAATTATGCTGGTTCACCCGAATGAACCGACTCACTCAGGTGAATCAAACTGATTTACTCATGCAAACCGACTCACTCAGGTGAATCAAATAGATACAACCGAACGAACCGATTAATTTGGATGAATTATGGTGGTTCACCCGAATGAACCGACTCACTCAGATGAATCAAACTGATTTACTCATGCAAACCGACTCACTCAGGTGAATCAAATAGATACAACCGAACAAACCAATTCACTCGAATGAATCAAATTTATTCCCTACAAACCAGCAAATAAATATTCTGTACATTCTATAAGTTCTATAAATACAGAATGTACTTCTCAAATACAAGTTATTTAAATTTGATCACACTCATTCATGCTTCATTAATTTACAGTTATTCTTGTGCAGGACTGAATAATAAAGATGCAATAAACTGATAAAATGTTGCACTGCATTTGATTTTAAAAGATCGAATGAACTGTTCAAGTTTTATGATTTCCCTTGATAAATTGGTATTAAATCATAAACACAACATGGAAGGAGTGGTTGAGGTTCTGACCCGTGTCGGGCGGCGCGGCGGCGCTGGCGTGATGCGGCAGGTACTTGAACACACGTATGTTGGGGAAGGGCAGATGACCCGCGAACAGCGGCATGACCTCCATCTGAACCTTGTGCGTTGCCATGGCAGCGACCGGCATAGACACGACCCCTGAACTCTTGCCACACACCGCCCAGTTACTGTGGTTGTCAATCACTGCAGACACACACACACACACACACACTGAATGAAAAACTTCTGTACAGTTTCACAATCATGACTTGAAAACAGAAAATACATTTAGAATTGATTTATTTGGAAAGTTGACGTCCTTCATTGTGACATAAATTAAAACTATTGTATTTCATTTAATTTTCCTAATTTAATACAGATAATTAGCAGTTTTTACATTTAAAAAATGTAAATTTAAAATATGCAAAGTGTAAAATTCATCCGTCACACAACAGGAATGACGGGGCATTTTTTTACTTTTGAGTTATAAGTATTTTTATTTTAACCAATTAAATATTACAAATACTTCAATATGTACACGCATATATATTCTTTTATTTAGTGAATTATTTTTAATTCTAATATTTTAATTTGATTTTTTATGATTAATTTTTCATGAACTCACAAACACCAGATTTACTCAAAAATTATTTACTCGTTAATTTGACATTTTTATGATTTTATTAATTAGTACATTTCAATTAACACATGAACCAGTTTGCTAAATATATTTAAAAAAATGTGCTTAGTAATTTTTTTATTTATAACATTTTTTTAAATTATTTATTAATTCATTTGATATCTTTTTGTGATTTATTTAGTTTTTCATGAACTCACAAATACTAGATTTACTCAATAAATGTATGTGATTTTGTATGATTTTATGAATTAGTAAAATTTCTATTAACATTGCAAAATATAAACAAAAAAGCAAATGATTTATTTGATTTTTTGTGTGTTAATTATTTAGTTTTCATGAACACACACTTTAGATTTAAAGCTCAGATGATGCTGAGGCAGTTCATGTCTGATGTGTCGCACCTTCATACAGCAGTCGTGACGTGCGAAGGCCTTCGGTCTCGCTGAGCTCCTCGTCGGATCGCTCCGAGTCGCAGGGTTCGGAGAGACGGGTGAGCGACACCTCCAGCCTGCAGAGGGCGCCGGTGCGGCAGTGCTGCTCGCCAGCGGCCGGACGGATCTCCGCTCGCACGCTGTACAGAGTCTGACACACAGACAAACACGTCAAGCCTTAAACCGACGGCCTGCTTTCCTGAGTCTCGGATAGTAGAGCGCGCTTGCAACGTCAAGGTCGTGGGTTCGATTCCCAGGGAAAGCAAGAACTGATTAGAATGTCAATGTGTTTCTTGAATGCGATGATAAAAGCAGCTGATAAAGGCATGAATGTGAGTGTAAAACGGTCTGTCGGCAGGAGAACGAGACTCACCGAAACTCTCTCCACTGTGAACTCGTAGCTGTAGGGTTTGAGCGCGGCGTCCGGCGCGTCTGCGGGAGCGAAACCGGCCGAGAACACGCAGTGCAGAGACACGGGCGGCGCACCGCTCCACCGCAGCTCCCACACGCTGAACACACACTGCTGACTGAACACCAGCTGAACACGCACACACACATCACTCTTTCATCCACACTGGATCATTACTTCAGTCTTACAATCATTCAGATTATAAGTGCAATACTAGGATAAAAGCTTACACTTACAAAATACAGCAAATCAGATTTGGAAAGTAATTTAATGTTTCAGAAAAAGATTATATTAATTACACTGTTTCATTGAATCAATCAAGAGATTCGTTCAGAAACGCTGATTCATCCAGTAATGAAACAAGTGAAGGTATGGTTTCATATGGTAATATGAAGTAAATGACATCATCGCTATCCGCAGCCAATCAGAGTGTGTGAATCAGACTCACGTGGTTTGCTTTAGTGTTGAGAGAGAGCAGCTCCAGTGACGGCGTGGCGTGACTCTCCGCCAGCGTTTGATTGGTCAGCTGAAAGTTAGTGTCCGATACATTCTGAAGACAAACCTGGATGAACTTCCTGTTGGGATGAAAGCACACAGGAAACGCATGAACCCACTGGTTGCGGTGGTGAGAATGAGGTGAAGAGCGGGCAGTACCTGCGTCCGGCTGACAGCAGCGAGTGCTGGACTTTAAACGGCACGTGGAAGGAGAGCGAGACCAGCGTGGAGTAAATGGACCAGGGGCAGTCAACAGAGACCTGCAGCACACACATATAAAACATATCTTACTACAAATACATGTATTGATTATTAAGAAATTATGATTTATTTTATTTAGACTTTGAGGCCGGAAACCACAATTTCAGACTTCCATGACACTGGAATTCCCGTTTTATTTTTATGATTTAATTTGCGTCTGATTTGAGCAGTGAAGTGCGTTTGAAACCTTCTGGTCGATGACGGCGGCGCCGCTGCTGAAGCGCGCTCTGCTCCGGTGGCTGATCTGCCCGTTCGTCAGCCGCTCGCTCTCCACCCGCGCCGGGCATGATGGGATGTGGCACAGCACGTCCAGCAGGAACTCCAGCGTGTGGTACGGTGGCGTCAGAGGAAGAGAGATGCTCGTCACCTTCTCAGACGACTGGATGGACAGAGCGCTCTCACCCACCAGCTCTGAGACACACACACACACACACACACACACCAGCTTCAGAGACAACTACCTGTATTTAAACCCTTTACAAACCCTTTACACAGTAAGTGAGAGAGTGTGTGAGTTAGTGTGTGTGTGAGTGAGAGAGTGTGTGAGTTAGTGTGTGTGTGTCACCTCCGCTGCTGTTGAGGATGTGTGCTCTGCATGAGTGTGTGTGAGTGTGTGTGTGTGTGTGTCACCTCCGCTGCTGTTGAGGATGTGTGCTCTGCATGAGTGTGTGTGTGTGTGTGTCACCTCCGCTGCTGTTGAGGATGTGTGCTCTGCATGAGTGTGTGTGTGTGCGTGTGTGTGTGTCACCTCCGCTGCTGTTGAGGATGTGTGCTCTGCATGAGTGTGTGTGTGTGTGTGTGTGTGTCACCTCCGCTGCTGTTGAGGATGTGTGCTCTGCATGAGTGTGTGTGTGTGCGTGTGTGTGTGTCACCTCCGCTGCTGTTGAGGATGTGTGCTCTGCATGAGTGTGTGTGTGTGCGTGTGTGTGTGTCACCTCCGCTGCTGTTGAGGATGTGTGCTCTGCATGAGTGTGTGTGTGTGTGTGTGTGTGTGTGTCACCTCCGCTGCTGTTGAGGATGTGTGCTCTGCATGAGTGTGTGTGTATGTGTGTGTGTGTGTCACCTCCGCTGCTGTTGAGGATGTGTGCTCTGCATGAGTGTGTGTGTATGTGTGTGTGTGTGTCACCTCCGCTGCTGTTGAGGATGTGTGCTCTGCATGAGTGTGTGTGTGTGTGTG
>JAWRVZ010000423.1:57500-65000 GCA_037043235.1 Rhodeus uyekii | reverse complement strand
GTGTGTGTGTGGCTGTCACCTCCGCTGCTGTTGAGGATGTGTGCTCTGCATGAGTGTGTGTGTGTGCGTGTGTGTCACCTCCGCTGCTGTTGAGGATGTGTGCTCTGCATGAGTGTGTGTGTGTGTGTGTGTGTGGCTGTCACCTCCGCTGCTGTTGAGGATGTGTGCTCTGCATGAGTGTGTGTGTGTGTGTGTGTGTGGCTGTCACCTCCGCTGCTGTTGAGGATGTGTGCTCTGCATGAGTGTGTGTGTGTGTGTGTGTGTGGCTGTCACCTCCGCTGCTGTTGAGGATGTGTGCTCTGCATGAGTGTGTGTGTGTGTGTGTGTGTGGCTGTCACCTCCGCTGCTGTTGAGGATGTGTGCTCTGCAGGAGGGTGAGTGCAGCACCGGCATGGAGTCAGTGTTGCTCAGCTGCAGAGCGTCTCCCTTCTTCACGCTGTAGTGTCCCGTCAGGATGGTGAACTTCACCTGCTGCGGAAACCCGGCCAACAGGTGCTCTGGGAACAGAAGAGACGGCAGCTCTGACACAGATGCTGAGCGAGGGATGAGGAGCGTCCGGTCTGAGTGACTGACCTGTGAGCGGCTGGATGCTGAGCTGAGGCTCCTGGGAATAAACCTCATATTGAACCACAGGATAAACGTGCGGCAGCAGGAACCGGATGCGGCCGACCGACGCGCTCAGCTGCCGGAGTGTGTAGGTGCCGGCCTTCTGACTCTGAGCAAATCACACAATCAACCTCGTTTTAATGAGAGAAAGATGATTATGTGAAATTTATCCAATAATCCAGAGATTCGTTAGAATTTTCTTGAAGGCCGCCTTTAAAATTATTATTTTAAAGATCTAATAAAATTTTCGAAAGTAAAAAAAAAAAATTGTAAAATAATTTTTATTTTACATTTCAATCACTTCATTTTTACTGTTTATTTGTAAATTATGTATTTTTTTTACATCTTCTATTTTATATTTAGTGTTTTTATTTTAAAACAATTTATTTTAGCATTACACTTTCATTCATTTTTTGTAAGCGTGTAAGCATTTTTAAAATGTAATGAACTTTGAATAAGTATTATTTTAGATGTTTTTATTTTACATTAATTTATTCTTTCAAAATGTTCCTATTTCTTCATTTCATTTTTAGCATTTTATTTGAAATTAGTTTTATTAATTTTATTTTGAAGATTTGTATTTTACAATTCTTTATTTTAATTTAAAATTGTAAAAAATTCCTTCATTTTTAGTATGCATTTTATTTTGGATGTCTTAATTATATATATATATATATATATATATATATATATATATATATATATATATATATACACACACATACACGTATAATATGTATATATGTATAATATAATTTTTTGTGCTTTATGTTTGCTGATTTAATAAATTTTTAAACTTTTAACTGATTTATTTTAATGTTACACTTGCGTTAAATTATTTTCAGTCAGTGTTACAACTACTTATTTTTATTTTTTCAGATGTTAGATGTATATTTTATTTTAGATGTTTTTATTTTGATTTGATTTTTAGTTATCATTTTGCTTTTAATGATACATTTTTATGATTTAATCTATATTTCATCAAGCCTTCAATAATCAGCTCACGGTTTCCTCTCACCGGTGCGGTGAAGACGACGCTGTTGTTGCCAGGCAACAGCGTGACGTCATTGGCCTTGAGCATCTGCGCCCCGTCCTCCGGGGCGAGGGTAAGGGCGGGCGCGGCGGCGGGCGTGTCCAGGGAGGTGGCGCTGTCGTGCCGGCGCAGCAGCAGGTGCATGTTCTTGCAGACGACGCCGGCGGTGTTCAGCGTGCTGTCGGACGGGCTGAGCTCCTGGATCTCGCACAGCTCCAGCGCCGGAGACGCCGACACCGGACTGGCCGCCGGGAAGGTGACGGTGCCGTCCGGGTTCTGAGCGGCTCGCTTCTGCGCCGTGGTGCCGGGCTGCTCCAGGGCGAAGTGGATGCTGGCGCTGATCTGCTCCACCCGGACGGCCACAGGCATCAGACTGCACAGACGCAGCTCCAGCTGCAGGACGGCGCCGACGTGCACCAGCGCCGAAGCCGGACGGAACCGCAGCTCGTGAAGCTGAGAGAACGAGCTCATGCTCAGAGCCACACGCAGCGCGTCTGTGAGGAAACAGCGAGACGGGAGCGTTACACACAGCTGCCCTGAATCAAATCCATCTATGCATGCTGACCTTTCTGCTGACCTTTGCTCTCTGCGCTCTGGCTGGCAAAGGTCAGGATCTCCTGGCAGAAGTGCTTCCTCTCTTCATCGCTCAGGTTGGCGTCGCTGGCGAGGAGGGCGCTCGTCTGGAGGTATCTAACCGTGCCGGTCAAAGAAACCACAGAAAACACACAACCTGCGACACTCAGACCAGTCAAACATCCCATAATGCACCATTCCTCCTTCATTAGTTCACAGCAACACCAGACTGATTTCACTCAAGTCAACTGACTTGATCTTGTTTAACCAGTTGTACCAGGAATATTATAGTAAACAAAAAACTCACATTTCTGTTGCATGAAAAAAAAGTATTTAATTTAAAATTGTAAAAAATTCTTTCATTTTTAGTATGCATTTTATTTTGGATGTTTTAATTATTTATATACATATATATATATATGTATAATATAATTTTTTGTGCTTTATGTTTGCTGATTTAATTGCTTTATGTTGCTGATTTAACACTTGCGTTAAATTATTTTCAGTCAGTGTTACAACTACTTATTTTTATTTTTTTAGATGTTAGATGTATATTTTATTTTAGATGTTTTTATTTTATAAAAAAAAAAAAAACTCTTTTATTTAGAAGGCGGGACTTATTAAGAAAAATCGTTCCAGTTCGGATACTTGAACCGCAGAAATCCTCCTTACAATACATTCATAAACATGTCGGTTATGTCTTGAGTGAACGTAAATCAGCTCTTAAAGTAACAGTGTGAGAATCACATGCGTGGCATGACAGGGTAACGCGGTGTGTGTGTGTGTGTGTATGAGTGTGTGTCAGATGAGATGAGTGAAGGATACTCGTCCATCTTCTGCAGCTGTTTCTGACACTCTGCGATCTGTTTGCGCGTGTGTGTGAGCGGCAAACTCCAGCTCTCGGACACGTACGACTTCAGAGAATCCAGAAGGAAGTTCTCGGCACTTTGAGGGTCTCCCTTCCTCCTGCACACACACACACACACACACACACACTGAACCCCATCTCCCTCTGGAAGACGTTATATGTTATGCTTCAGTGAGTGTTTGCATGATTTGCTCACATGTAGAACTCAGCGAGACTCTTCCCGAGCAGCCGAGCCGAGCGCAGCCGTCCGATCGCCCTGTACATCTCCATAGCAGCGTGAGACAGCTCCTGATCACACACACACACACACACACTCAGACAAGCCTCATCACAGCCTGAAATACACTCACGGATCAGCAGGGAATAAACTCTCACCAGATAGTGTTTCTCGAAGGCCTCCACAGACGACAACGCCTCCTTCAGCTTTTTATACGGACTCTGAAGGCTGTTCACTGAGACACAGATCACAAACACATTACTGACACACACACACATATAAATCATATATAATACTGTATAAAACCATCATTAATAAAGACATTTACTTCAATCCTGAATGATGGAATGCCTCAATGATTTACTGCCACCTGCTGGCCATTTCAGATCCTTATTTAGAGGATAATTTCATGTTTGCATGTTGATAAAAGCCCATTAAAGGGATCCAAACATAAACATTTTGTGGACCATAAATGAGGATATTTTGAAGAATGTTGATAAACCGCTTCGGCTCCCATTGTATGGAAAAGCAACAACAAAATGATCCTTTATATTCCACCGAAGACAGAAAGTCATGTGGGTTTGGAATAACAAGGACTGGGTGAACTGTCCAATTAAAGCTCATTTAAAACCCTCATCGCATTATTTATGCTTTTCTCATTTAACACAATAATGACTTTAAATAATATAAACATACATGCATTTTAGAGTGTGTATGTATAAAAATCTAAATAGGAAAAATGTAATATTTTTCATAATAATAATAAAACAAAAATGCACATAAATATATTTTAAAAGAATATATATATATGCAAATATTTATTTCATATGTAATTCCATAAATATACATTCATTTTATTATCATGGAAATTTGTGGTTTCCAGGCCTCAAAGATTAAATAAAATTAATATAAACTTAATAATAAATCAAAATATTTATCTTACAATAAATACATAATTAAATAAATTATATATATACATGTGTGTGTGTGTGTGTGTGTGTGTGTGTGTGTGTGTGTGTGTGTGTAAATAAATATCTGTTGGGGTCAAAACAACTCATATAGTGAGGATATTACAAAGTGTTATTTTTGGATAATTACCGGTTTCAGGTCTTTCTGCTCCCAGTCCGGCCAGCAGATCCACGGTTTTGTTGAGATCCTCCGAGTTTGGGCCGTTCTCGGACACCAGTCCACACAGTTCCCCCAGAGACTTCAGCTGCCACACACACACACACACACACACACACACACACACACGTGTCAGCTGCACTACACAACCGCCTGAACGACTCCTGATGAACACGGCTGCATCACATGTTCAGTGTATTGAAGCACCTTCTCCGTCGCGTAAGTCCAGAGACCCACAGTGTGCGAGAAGTTGGACTCCAGCTGAGTGCGATCGCAACAGCCCTCGATCCGGTGCAGAACCTCCAGACAGCTGAGAAACACCCAGCAGTCGAGCGCACCGCTCACCACCGACACCTGCAGAACCAGAACCAGCAGAACCATCAGAACCACAGCTCAACACACACACACACACACACACACCCGTCAGAAGCACAGCTCAACACACACACACACCCGTCAGAAGCACAGCTCAACACACACACACACACACACCCGTCAGAAGCACAGCTCAACACACACACACCCGTCAGAAGCACAGCTCAACACACACACACACACACACACACCCGTCAGAAGCACAGCTCAACACACACACACACCCGTCAGAAGCACAGCTCAACACACACACACACCCGTCAGAAGCACAGCTCAACACACACACACACCCGTCAGAAGCACAGCTCAACACACACACACCCGTCAGAAGCACAGCTCAACACACACACACACACACACACACCCGTCAGAAGCACAGCTCAACACACACACACACCCGTCAGAAGCACAGCTCAACACACACACACACCCGTCAGAAGCACAGCTCAACACACACACACACCCGTCAGAACCACAGCTCAACACACACACACACACACACACTCGTCAGAACCACAGCTCAACACACACACCCACACACACACACACACTCGTCAGAAGCACAGCTCAACACACACACACACTCGTCAGAAGCACAGCTCAACACACACACACACACACACTCGTCAGAACCACAGCTCAACACACACACACACACACACACACCCGTCAGAAGCACAGCTCAACACACACACACACACACACACACTCGTCAGAACCACAGCTCAACACACACACACACACACACACACACACACACACTCGTCAGAAGCACAGCTCAACACACACACACACGTCAGAAGCACAGCTCAACACACACACACACACACACTCGTCAGAACCACAGCTCAACACACACACACACACACACTCGTCAGAAGCACAGCTCAACACACACACACACACACACACACACACTCGTCAGAACCACAGCTCAACACACACACACACACTCGTCAGAACCACAGCTCAACACACACACACACACACACACGCCCGTCAGAACCACAGCTCAACACACACACACGCTCGTCAGAACCACAGCTCAACACACACACACACTCGTCAGAAGCACAGCTCAACACACACACACACTCGTCAGAAGCACAGCTCAACACACACACACACTCGTCAGAAGCACAGCTCAACACACACACACACACACACACACTCGTCAGAAGCACAGCTCAACACACACACACACACACACACACTCGTCAGAAGCACAGCTCAACACACACACACACACACACACTCGTCAGAAGCACAGCTCAACACACACACACACACACACACACACACACACACTCGTCAGAAGCACAGCTCAACACACACACACACACACACACACACTCGTCAGAAGCACAGCTCAACACACACACACACACACACACACACACACTCGTCAGAAGCACAGCTCAACACACACACACACACACACACACACTCGTCAGAAGCACAGCTCAACACACACACACACTCGTCAGAAGCACAGCTCAACACACACACACACTCGTCAGAAGCACAGCTCAACACACACACACACTCGTCAGAAGCACAGCTCAACACACACACACACACACGCTCGTCAGAAGCACAGCTCAACACACACACACACACACACACTCGTCAGAAGCACAGCTCAACACACACACACACACACACTCGTCAGAACCACAGCTCAACACACACACACACACACACACACACACTCGTCAGAAGCACAGCTCAACACACACACACACACACACACACACACACACTCGTCAGAAGCACAGCTCAACACACACACACACACACACACACACTCGTCAGAAGCACAGCTCAACACACACACACACACACACTCGTCAGAAGCACAGCTCAACACACACACACACTCGTCAGAAGCACAGCTCAACACACACACACACTCGTCAGAACCACAGCTCAACACACACACACACACACACACTCGTCAGAACCACAGCTCAACACACACACACACTCGTCAGAAGCACAGCTCAACACACACACACACTCGTCAGAAGCACAGCTCAACACACACACACACACACACACACTCGTCAGAACCACAGCTCAACACACACACACACACACTCGTCAGAAGCACAGCTCAACACACACACACACTCGTCAGAAGCACAGCTCAACACACACACACACACACACACACTCGTCAGAACCACAGCTCAACACACACACACACACACTCGTCAGAAGCACAGCTCAACACACACACACACGCTCGTCAGAACCACAGCTCAACACACACACACACTCGTCAGAAGCACAGCTCAACACACACACACACTCGTCAGAAGCACAGCTCAACACACACACACACACACACTCGTCAGAACCACAGCTCAACACACAAACACACTCGTCAGAACCACAGCTCAACACACACACACACTCGTCAGAACCACAGCTCAACACACAAACACACTCGTCAGAACCACAGCTCAACACACACACACACCCGTCAGAACCACAGCTCAACACACACACACACACACACACACACACACACACACTCGTCAGAGCCACAGCTCAGTAAACACACACCCGTCAGAACCACAGCTCAACACACACACACACACACACACACCCGTCAGAGCCACAGCTCAACACACAAACACACACACACACCCGTCAGAGCCACAGCTCAGTAAACACAAACACACACACACACCCGTC
>JAWRVZ010000423.1:0-47500 GCA_037043235.1 Rhodeus uyekii | reverse complement strand
ATGAAGTAGTCGCAGAAGCTCCAGCCGGGCTCGGTGCGCTTCTCTCGCAGCGTCCGCATCTCGTCCTCGAAGCGGCCCAGATTCCTGGTGAAGGACATGAGCAGCAGCGTTCGCAGTTTAGTGAGGAACGAACTCCACGACTCCTGAGAGCGAGACGACTCCTTCAGAGGGTCCGACAGCGACACACACCTGACAGACGCACAACACCGGAGCTTCATTACACTCACGCTTTTATCCAAAGCGACCTTCATCGCATTCAAGAAACACATTGACATTCTAATCAGATCTCGAACCCATGACCTTGATGTTGCAAGCACTGCTCTCTACTGTTAGACACACAGGAAAGATATAATGCACTATTAGACGCTTAAATCACACGACCGTATTCACTGTATTAACTAAAAATGTAATAAAGTATAAAAAATGCTCAATGTTTTGGAGTGATAATATTATTATATTGGTTACATTTAAGAATTTACAAAAAATATTTTTATAGTTTCTTATTTTGTACATTTTATTCATATTTTAAACCGTATCCGCTACATTTTTATTTTTAATATTATATTTTGTTTATAATTTTGTTTATATTTAAAAATATTTTAGGATTGTATTTTTATAATAATTTGATTTAAATTTTTAACAAAAAATATATGATAAAAGCAAAAATATAAAAATCTCAATTATATTTTCAACATTTTAGTAATTTAAAAAAAAGTTTAAATTATGTTTTATTCACATCTTTTAAAGTATTTGTTACATTTGTATATTTAGCATTTTTTTTTAATACTTTTGATTATATATTTTTAATAGATAAAAATATATTAATTTATTTAATCCATTAAATTTATTTAGATAAAAATTTAGATTTTTATTCTGATTTATTATTGTTTATTATAATTAAAATATTATTATTATTATTTTTTTTTACTACAAATATGTGATAAAATATAATAAAGTATTTTAAAAAACACACAGTTAGTTAATAAGGAATATAATTTTAAAACACTGTGAACGTATATAAAAATATTAATTTTGATATCCAGTTTGTTTGACTGATTAATTGGATTTAGTGTCCTGGTATCATCATAACCAGAATAAGCATGTGTGTGTGTTCGTTCCATGGCTCTCACACTCGTCAGATATTTAGCAGCGCATGTAAAGCATAGAAATGTGGCGCTAAATGCGGCTCCGTCTGAGCAGCTGCTGACGCGCCGGGATCGGGAGCTATTCCCGCACTGCCGGAGTCGGGTTCGGCTCACCTGTCGCTCTGCTTGTTGCAGAAGTCGTTGCGGATCTTGTCCACGATGGAGGTGCGCGGCAGGATGTTGGTTTTGTTCTTCTTCTTGTTGTCGCTTTCCACCACCACAATCAGCCAATCCACCGATCCATGGAGACGCAAGACGCCCTGCCAGCGCTGCATGTCCTCCTTCACCGACGCCTTATACACCTCAGTGTCCTGACACACACACACACACACACACATAGAGAGAGAGAGAGAGACACACACAGAGACAGACACACACACACACACACATGGTAGACAACACATGCATCTCAGTATGGCATACTCAATATTGTTTTAAAACCCATAATGCACAGTGTGTGTGTGTGTGTGTGTGTGTGTGTGTGTGTGTGTGTGTGTGTGTGTGTGTGTGTGTGTGTGTGTGTGTGTGTGTGTGTGTGTGTGTGTGTGTGTGTGCAGTTTCTGTGCGTCTGCAACACCTGATGATCTGCATTTGTCAAACGTGCAACAGATTATCCATTATTTTGTGTTTTGCATCCATATATATGAATATATCAGCTATAGGAGAATAACAAAGCAAAGCAATGCGTTCAGAATTATGATAATGCATTACAATAAAATGGTATGAAATACTATTTGCAATATCCCAATTATTATGGAAATAACTAGAAGTGTATTTTGGTCACTTCTGTGTGAATATCTGAACTTTAAGCTTTTATCCCAGCACCCAAAACACAGCAAACCACATGTTATGTCCGACTCTGGATTATAAAATAAGCGTTTGTATCGCAGCAGGATTCGGGACGCGAGCACTGAGACTCACGCAGCAGTCGGTCCAGTAGATGTGCAGGAAGGGGAACGTCAGCAGAGCTTTATTTCCCTCTTTAGGAAGCAGTTCCTCCTTAAACTGGACAAAATTAGCCTCCAGGTAGATCATCTTCGGCGCTCGTCCGTAAGACCTGAGACGAGAAACACACGGATCACATCCAGCACACACACCTGAACTCCTGAAACTCTCCTTTGATTCTTGAGTTTCTTTCGGGATCAAACACTCACAATATTCCTCATTATCATAATTCAAGCGCAGAATAAAGGGGCGGGGCTTGAGTGAGTGAGTCGTGTGTTGAAACTGGTGGTTATGGGAAGGGGCGGGACATTTCCCAAACACACTGGAAGCTCTCGACCAATCACAACACACCGATCCAGCCGACCAATCAGAGCACAGTGTGCTTTCAGAAGGAGGAGCTTCATAGAGACAGGAACTAAACAGAGCGTTTCTGACAGACTGGGAAGAGACGAATATGGGGAAAATAACCAACATTCAAGCAGGAAAACCTGCTCTAGTGTGAAATATGGGCTCTTTAATCATTTCTGGCCTCTTTGAATCCTGGGGGATTCTTATCAAAACAAACGCATCTCTTCTGAACACAACAGATGAAATGATTTGAGTGAAATGACGGATATAAAGGAATACAGTCTGTTTTCAGGCTGACGGTCTAAACAGGAAGACCTTAATGACTGGATTTCCCTGCTCTGAAAGATCATGTGACAGAGATTCACTGCAGAATATGACGTGGAAAAGGCTTGAAGGAGGACGACGTCTCGAGAGGAGGAAGAAAACTCTTTTGTGACTCTCAAATGGGAAATAACATCTTGAGAGGAATATCTGATGCTTTCCGTCATCAGTTTATCCGACACTTAATAGTAAACTAAACAATCACCAGCAGAACTGGATATCACAGCCATTACATGCCAATCGAAAGGGCGAAAAATAGTAAGAATTCTGGTTGCATGAGAGAATAAAAACATATATTAAAGTTGGCAATTCCTTCCCATTCAAACACTTCATTTTTTTTAAATGTTATGATCTTGTAATGCTTCAACAAAACTGGATCTTCTAGTAAAAACGACAGATACACCTTTCCTGTGTGAGAGCAGCGCTTGCAACATCAAGGTCATGGGTTCGATTCCCAGGGAAAGCAAGAACTGATTAGAATGTCAATGTGTTTCTTGAATGCGATGATAAAAGCAGCTGATAAATGCATGAATGTAAATGTAAATATATTATCATCCAGCTGTAATCTGCTAAATGTGAAGATATTATAAACATTAACAATCATGATTTTGTGTAAAGCTGCTTTGAAACAAGTTTTTGTGTGAAAAGCGCTGCATAAATGAATCCGACGTGACGTGTGCCGGATCCTCAAATCACAGCGTGTGCTTAAGCCCCGCCCCCAGGCTCATCTGCATACACTATTGTATGCCACGCCCACATCTCAACATCCAATCAACAACCGATGAACAGAACCGAAGCTCCGCCCAACATTGATTCAATAGATACTCAAATGTATATCACAACAGGGAAGATCTAACGCTAAATCTGTTTTATGGGAGGCATTTAGAGATTTATAGATAAAGCATAATAAATATATATATATATATATATATATATATATAATAAACATCAGCGGCAAGGGAATATGAGGAGAAGCAGCTCTCACCTCCTCCACTCCATCGGCTCTCTGGGAAGCTGTTGGGTCAGCGAGCCGTACAGGGACGTGAACAGGTTCTGATCGCCCGCACCTGCTCAACACACACACACACACACACACACACACACACACACACACACACACACAGACAGACAGATACACACAGACAGACACACGCATACATACATATACACACACACACACATACAGACATGAGTCCTATTATAATCAAAGGTACAGTGAGCAATTTCTGATAAACACTGTTGATTTTTAAACAAACACACCCCTAACCCAAAAGACCACGCCCACATTTGAATAGCTCCGCCTCAAATGCAAAAACAATATTCATAATGGCAAAGAAAAGTCCACATCAGGTTTCAGACAGTATTACTGTGGTACTTTAACATTCACCATGAACTTAAATGACTGACGCAGCGGATATTTTAAGGCAGATATTTGCAGCGTATTTGGTGTATTTACATTCATGTTTAGGGAACTTAATAAGCAACAGATGAAATACCAAAAAATACTTTCCATTGAATCGGATTCAGACCGATTCGCTAATGAATCATTCAGACCGATTCATGGCAAATAACCGATTCAAAAGAACAAGTCGTTCTGTTCGCGGGTTTTACAAGCAATGTCCCGCTAACAGCAAAGCACAACTCGCAATCTTTCAAAAATATTCGCAGCTGTTTCCATGAAGAAATGAGGAACATATGAATCAGATGTCAGTGTGAGGCGACAGTATTATGAGCGTTATAACATCACTCACAGGTTACTATGGGTTTGTTCTCCATCGTGTAGATGATGGGCTTCTCCTCATGGGTCTCCATGGATTCCGTTCATCCGCATCAGAGTAATCGATCACATTCAATGCCGCTAATGTATCGATGAGGCCCCTTCACTCTCCATTTCCTATCTGCTGACACTGAGTGACGACTTCCGCCCGCGTCACAGCCAATCCGGAAGTCCACAACGAAAGACTTTTACGCTATAAAATATCAACGATAGTCACAACTTTGGCTTCTTTTTGTGTAAAAAAAATATTCCAAAAAGATTAGGGTTAGAAATAAATCTGTGCTCCATTCATTATTTATTTTTGTTGAAACGTTAAATAAAATAATATATTTTATTATTCATTTTCATTAAGTTTAACTGATAAAATAATTGAACTGAAATAAAACTAATACTTTAAAACCATTAAATAATTAATACAAATAACGCCCGAGATTACTAACACTTTTACTAAACTGGAAAATATTAAAACTAATTTAAAACATTAACAGAAACGTCAGTGATCATCAAAGTTGCTTTTGTGACAATGTAATTTATATGTCCATATTTAAACATAGACGTAAGAATTTATTTTAAGTTTACAATGTTTGTGAGTGAGAATATAACAAAGTAACTTTCATTAATCTCATGAAATCTCAATCCAGATTTGAGAAAATAGAATAAACTGGAATGTTAAATTTTGTCAATTTAATTATAATATTTATAGATAAATTCATATTTATTAATAAATACATATTTACATATACATATATAATATATACATTTACAAATATTTATAAATAAATATTTGATATAACTGTTTTAATTAATTTCCATATATATACATATATTTTTTTTGAATAAATATAAATATTTATTCAATTATTCAATAGATTTTAAATTAATGTATACATATCATCCTTAAGGCCCCATTGAAAACCAAACGATGTATTTTGAAAACAACCTTTATTTTGAAATTCTCTCCACAGGCCGCCATGTTGTTATGAGCGCGCGCTTCACGCCGCAACCGAGCGCCATTACAGTGATGCGCGCGTGAGGAGGAGCAGCAGGCCGTGATTCTCACCCTTCTTCTCAGGCCGAAGCCAGTAAACCGCGATTCCATCGCACGCATTTAAATGTCCTTAGATTGATGTTCTGCATTGCCAGATCGGAGCCATAATGACGTCCAGCACCAACGTAATCCAGGTGACGAATGTGTCGCCGAGCAGCAGCGCGGAGCAGATGCGAACACTGTTCGGCTTCATCGGAACCATCGACGAGCTCAAGCTGTTTCCGCCAGAGTGAGTCCAACCCGGTCCAACCCGCTCAAAACACTCACCTTTAAACATCCAAACCCGTCCAAACACTCACATTTTAACATCCAATACTCGCACTTCTCTGTACGTTTATTTATTTGTTAATTACATTGATATCTCTCGTTTATCTCAAGTTCATCCGTATGAATGAATTCACCTCGTTGTAATTAATGAATTAATTATAAAAATTAACAGACACGTATTTTTTATTTGAGTTTTATCGTATGAGGAGTTGTGACGTCACGGATGTAAATCTGCGGCTGCGCGGCAGTTTCATTGAATTCCGTTTTTATGCTTAAAAGTCTTAATTTTGGTATACTAATTAGTGATTGAGTAATTAAAAAAATGAAGTATTAACATGCTTGAGAAATCTCCATCTATGTAACAATAAGTCGTTACATGTATTACGGTTGTGTAACAATAATTATTCATTACGGCTGTTTAACAATGGCGTAATTGTGTCTGTCCATCCCGATTATATGCTAATATATAAATTTATTTTTTTAACGCTGTATATAAAGACTCATCCCTTTACTTCGATCAGGCCATAGTTTTTATTTATTTTATTTAGATTAATTTAAAAATCAAAGTTTGTCATAAAGCTATTACAATTTACAGACCTTTATTATAGTTTTATTATACGAAGCGTCATGACAGTCAAAATTATGGCTTGCTAATTATTCATTATGAGTAAGTCAACTTATAGATTGAAACCGATGCATTAAGGGCCGTTTGCACAAAACTGCACAACTTTTCCATTGTTTTTTCCGTGGGGATGCACCGATATGAGATTGTCCGTTGCCGATAATTCAATCCTATTACAAGCAATTCAAAACCATCATGGCAAACAGTTGCATCTGAAGGAAATAATCCATTGTTCATCGGCTTTAATACATGTGCCAAATTTTCTTGTTGGGTCGATAACGATAAAATAATCGGCCGATACGGATATATGGCGTTATATCATGCATCCCTAGTTTTTCAGTGTCTTTAACCTTCGCGCAACGGCACGTCATTCAAGAAACACTATGCTCATGTTAAATAGATTAAAAAAAAAATGGGGGGGAAAAGTGCAATGCAGTATATTTGAATGACGTGTCGCGTCAAACTTATTTGTAAAAGCATGATATAATATTCCTGATGCGGTGGAAATATACTCGTACAGACGCACTAAATGACATTGTTACAAAATCTGAGTTGGAATTCGTGACTTTTGAAAGTCTTTAAATAATATTCGGACGTACAACCCGTCACATGACCTTCCGGCGTCGGTCAGTCGCGACGCTTCACCGGCTTTCATAAATCCTCTCCGTGACCTCATGGGATAGTAGTTCATCCAACGCACTCGCCGGAAGCAGTGGGACTTTATCGCATACGATTTATTTTCCCGCGCGACTCATGTTGATGTCACTGCTCCGGCAGGAAGGATGTAGCTTCTCCAGTAGCTAACTTCTGTTCTGTGCTTTTGTTGTTTTTCACCCATCGAAAAACATCTGGCGTCATCCTATCTGCAGCGAAGGTAGGAACGCTGGCGGATCTGCTCCGAGGATCTGCTCTAAAACTGAGCCGGATCTGGGATCTTTATGACATGCCGTAGATAATGCTGAATATTTCCCTGCGGTGTTTGAATCCCGCAGGTGTGTGTGTGCGTGATCAAGTGTGTACATCTTGCAAAAGCATCTATATTTTCTTTCAGTGATTCTCCCTTGCCTGTGACTTCACGTGTATGTTTTGTAAAGTTCCACGAGCCGGAATCGGTGGGAGTTTCCCAGCACCTGACCAACACGGTCTTCGTGGACAGAGCGCTGATCGTCGTCCCCTTCGCCGAAGGTTTGTGCCGTTCACCTTTTCCTTCCTCCATCCCTCCGCAGTCGATCCCGGCGGCCGACTCTCTCGCACATGTGCATCAACCCTGATTGTGTATTGCAGAAAAAATGTCAAATGGGATGAAAGAGCAGGAGCTCATGTTTTAACTCATTGCCTTTCCAGTTTTAGTTTCATTTTTTTTGTTAAACTCTTCTCTTTGTCATTTGTGTGTGTGATTTTTATAGTGAACAAGGCCTTTGCAGAGCCGGCCGATGTCTGAGTGTGACCCTCGGCTAGAAAAATAAAAGCGGCCGGTCCACGTGTTTCCCTGCTGTAAACTATAATCCTCTCTCTTGTGTCTCCATCCGAATTCACTCGAGCTCACAGACAAAGATCGATCGATCCGTCTGCTCATGCAAAGCACAAATGTTTAGGCTCAAATCCATTTCTGATTGAACTGCATGCTAATCAGACACGAGATAATCCACGGTAAGACGAGATGTAGCGCTTTTCTGCATGAGTGTTTTGCACACATATATGCTGCTCACTGTCAGATGTGATGATGGATAAACTCAGGGCTTGATGTGTCCAACTCCCTTTTTGAGTAAGAAACAGTCTGAGAATGTTCTCCAAATGACTGAGAAAGGCCTGAGACGCTTTTTAACGGTCGTTTCTGTTTTTTGTTGTTGTGTTTTCCAGTTCTTTTCCCTGGTTCTGCAAGTCCTGTAAACCAGGCCCAGCAGAAAATGCCACCCAACAGTTTTGTCTTCTGCAGCTTGTCCTGTTTCTCTCTCTTATCTCTCTCTCCCTCTCTCTCTCTCTCTCTCTCTCGTGTGTGTGTGCGTGTGTGTAAGTGATGATTGTATTGTTTGGAGTGAAATATAATTTCAGACTTGCTCTCCCAATGGAGTCCACCATTCATTTATCACTTAACTAGTTGTTTTTTTTTAGCATTTGACACACAGATTATAGTTGAGTTAATCGGGCTTTTGCTGGAAGGTGTTTGTCTCTCAATCCAGCGCACACACACACACACATTTCACAGACCAGTTTAGATGTGCTTCCAAAGGTAAAGGCAGTTTTAGCTCTCAAATACCAGCAAAAGCCCCCAAAACATGTTATTTGCTTTAGTCATGGTAAGTCACACCATCAGTGGATTAATAAACTGTCATTTGATGCTGACACCCAAGTCATAAACTCTGTTTTGTCTATCTTGATGTCTCTGTGTGCTTTATAGCGAAGCAGCCGACCTGAATCGCTTGTTCATTATACAACTTATGACACTTGAGAGCACATCCCAGTGGAGATCCGGCTGTGCTTGCTTACATTTGGTTCATGACTTAAAAAATCAAGTTCAGGTGATAACATCTTGGCAGTGTGTCTAGTGTCATTTCCTTTATTTTGTAGTATTGTGCACTTCATGCATTTGTTAAGGGACCTCATGTTAGCTTCCTCTGACACAGCGAGTACTGATGTCAGTGCAAATATAGACTTGCATAAAGAAAAGAGAGTCTCAGTTTGTGGGGTCTGTTTGTGTGTGGCGTGAGAGCCGTGGCGTGGTTTAACGGGGGCCTTTCTGTCCTGCAGGAGTGATTCCTGACGAATCCAAGGCTCTGTCACTGCTGGCTCCAGCCAATGCCGTCGCAGGATTGCTGCCAGGAGGCGGACTCCTCCCGACGCCCAACCCCGTGCCATCTGTGAGTGCCAATCACCGTCGCCCAGTGCTTCTCAAATACAGCGATGCTTTGAGACACGAGCGTAATCCGTTCCAGGACGAGCTCATAACTCGAGTTGCTTGTATCTCAAATCATTTTTCCCATAAGATAAAACAGGGGGGGAAATTAATCCGTTCTGGCCCTCTAAAAAACTCCCTTATTAGTGCTAATAACAATGGAAAAAACATGTTTTTAATTGCTATAGAGACACACAAAATTATAGTATATAAGGATTCCTGTGATATAAAATAAAATGCGTTTTTTAATTATGAGTTCTTGGCTTCGAGACACACGATACAGTAGCAGCTAATGACGACATGAGGAGGAGGAGAGGGGGATGACGTAGATAACACAAACACAATACAGAAGTGTAGCGTTTCTTCGTTGTGTATTGATAGACTCAGAAGCTCATATGTATTATTATTGAACACTCATAACTCGTGCTGCTCCCAGCTTAATACTGGTGAATCACTCGTTGCCCCCGGTAACCCCCGCTGTAAAACCAAGCTGCCTCTAGTGGAGATCATATGCAATTACCCATAAATGAGGAGCTTGAGCTGCTGCGAGTGCTGAACACCTCTAGCGTCTGGAAGCTGCTCGTATCGCAAACATTTACTCGCATCTCAAATATTTACTCGCATCTCAAAGCAAACATTTGCTTTAAGGCTTGCTCGTATCTCGGGATGCTCATATCTCAAGGTATTTGTCAGGGAGTAGGGGTTATTTGCACAGAGCAGGAGATATGAAGTGCAGATAACAAACTCTTAACCCTTTGGGCGTACGGTCACGTGATCAACCGCGCTAAATTCAAACACGTTTTTGCTCGTTATCTGGCGCTGATCCAGAGATTCGCGCTCAGAGCTTGTTATATATCGCAACAATTCAGTGTTCACTCTGTTCTTCTCCCACTTCACCGGCCACTTACTGTCATGTGTTTCTGGAGAAGTGACTGAATTTGCGTGTTGTAAATCAGATGAGATTCTCCGAACTGCGGCGTAAACTAACATGGATCAGCTGACATGATCAAACGACAAATTCACTTTTGCTAATTGGAACATCGGGTAGTTGTCTCGTGACTCGTCGCCATGGAAACAATAGGGGGAAACGTTCTAGAATAGGAGAGTTAGCGACATGTTTATTACTTCCTACAGGGTCGTAACTGAACGTAATTGAGAAGAACTGTTGTAACTGTGACTCTTGCTCGCCCGCTTTGGTCTTTAATGATGTTGTGTGTTGTCAGATTGGTGGTGTTCCTCTCGGGGGTCTCGGAGGGCCGAACTTGGACCCCATGGCGGCTCTTGCAATGGCGGCGCCCAATATAAACCCTCAGGTTTGGTTCCTTCAGCAATATCTCTGATCCAGACCTGCAGAATGATTCGTACACCAGATCTCACTAATCCTTCATGTGTTTCTCCTCATAGACGTTGTCGGCGGAGCAGCTAATGAAGCTTATGGCATCCATAGACCCCAAGTAAGTCCATCAGTGTTATCGAGGGCCGTATGAAAGCAGGTGTTTGTGTTTCTGGATCAGGGGACGGTTGATGGTCCCGACGCTGCATTTTTAAATATTCAAGCACAAGATGTGAAAGTATGAAGTTTAGTGTGTGCATAAAGCCACGCTTGAACAGACATAATCACACAAAATGAACACAAACGTTTGAGAAATTAAGCGCTTGTAACAGTATATTAGATCTGTGCATCGGCTCTTAAAGTGACAGCAGCCTAATATTCCTGCATAAACCAGAGGACTTATTGACTTATTCACCCATATTCTGTTAAATTGCATCTTAACCTCCGGATGCATCGCTGAAATCATACTCGTCTGACGGAGGTTCACTTGCTGTGATTGCAGGCTGAACCCTCTCGCCGCCGGACTCAATCTGACCCCTGGACTGAAGGCGGACGCCTCGAATAAAGAGATTGAAGAAGCCATGAAGAGAGTGAGAGAGGCGCAGTCTCTGATCTCCGCCGCCATCGAGCCTGGAAGTGAGTGGTGCACATGATTAAGTCTTAGGCTTCAATGAGAAGGCGTTGTTAATGAGTTTGCATCTCCAGGTAAGAAGGATGATAAACGCAAGCGCTCGAGATCCAGGTCAAGGTCCAGACGCAGGAGGTCCCGCTCCCGCTCCCGACACAGGTGTGTGGAGACGCCTCAACCTTCACAATCTGAGCCCAATTTCATGTGTAGTCGTGTGTTGATGTGATTGTGTTGTGACTGCAGGCGCTCTAAGAGTCATTCCAGACGGAGGTCTCGCTCCCGGAGCCGGAGGAGGTCGAAGAGCCCGAGGAGGAGGAGGTCTCATTCCCGGGATCGCAGCAGACGCTCCAGGTCCAGGTGAGTTTGGGCAGCAGGTGAACCCTGTCAGCCTGGTTGGTTGTGCGTTTCCTTAAAGATGTTTGTGTTTATAGAGATCGGAGGAAGGATGAAAAGAATCGAAAACGTTCCAAAACTCCCCCGAAAAGCTACAGCAGCGCCAGGCGTTCCCGCAGCACCAGCCGGTGAGTGAAGGGTCATAACCTCATGCTCTTTTCCACTTTACGCGTTCCTCGACTAAAATAAGTGTTCACGTAAGGAAAAAAAGCAGTCGAGAGAAGATCGAGCGCATGTGGGGAATGTTCGTGCCCGTGTGCATTGCGTTCAGATGAGATGCGCACGAGGGATTTAAATGAGCTCGCGGCTCCTGTTTTTCTGCGTGTAGATCTGTTATCCAGTGTAATTTACTCGCACAAACATCAGTTTTGCGCTCGTTTCTTTTTGGCATTGATTTTCTGCCATAGTCCCGCACGCTTCTCCCGTAAGTCTCCCTTATTGTTTATCTCCGCTATCCCTCCTGCGCACATGCCTCCATGAGCCGCTACTGTATCGTTTGTCTCGAAGGCAAGAACTCATAAAAACAATGTTTTATTTTATCACCGGAATCTAGATTTTTTTTTTTGTAGGAATACTGTAATTTTGTGTCTCTATAGCAATTAATTTATAGCAATTTTTTTGTTGTTGTTGTTTTTAGCACTAATAAGGGAGTTTTTTTTTAAGAGGGCTGGAATGGATTCATTTGTTTTTATTTCTTATGGGGGGAAATGATTTGAGATACGAGCTCATTTTGGAACAGATTACGCTCTTATCTCAAGGTATTACTGTATCTTTTTTTCTTCTGAAAACTCGTGCTTTGAAATGGTCTTAAGTTTTTCATGCCCCAAAAATACTAAATAAACAGCCAATTTGTTTAAGTTTGAAATGTTTGTTTCTCCAGCAAACGGCACAGGAGAAGTCGCACCATATCTCGATCGCCGAAGAAGTCTCGGTCTCCCAAGAGGAAACTGTCCCGCTCTCCGTCTCCCCGCAGGTAAACACAAACTCCCACAGGATCACGTCTCCTTCCTCACACCTGCTCTAACCCTAAAACTGCTGCTCGTTTCTCTCAGACACAAGAAAGAGAAAAAGAAGGATAAAGACCGCGAGAGAGACCGTGACAGAGACCGAAAAGACGATCGGGAAAGGAATCGGGAGAAAAGGGAACGTTCCGCCAGCAAGAAGAGCAAAGACAAAGACAAGGAGCGAGATCGAGACCGGAAGTCTGACAGCGAGAAGGGAGACGTGAAGGTACAAACCGTCTCATGTTCACCGCTTACAACGGGATTTAGTTTCTATTTCTGAAAAATCACGGTTTGTGCAACAAAATTCTAAGTATGACAATTATAACCTCATTTGTGCTGAATTTCACTGAGTTTGAACAGATCATTTGCCTCAGATGTTCACAAAACGTGTATTATATATTAAATTCATTCACTGTATTGTTGATGTAAAAATGCTGTAATATTTGATTGTAATTATCCATTTGGTTGAGTGCGGTGCATTTTCAGTGACTCCGCCCACATGCTGTTCTGATTGGCTGTGATTTTATTTATTTTTGGTTGTCGCATCTCATATGACATATATTTTTGCATTAGGACATTATATTTTGTTAAAGGGGCTGTATGTAATTGACTAAAGCATAAGTATTATGTTACCAAGTAAGTATTTGAGAGCTACAGCCAATTACTCTAAAGGCACGTTAAATGTACAACTCCACCCACTTCCAATTCATCCAATAGTATTTTGACACCCCGGGTTGGTGGAAAACGGCAGGAAATGAACCGGGTCAGAGTTTGCAGATTCTACCCGGCCTAAAAAACCTCGACATCCGGCTAAAAACCTCTAACGAGGTATATTAAAATACATTTATCAGATGCTTTTATCCAAAGTAACTTGCATCATATTCAAGAAACGCATTGACATTCTAATAATTTCTTGCTTTCCCTGGGAATCAAACCCATGACCTTGATGTTGCAAGCGTCACTCTACTATTTGAGTGACAGGAAAGCCTGAATATTGTTGCAACTGTCAATCGCGCTGTGCAAACAACTTTCCGATAATTTGCGTTTGGACTGCAGTTCCCATTTCAACCACTAGTTGTTTATTTCATACTGCTGCGTTTCCGTATACTGCAGGTGACCAGGGACTACGATGAAGAGGAGCAGGGCTACGACAGCGAGCATGAGGAGGAGCGGGAGAGGAACTCCGACGCCGCCTCATCGCCGCAGGCCAAAGAGCCTCAAGCGGACAGCGCAGATGACGCCGGTCGCGGCGAGTCGGACGGAAACAGCGAAGACCAGCGAGACGAAGACATGGACATGAGCGACTGAAACCGCCCTTTCCCACTGATCAGTGTTTGAGACGTGTTGTTAAATTGAGTTTAGATGGAGGAAACCTCATCCTAGATCAGTCTATAAAAACGTTCCTCTCTGAACTCGGTCATTCCCTTTTGGTTTTTTAAAAACTCTGCATCCGAATCTGCTGTATTTACTGGTTCATGCTCGTCTTAAAATGATCTCCGGTTTTAGAGCTGTTTCTTTCCTCATGGCTGATGTGGAACGGTGTTATACTGTATATTTAGTGTAGAAAGTCAATTTTCTCCCTGAAAAATACAACTATTCGCTGTGTCTGTTTGCGGTTTCTATTTAAAGCAATTACCCTCTAATTAAAAGTGCTTGGATGATGTTGTCAAGCAGTTGGGTTTTTTCTTTTAATGATATTGCATTTTGGTTGTTTTTTTTGTTTTTTTATAGGTAGCCTGAGTTTAGGTGGAAGATGTTTGTCTTTTTAAAGTTGCAAAAAGTTTGTGAAACCACGTAAACTGGATTATTTTCTCTGGCAGGTTATTCAACAGTCCAGCTAATGTGTTTATTTGTAGTGAACACACTGTCATCATAGACTGTAGTTTGCTAGGGAAATGATTTATCTGTACGGTTTGCAATGTTACAAAAATTGAAAATAAAACTTCATATAAAAGTCTTGGCTTCTATTTGCTCCATTACTGGGGATTTTGAGAAGATATTGATATAGATATCAAATAATACTCGCTCAATTCTCGTTATACAAAATATTGATATACAATATTGATATTTATTGAGTTTAAATACCTGTCAAATTTAAAGCGCTTGCTTGCTTAAAACCTTTGGCATGAAAACGACAAAACGCATATTAAAGTAATAATGCAAGACTGGTTTAGTCAAATGCAAAATATTAACGCTTTTTATATTTAAAGAATTAAACAATCCTTTAAGTTGACTCAAAGCTAGCAAGTTATAAACGTATGTATTACATTAGACTTGGCTGCGAAAAAGATTGCCTATTACAAAGGACACTGCAACAATATTAAAGTAATGAGTCGAAAGATCATCATTGCCATCTTTTTCGATACGTATATATAATTGATCAATCAGAATTTAGTATTCCAGCTGATTTTTCTTTCAAGAACTAAAGACTTTATAGTTTGCAGTGTTAAAAAAAATGTAAACTTTCAATTATAGTCTTGGCTCTGTTTGCTCAGTTGGTAGGGATTTTTGAGAATTATACAGTGTAAAATAATACATTTACATTTATGTATTTGGCAGACGCTTTTATCCAAAGCGACTTGCATTGCATTCGAGGAATGAATCAGATCTTGCTTTCCGTGGGATCGAACCCATGACCTTGGCGTTTTAAAAACACCCAATGCTCTACTGATTGAGCCACAGGAAAGATAATGTTCGTTTGATTCCTGTTATTCAAAATATCGTTAGAGGTTTTGTCATTGTAAGTGAAAAGTATCAAGTCTTAATCATTTAATGACATTTTAGCTGTAGGCTAATAGTTTTTATGCGCTCGACCGAGTAAATAATTGGCGCGAAATTCTGAGGCGAAACGTTTGCGCACTTTTATGGCGCGAAATATACATTATAGCTATCTTACAATTCTGAGGTAAAATACACATTTTATTTAAGTAACAATAACGCAAGACTAATTTGGTCGAATGTTCAAGATTAACTATATTACTATTAAGATTTCAGCAATCCTTTAACTTGACTCAAAGCTAGCAAAAGTTCTAACTTTAAATCTTACATTTAGATACGAAAAATATAGTCCATTAAAAGATAACAATCGGCACTGCAACAATATTAAAGTAATACTTACGTCCTCTGTAGGAGTCTAATTATCTTCCCATGCCACGATTGACCAATCAGAATCAAGTATTCCATCTGATATTTCTTTCTAGAATTGAAGTCACTAATTTTGTGATGAACAGATTGCTAACCGCATACAATTCACTTTATATTTCATCAGATAATTAAGTTAAATGTGGATACTTTAAATATCTGTCTTTTTTTTTTTTTACCTGTTAAACATACTTAAAATAAAAACCAAGCTGATTTATAAATAAGTTTCAATCCTTTAGAATATCATTAATGCATTGATAAATGTCTAATAAAAGAGTTTGAAGTCCTCACAAAAGATTGATACATGGACATTTTATTAATTACAATTTGTCATGTAAAAGTCCAGCAGTTTCATACAAGGTTCCTGCTGTACATCAAGGAGTTCAATGCATTTGGGAGGAAATCTGAGTGTTGAAGGCATAAAGCAAATCTAAAAACAAAGAAAACAAACACAAGATTAAAAAATAAAAAAGGAATACAGCAAAACACAAAGAGTTTTCCGCACTAGCCAGTAGTGGGTCATGGAAGTGTTGCAGCTCGTTTCCATTCGGAGGAGGAAAAAAAACAAACAAGAAACATAAAAAGATTTTTTCCAACGGGATTTTTGCTGGTGCAAACTTGACGGGAGCTTCTTTTCCCTCGGCACGCAACAAAAACAGTTTGCCGTATCTCTGGAAACATTCCACACTAATATCTCAATAAACATACTCGTCAGTTAAACTACATTTTAAATCTGAATTATTTACATCCATCTATCAAGGTGAAAAAGTGAAATCCAACCGACGGGATGCAGCGGCCGAAAGTTACCGTCCATCCAAACGTTTCTGCTACATTTACAATCCTCCCGGTTCAGAAACACTAGTTATTAGGATGTGAGAAAGCAACGAAACCACAGTGAGGGAGAAAGTGACCCGAAAGCCCGCTTCCCATAATGCAACAAAAACACAAAAGGACGAGCAAAAGAACTGGTATTTACAATCTGTAGAAATGACATATACATTGTATTCTGGTTTCATACAATTCAAATCATGTACACACACACACACACCTCCCGCTTCGTTCCTAAACATACACGTTTCCTTTAAGTGAAGTATACAAGTTTGTAACAGTTGTACAAAGATATATATGAAAACGCGGCTTACGTAATAATTTATAATGCCATATTTCCTGCCAGTTCCAGAGGTGATGTGACGTGACTCGTGTTTCTAGCGTATCGTACGGACTCCTCGTCTGCTCGCGTGGAGCTCAAGTTTCATCATGTAGTGCGGCTGCGTCTCACGAGTCAGCGGTGTCGGTCTCTTCCCTTCAGCACGATCCCTTTGTGTCCGTATTACAAGTGTTTTCTACAAGAAACTTGTTCGTCTCCATCTGCAAACGTCTCAGAAGTAACCGGCGGGAGATGTCGGTCTGGATGGGTGGAGATGGAGACGGGGACGACGGGGGAAAAGCGGGGATGCGGAGCAGCTCAGAGGTCCGGGAAGCGGCTGGGATCCTCTTTGTAGTCGCTGGGAATCATGAAAATGGACTCGTCAAACACGTCGTAACGGAACTCCTGAAAGGTCACGGTGGCAGTGATGGTGGGGAAAACCGGGATGTCTGTGGACACATCGTCATCATCGTAACAGACAGCAGATATATATACACATATATATTAGAGGTCGACTGATTCATCTGCGCTAACTGGTGGAATAATCGGGTATCAGCTGGGAAGCGTCCGCTGGAATTAAACAGCATGAGAGCGCCCTCTAGAGGCAGAATAAAAACCATCACTGACGCCTCTGGAGTTTGTTTTGACACATAAGATGCGCATTTAACCTCTTCAGTTCAGTTCACTTCACACAGGAAAACTCATTCAATGAAAGTTCATTCTTCAGTATCCATTTTAAAAAATGGATCTGTTTATTAATCGGTAAGTACGACCCAAACTAGTTACAGTAGTTAAAATACCCAATCCCTCGACCTCCAATACATACATTTCATTTATTTTCAAGAAGCTTTTAGTCATTTTTGCAAGATGAATATTTCATGAAGTTTTCTTAGTTAACATGAACTAACAATGTAACGGTAATAAGTGGTAAAAGTGTTTGTTTACCTAATTTGACAGGAAATCCAGGTGGGAGTTTCATCTGAACGAATTCTCTGAGTTTATTAAAGTGCTTGAAGGGCGCGATGACCTCCAAAACATTTAACAGCCTGTAAAACAAGTGAGATGTGGTCAGTGTGGCGGACAGCGACGGCCGTCGGAGAACGAGCGGGACACTTACGACTCGATGCCCAGGGGAAAGTCTTGACTCATGGCAACCGTTGCTTTGAAGTTCTTCTTGCTCTCTTTGCACACGAGCTCTCGGCCGAGATGAGGAGCCCTGGAAGAGACAGCAGAACATGAGCGTCATCAACTCCTCTCACAAAGCGTTTCACGCATGTCTGCTCGTGATCACGTACTTCCCCGTTTCAGCGGTGATGTACTCCTCCCAGGAGATAGTGTTCGGAGACGGAGCGGTCAGCGACTGGCGCCTCATCGGCTATCAGAGGACAGAGAGAGATGACATCATTTAAACGTTTAAAGAGGACCTATTATATTTTGTACTGTCGTACAATTTTTCCAAAGCAAAACTCCCTTAGGCTACAGTTCTTCTCTATCAGAGTCAGTGTTTCTGAACTCCTGAAACTCTCCATTGATTCTTGAGTTTCTTCCGGGAACAAACACTCATAATATTCCTCATTATCATAATTCATGCGCAGAATAAAGGGGCGGGGCTTGAGTGAGTGAGTCGTGTGTTGAAACTGGCGGTTATGGGAAGGGGCGGGGCATTTCCCAAACACACTGGAAGCTCTCGACCAATCACAACACACCGATCCAGCCGACCAATCAGAGCACAGTGTGTTTTCAGAAGGAGGAGCTTCATAGAGACAGGAACTAAACAGAGCGTTTCTGACAGACTGGGAAGAGACGAATATGGGGAAACCTGCTTGAATTGCTTGGAGACAACAAGAGAGAGAAAGAGAGAGACAGTGAGAAAGAGAAAGAGAGAGAGAGACAGTGAGAAAGAGAGAGAGAGAGAGACAGTGAGAAAGAGAAAGAGAGAGAGACAGTGAGAAAGAGAAAGAGAGAGAGAGACAGTGAGAAAGAGAGAGAGAGAGAGACAGTGAGAAAGAGAAAGAGAAAGAGAGAGAGAGACAGTGAGAAAGAGAGAGAGAGAGAGACAGTGAGAAAGAGAGAATGAGAGAGAGAGAGAGAGAGAGAGAGAGAGACGAACACAGTAATCACCTCGAAGTTCTGCTCGATGAGATTCCCTCCTTTGCTGAAACTCTCCATGATGGCCTTGTTCCTCAGGATGTCTTCCTCGCTCAAGTGCTCGCGTCTCTTCCTGGACTCCAGAACCAGACCGTTGACCATGTAGAAATCCGCCAGGAAATTCCCAACACGCTCCTGCAGGAACAAGACCGGAGAGAACGGGGATTTACAACCGCATACTTGATGCAATGAATATGAGTTAGTATGCAGAATCATTGATTCAAATCTGAATGATTCATCATGATTGTGTTAATAATGTTGAGTGAGAGTAACAGCATGTTCTCTGATGATGAGGGCGGGGCAACAATCTGTCAATCACATGATCCACCAATAGCAAACCACAACCATCCAATCACAATCAAGCCCCGCCCACATTTGCTCTTGTTTGTGAAGCGATTCCCTCCATATACAGAACGATAGAGGAGAAAAGACGAGTGCAGCTTCCCTTTCATGATGCTTCATGTCATACTGACCGTTTTGTCCTCTCGGAAGAGCCATCCCGTCTGCGCCCGGGAGAAGGTGATGGATTTGGTAGAAAGGGTTGCGGAGTAAATGTCGCTGCTCATGAGGATGTCCACCTCCTCCTCCGTCTCCATCTCAGACTCCTGAAACACAACACACACGTTACACAGGAACACGCGTGACGACCCGTCCCGAGAGGAGGGAGAACATGCCTCGTGATGAATCCGCTGGTAAACCTTCTGCTCGTTGTCCAGAACCACGAAGGACTCGGAGGGAGCGGCGTCCCCGCAGAAGATGAAGCTCAGATCCCCCCGCTGACACTTCATATCCGTGAAGTCGATCAGTGTAGTGTCCAAACTAGAGCACACACACACACCACACACACAATGCGGTCAGATTTCAGGCTATAACACAACAGAAATCGCACACAGGCTCATCCCGAGGTTAAACCTACCGGATGTTGATGCCCTGTTTGTAGATCTTGCAGGCGTCGGAGGGCAAAATCCGTGAAAGTAAAGGCACTGAGGAAAAGAAAATGAACAACTTGACACACGTCTGATGGAAAACACACACTCAACACACAACGCCAGTCAACAAAAAACGCTGAGCGTTGAGAAAAAACAGAGACTCATCAAACCGAATTTGAACCATATTTCTCCCCAACACCAAAAACAAACTCAGCCTATTGTTGTTTATTTTCATAAACTTAAACTAAAATCATTAAAAAAAATACTTTTTCACTACTTTAAATATTTACTTTTCTGCATTTCAATGTTTACATTTCTGCATTTATCAGACACTTTTATTTTATTCTTGTGTTCATTTAATTCAACTTGGGAGTCCAAAAAATGACAATGAAATAAACAAAAACTAATTAATTAATAAAAACTAATTAATTAATAAAAACTAAACATTTAAAAAAACAGAAAATATTATTAAAAAATCTATAATGGTGTATTAATGAAACTTTATACAGTATTTATATTAATAAAGTAATTATCCATTTTTGTATTTGCTGTACTCTATTTTAATTAAATATTATATTTAATATATTTATATATATTTTATTATATAATATTAGATTAATAGTTAATGGATATGAAATGTATTTTATATATTATTTATATATATATTTATATATATATATATATATATATGATGATGATAATCTGAGGATTCTAAATTCTTAATTATAATGAAACTAATAAAGCAATCTGGAGTGCTGAGATTGAGTTGCAGTGACGGTGTTTGTCCTGCAGGGGGCGTGTCAGTGTTGATGTGACGGCCAAACCCACATCTGTGACATCAGCAGCTGAGCTCCGCCTCCTCATGACATAATCGAGTAACAGACTCACCCCAGCTCTGGAAATCCCAGTGAAGCTCCAGATAGAAATCTCCGAGCTGCAGAAACATGAAAACAGAGTTTGACGCATGACACGCGTGTGCACAAACACAAGAGACAGCAGGACATGCGGATTACGAATCCCTGATGGAAACGAGCGTCAGATGTTTAATTAGGATGAGCTTTGTGACTGCGCTCCATTCTCTGTGTTGCTGGAGTGTGTGGCGCGGGCAGAAACACAGAGATCAGAGACGGACACTGGGAGATTCCCGGAGGATCCGCTCTACCTCTTTCAGGGCCTTCAGCAGACGCGGCCTCTTGTCCTCCACGCTCTCCCGGGACTGTTGCTTGAGCTTCCGCAGGAGAGCCGTGACTGAAACACACACACACACACACAACATCAGAACATGCTGAAGGAACTAGAAAACACTCAAGACAACATTTTATTTAGACATTAAAATTTAAACCTGAAAATAAATTAATAATGAATACACAGTGAGAAAAAACTCCTGATGATGATGATGATTTATAGTTAACCTCTATAAACACACATCAGCTTCACAGGGAATCAGGCCAGCAGACAAAGTGTCTTTCTACTGGTTTCCAGTGTCTAAAATGGAAACACTGAGTGTGTGTGTGTGTGTGGATGCATGAATGAGAGTGTGTGTGTGTGTGTGTGTGAGAGAGTATGAGTGAACCGCATGTTGTGCATCTCTAACAGACACACACTGCAGACGTGTCGCATGTAAAGTCTGAGCAGCCGCTCGCACGTGAAACCTCGTTAGCTGATGGAGCGCTTCATTAACGCATGAGACTGAGAGCCTCGTTAACACACACACACACACACACACACACACACACACACACACTCACACACACTGCTCTGTAACGTAATCCAGAGTGAGAGTTAATCTGACACACACAGACCCGCTTCATTCATCACAACAAAACACAATCATTTGATTCGGACTAAAAACAAACCAAAAACTAATAAAAATATGTAGATTATTTTTGTTTTGTTTAAATGACAAAAACCCTCAACAATGCTAAAACATTCAAATGAAAACAGAAATTATAAGATCAATATTAAAACTATTAACCACAACTATAATGTTGTTGGTAAAGTAGAGCGATCTGGTGTCGTACTCATCTGCCGGTCTCCGTAGCTGATGGCCTCGGCCAGCGGACTCCATCCCTGAGCGTTCTTCACCTTCACTGGTGCATTATGGGCCAGCAGGAGATGCGCACATTCTGGAGAAGAGAGAGAAATAACACTTGATTTCACTGTAAATCATTGTAAAGCCTTAAAGGGGAACTATTATGCTCTGTGCAAGTCTCAGGTTTCAGCTCACTGATTATTTATTATTTCATGTTGTAAATGTCCGTTATGGGGTGGAAGGAGAAACATGCTGTGTTCGTGCATGTGTCTTTAAATGCAAATGAGCTGTAGCTCCGCCCCTCTTTCCAGAAGTGGGCCATGCCTTTACAGCTCGTGCCTCGGATCGTCTGCCGAAAACTACAACATCTGTCTGGTTCTGATGATCATCTCTATCATCGCGGTTCTTCATCATCATGAAAGTTATTGTGTTTTAAAGTCATATCAGAGTAAACTTCTGACGCTGTGGGCGGGTCTATGCTAACAGGACGATGTCAGCAGTTGTGGGCGGGTCTATACTAATAGGAGGGAATCTTTCAGCAGTTGTGGGCGGGTATATGCTAATAGGAGGGAGTCTTTCAGCAGTTGTGGGCGGGTCTATGCTAATAGGAGGGAGTCTTTCAGCAGTTGTGGGCGGGTCTATGCTAACAGGAAGTCAGCAGTTGTGGGCGGGTCTATGCTAATAGGAGGGAGTCTTTCAGCAGTTGTGGGCGGGTCTATGCTAATAGGAGGGAGTCTTTCAGCAGTTGTGGGCGGGTCTATGCTAATAGGAGGGAATCTTTCAGCAGTTGTGGGCGGGTCTATGCTAACAGGAAGTCAGCAGTTGTGGGCGGGTCTATGCTAATAGGAGGGAGTCTTTCAGCAGTTGTGGGCGGGTCTATGCTAATAGGAGGGAATCTTTCAGCAGTTGTGGGCGGGTCTATGCTAACAGGAAGTCAGCAGTTGTGGGCGGGTCTATGCTAATAGGAGGGAGTCTTTCAGCAGTTGTGGGCGGGTCTATGCTAATAGGAGGGAGTCTTTCAGCAGTTGTGGGCGGGTCTATGCTAATAGGAGGGAGTCTTTCAGCAGTTGTGGGCGGGTCTATGCTAATAGGAGGGAATCTTTCAGCAGTTGTGGGCGGGTCTATGCTAACAGGAAGTCAGCAGTTGTGGGCGGGTCTATGCTAATAGGAGGGAGTCTTTCAGCAGTTGTGGGTGGGTCTATGCTAATAGGAGGGAATCTTTCAGCAGTTGTGGGCGGGTCTATGCTAATAGGACAGATGTCAGCAGTTGTGGGCGGGTCTATGCTAATAGGACAGATGTCAGCAGTTGTGGGCGGGTCTATGCTAATAGGACAGATGTCAGCAGTTGTGGGCGGATCTATGCTAATAGTCAAAAAAGCTACAATCTGCAAATGGCTTGTTCTGAGACACTTATATATGAGGAGTTGTGTAACACTAAAGACACATGTACGTTCAAACATTTTGCATAATAGTTAAATCTATGTTTAATGTCAAATATTATGTTTATGCATCTTTACATTAAACAGCACTTCCTTTGGCGTTTATTATGTATTTCAGTGCCAATCGCTTTTTGAGTCTTGCTAAACGCACCAGAAAACTGTTGGCCGGCGCTGAAAACAGAGAGCATGAGTTAGAGAACGGGAACCGTGCCACAGAAGTGACGGCGAGATCCAGATTTAAACAGAGAGGCGGCGCAGCAGCTTAATTTAACATCCCACTCCTGCCGCGGCCACAGAGGAACGCTTTCATTTCAGCGTTCAGAGCCGCGAGTCAAACGCTGGACGGATGGATCTCAGCGCAGCCTGACCCACACACATCCAGCAGCAGCACATGATCTCACACACACACACACACATCGCATTCCTTCAGTGCACTGCAAACGCGTCATGCATGAACGTCAAACACAATCCTGCTGCTTCTGTCAAACTGGAAAAGGAAGGTCAAGTCTGTACATGTCATCGCTTCATACAGAAAACTCACATACTGTGCATGTTTCTACACACACACATTCATACTCTCTCACACTCTCACACACACACACACAGTATGTCATTGTGAGTGTTTTGTGATGCAGTAACATCTTTATTGTGAGTTCGCTCTGTCTCGCTGGAAACACTGACGGGCAGCAGGTTTGTGTGACCTTCTACAACTGACCGCACATGAAGCGACACACACACACACACACACACACACACACACACACACACACACACACACACACACACACACGGCTCTGTTCGCGCTGAACAATGTCCTTCTCTCTGCTAGAAATGCTTAGGCACAGCAGAACAAGGTTTTACTCTGAAATCCACGAATGAAGTCAATGAAGAGAATATTAATGTGAATCAGATTCAGATGGACGAGGTTTGATTTCCTGCTCTGGATACGACCATCAAATTCACAAACACAGTTAACAAATAACAAATAACTAATAGATTGATTAAATGTTTTTTTTTTAATTAAAGTAAATTAATAGATTTGAAGTAAATAAAAAAGCTTGATGAAATAGACATTTGTTTAAAATAATTTAGATTTGATTAAAGTAAACTAAAAATACATCTAATAGTAGCGTAAAATACAATGATGTAATAATAGATTAAATAAAATCTGATTACAATAAAATAAAAATTTTACTTATTTTTTGTGCATCAGGTGATTCACAATTGATTTAAATATAATAATACATTTGATTTTAAAAATAATAAAAAAAACTAGATTTTCTTCAATTAAATAAACTATGGCTGAAAAATCGATTAATCACAAAGTCTGTGTTTATATAATATAGACGTATACACTTTTTAAAAAACTTGTTTTGTTAGATAATCAATTTTACATTTTATGATTTTACAAATAAAACTGTTTTATTTATTATATAAATAAATAATAAATTAATTTGATTAAAATAAATACAATTTGATGTAAATAAATAAGTAAATATTAAAAACATGAGATAAAAGAATACATTTGATACATTTGTTTATAAAATAAAGTAAATCAAATCTTGAAAGTGGAATTGCATAAATGTAAATTTGGATCTACTGATATGTTTTCTGATGCAGTTGTAAATAAAGGCAATGCGACGCTACAGCTTTCCTGTAGAGAGCGGCGCTTGCAACATCAAGGTCATGGGTTTGATTCCCAGGGAAAGCAAGAACTTATTAGAATGTCAATGTGTTTCTTGAATGCGATGATAAAAGCAGCTGATGAACGCAGGAGTGTGAGTGTGAGTGCCGCCGACAGGAACAGTAAATCAGGAGATGGACGCGGGTTCTCGGACGAGTGACGGCACATCCACAACCTCGGTCTTCAGTAAATCAGCGAGAGCAGCTTTCCTTTTCACTGACACCGTTGAGAATAACCTGCTTAAATTATTAATAAGCTTGTAGTATATTAATGAAATTAGAGTGTACAGTCGTCCGCTCGCAGGGGAGCCGTGCATTAATATTTCACAACGGCCCGCGTTCAGACGGAAAACACATCCTGACGCTACAAACGCACTCGGCAATCTTTACAGAGAACAGAGACGCATCAAAACTGCAGGAAGTCCGAGAGAATACAGGCAAATTCAGCAGGACATTTCAGGGCAACTGCATGAGCACATAATGTCATGTTCACACTGATAAACCCGTGACGGGTCTGCAGAAAAGCAAACACAAACAGCATTTACTGACGCATTACTGAGATTAAGAGTTTTTATTACAAAATTTGATGCGAAAATATGTTTGTCATAATTAAAACATGTAATAGTCCTAAAACATACTTCATTGTCTTTATGATGGAGGTTTTCCTGTGTGTCTAACAGTAGAGAGCAGCGCTTGCAACATCAAGGTCATGGGTTCGATTCCCAGGGAAAGCAAGAACTGATTAGAAAGTCAATGTGTTTCTTGAATGCGATGATAAAAGCAGCTGATAAATGCAGGAGTGTGAGTGTAAATATATGTAATGAAATTGGTTAATAAATTATCTATAAATGAAACAAATGTAGTTATTTTAAAATATTTTTGTATTTTAAGGGGATTTCATGACACTAGACAATATTCACCTCTAAAATACACATCTTAATGCAACATAAAATGATATAAATATTAAAATAATTAATGCTACGCTAAATTAATACAGCCTATCATTTTTTTATGAAATTAATAAACCACATTTTGGTTCAGTAACATTTATTATTTTGGATTTTAATGGGATTTCATGGAACTAAGCAAATGTTCTGCTCTAGATTGTACACTATTTAATGTGTAAAATAATACATATATTAGAATAAATAATTCATATTATTTACAATTGATAGTTTTTGTCAGTACAATAGAGCAAATATATTTAAATCCAATGCATGAAATGCAGATGAGTCATTTCAATCAAACATAATGACTGACTTTTATTATGTACTGCATTATATTAAGACGTTATGAAGGACTGTTTCATTGTTTCTGATATATTGTGCTTTTTATTTCACATCACGAGTGTGATTATTTGTTTTAAAACCAATAAGCTTTTCTAAATCCCGTCCATGATTATTTTCAGATTCCGATTAAAACTTTTTTTTTACCTACAAATGGGTTTTCCTGTGTGTCTAACAGTAGAGAGCAGCGCTTGCAACATCAAGGTCATGGGTTTGATTGCCAGGGAAAGCAAGAACTGATTAGAATGTCAGTGTGTTTCTTGAATGCGATGATAAAAGCAGCTGATAAATGCATGAATGTAAAGCTAGAACGAGCGTATCGGCCGATTATGAAGACAAGAAATCGGGAGTCGTTTTCCCGATCGGAGCATCCGTATGAAACACTGATCTGTTCTAGAACGGAGCGACTCACCTTTATGACCCATCATAACGGCCAGATGAAGGGGGGTGTTTCCTGTAACACACAAAACATCAAACATTCAGCAGGAAGTGACATCACAGGAAACTGCTGTACATCAGCGTCACGCAAATCTGTTATTTACAGTTTGAAATCGATCGTGATTATATTTTCATCTGCATTTTAGTTTCAGTTAATTACTTCCGTTGCCTGGGCGACTCGTCCAAATAAACTTACGTTTTTATATATTTTAATTGATTTAACATTTATGTGATGCAACAAGAATGTTTTAAGGTTTATTTTTAGTGAACTTTTAGCGCTGATCAGCAGATTTGTAGTTTGATATATAAAATGAGAACCAGTAACAAACAAGCTCTCAGCACTGAATAATGAACAATAATTAATCCTGATTAATCAAATCATTAGGACTGAATTATAATTCATCATACGGATAAAAATCACATGAATGCTATTTTTTGAATAGCATGAATCACATGAAGCTAGTTTTGCAGAATTACAAGATTCAAGCGGACTTATTTTCCATTTTTTATTCATTCAATGTGAATATGACAGTTCTGAACAATCAGAGTTCTAGATCAGCATGTTTTTGAGTCAGTAAAGTTCTAGATCAGCATGATCATTATGACCCTGAATAATAATAATAGCAGCTTTAAATCACAGCGTTTGTGGATTATTAAGACTCTAAAGTACCATGTTTTTGTGGTATTACTGTTCTAGATCAGCATGAACACCATCTCTGAATAATAATAGCAGTTCCAGATCATCACGGTTCTGGATTATTATGATTCTCGATTATCATGTTTTTGATGTGCTACAGTTCTAGATCAGCATGAACATTATGAATATGAATAACAGCTCTAGATTATGGTTATGAATTACTATGGTTCTCGATCAATATGTTTTTATGGCTTTACTGTTCTAAACCATGAGAATAATGACTGAATAATAACAGTTCTAGATCATCATGGTTCTGGATTATAATGTTAGATTATTGTTAGATTATAATGTTGTTATTATTATAATGTTATGATTATAGCATAATCATAATGACTGTATATTAATAACAATAGTTCTAGATCATTGTGGTTCTGGGTTATTATGATTCTTGGTCACCATGTTTTTGTGTTATTACTGTTCTAGAACAAGCATAATCATTATGACTCTAAATAATAATAGTTTCAGATCATCATGGTACTGAATTATTATGGTCCACGAACACCATGTTTAAGTCACTGAGGTTCTAGATCAGCAAAAGATTAAGATTCTTGATCATGTTTTTATGGCTTTCCTGTTTTAGATCAGCATGATCAGTATGCCTATGAATAATAATGACAGTTCTAGATCATCATGGTTATGGACTATTATGGTTCGCGATCACCATGTTTTTTTATGTCACTGAGGTTCTAGATCAGCATGAACATTATGACTGAATAATAATAGCAGTTCTAGATCATCATGGTTCTGAATTATCATGGTACTCCATCACCATGTTGTTGTAGCAATACTGTTCTAGATCAGCATGATCATTATGACTCTAAATAATAGCAGTTCTAGTGCATCATGGTTCTGGATTGTTATGATTCTTGATCACCATGGTTTTGAGGCCTCACTGTTCTAGATCAGCAATTATCATTATGACTGAATAATAACAGTTCTAAATCATCATGATTCTGGATTATTATGGTTCTTGATAACCATATTTTTGTGGTATTACTGTTTTAAATCAGCAAGATAATTATGACTGAATCCTGACAGTTCTAGATCATCATAATTCTGGGTTTTTATGGTCCTCAATCACCTGTATTTGAGTCACTGAGGTTCTAGATTATCGTGATTATGGATTATTGTGGTTCTAGATCGCCATGTTTTTGTGGCATTACTGTTGTAGATCAGCTCGATCGTAATGACTGAATCAGAACAGTTCTAGATCATCATGATTCTGGATTATTATGGTTCTCGATAACCAAATTTTTGTGGTATTACTGCTTTAGATCAGCAAGATAATTATGACTGAATCCTGACAGTTCTAGATCATCATAATTCTGGGTTACTATGGTCCTCAATCACCTGTAATAGAGTAACTGAGGTTCTATATTATCTTTGTTTTGGGTTATTATGGTTCTAGATCAGCATGTTTTAGTGGCATTACTCTTTTAGATCAGCAAGATAATTATGACTGAATCCTGACAGTTCTAGATCATCATAATTCTGGGTTACTATGGTCCTCGGTCACCTGTTTTAGAGTCACTGAGGTTCTAGATTATCGTGGTTCTGGATTATTATGGTTCTAGACCACCATGTTTTTATGGCAATACTGTTCTAGATCAGCACGATCATTATGACTGAATCAGAACAGTTCTAGATCACTGTGGTTCTGGGTTATCTCACCGTGCACGTCTTTCTGCGCGATGTTCTGTGTTCGGATGAGCGATGACAGCCTCCGCACGTCTCCCCGGAACACACACTCATGCACGGGATACGCGCTGTCAGTGTCGCCGTGGTTCTGGTTCTGCTGCGAGCTGGAACGGGTGATCTTGTGGTTGCTGCCGCTGAAGATCCTGCTGCCTCGGTTGGCTTTGATCGGCCCAGTGGCCGCCGGTTCCTCGTCCGGCTCCAGCAGATCCAAACCCGCCTTGCGCTCTTTGCGCACCGAGCGGATCTTCTCTCCCGTCATATTTACACAGATGAGCGGAGGAAAACAGCAGCCCGCACAACATGAACACTGTCCGGTGACTCAACGGAGACGGACGGGAATGAAACACGCACCGGAGCCACGCATCTAACGGTAAACAAACGACACACACTCACACACCCTACGAGGAAGAGCCATCTGCCATCTTCCGCTCACACTCTCGCGAGACAAGTGCAGGTTATTCAATACTGGGGAAAGTCTCGCGAGAATGAGGGGACTCACCCTAATGCATCGAGCAATTCTTAACTCTCGCGAGAATGGCAGGCAAGTTGTATAGAGATTGGCAGCTGTCGCGAGATCGAGTATTTCTGCCTGGCACATCTTCATTTGTTTGACATACACAAACTGACTGGGATATTTTGATTTAACAAGTTAAACAGAGGAATTCTGTTGTTGTGATTTTATAAATGGCAAACGTTACGAGTAACGATGTCACTGCTGACACCTGCTGGAGAGACAGTGAACTTCATTCAAACTCACTTCTAGTCAAATTTGACTGATTTAAAGTCCCAGTGAAATCCAAATGGAAGTTTTTGGGCTTAATATGTCAGCCTGTTGTATTTTAAAGAGATATGGAGGAGATAAGGAGGAAACTTTATCGAGCTCAATGGGCTGACAGAAACTAAACGCTATTGGCTGTTTTAAAAAGGGGTGGAGCTGCTCGATATGCCCCGCCCTGACTTCCTGTTTAAGTGGAAATTACTTTAAAAACAAACAGAATAGGTTTAGAAATTCATGTAATAATAATATTAATAATACATGTTATTTATAATGTGCCGTTCTTATATCGCAAGCCAAGCAACACAAAGTAAACAAACTTAGTCACATTTCCAGTCACATATTTTGAATATTGTGTATTATTGTTAAATAATAGGGCCATAAGAAGTGACAATTCGGGCCCCTGACAATTAACAGGTTAAAAATAAGGTAATACTTAATTTTATTACACGTTACAACATGTGCTTACTATCGTAATAAATTATGCATGATTACAATTAACTATACAAAACCCTTATCGTAACACTATAGTAAGAACATGTAGTTCATTGATTAAGGATCAAGTAACAACATCACCTTAAAAAGATATGAGTAGAGCTTGTTGGGACAAACGTGGATGTTGGCTTGACAACGTCGTTCTGAAGTTTCAGAGTTTTATAAGCTTTACATTTAGTGAAGTGGAAAGAGAAAGACACGTTGCAGATCTTACATTGCTAGCATGAATTAGCAAGCTAACTTGTTTTAGCATGTTAATATGAATTATTTATTTTTAATTATTTTTTATATAACCCATATTTTACCAGGAATAATCCCATTGAGAAAAAAATCGCTTCTACCAGGGAATCCTGGCCAAAATGGCAGCACAGAAAACTTTATATTAAATATTATATATATACTAAATATTACAAGACAAATATCAAAGGAAAACAACAACAAACAAATCCTGTCCAATTATCATGTTGCTAACTTGATTTAGTATTTTTGCTAACATGTTTTAAGATGTTGCTAGCATGAATGATCATGTAGTAGCCTAGCATTATTTAACATTTTGCTAACCTGTTTTATGATATTGCTAGCATTAATTAGCATGTTGTTAGTTTTTATTGGCATTTTGCTAGCATGATTTAACATTTTCCTAACCTTTTTAACACATTGCTAGCATGTTTTAGCATGTTGTTTTCATGGATTCGCATCTAACACGTTTATATGAATTAACATGTTGTTAACATCTATTGGCATGTAGAATGTTTAGCATTTTTAACACATTTCTAACATGAATTACCATGATGCTAGCATGTTTAAACATGTTGCTAGTATGATTTAACACATTGATGACGTTTTAACACATTGCTAGCATGAATTAGCATGCTGTTAACATGTTTATGCATGTTATTATGAATTAACATTCGAATTAACAGGTTAGTAACATGAATTTGCATGTTTTAATACATTTTAACATGTTTCTAATGTGAATTAACGTTTCTTGCATGTTTTGTGATGTTGCATACATTTTAGCATGTTTCTAGCTTGAATTAGCATGTTGTTAACCTGTTTAAGCATGTTATTATGAATTAACATGTTAGTAACATGAATTTGCATGTTTTAACATGTTTCTAGCTTGATTTAACATATTTCTAATGTGAATTAACGTTTCTTGCGTGTTTTATAATGTTGCATACATGTTTTAGCATGTTTTAGCACGCATCTAGGCCTTATTAGTCGTAGATATGAAGTGGATGAAGCTTAAATACTTGATTAGAGTTACTGTGTTAAAGTTTTGACCTTCTATCTCAGAAAAAGAAGACGCTTCAATCGTGGCTCAGAACGCCGGTTAAAGTGTCAGTGAGAATAGCCTCCTGTGAATGAATGAGATGACCCGCGCTCAGATCTCTCTCTTCACTCACTGCGGCTGGTTTCTCTGGATCAGACGCTCGTCCGATGGAGGCCTGAACTCACTCGCATGACCTGAAGAGGAAATCTGCTGACGAGAGAGTGAGTATATCTGAGACCAGTTCCCACGATCAGGAGTTTATACCAGCGTTAATGACTGATAAACACACGTTTCCTGACACTTTTCCACTTGTTTCTCTATTATTTGCATGTCATTGTGAGAGCCGTGTTCATCTGTGTTTGTGTTGCCGTGACCCTTTTCATTGTCTTGTGTTACTCCAGCATTCTCTGGCTGTTTTCACTCACTTTACCGGCTCACAAACACTCAGCATTTACAGAAATGTGATATTATTATTGAGTTCAGTGGTATTAAGTCTGTATATGGAGGATGATTCACGCAAACGGAGAAAGATTTAAAACGGCGGGTTGTTTTTCCCTCAGAATGTGCAGAATTATGCTTTGGGATGATGGATAATCAACACAGAACAACTGATAATGTGAGTAAACAAGCACTTTTTTAACCCCTCTAGAAACTCTGATGTTTGTAATTCAGGAATGTTTTGAAATATAGATGTAAGTTTGGTTTAGTTTTAAAGAAGACTCTCAGCAGATTATCAGAACTTCAAAAAATTAAAGTATGAAAAAGATTGAAAGTTTAAATTTACTCTAAATTAAAATGTACTATAGTAAATACTTTTATTTTATGTACAATATATAGTTCTAACATTACTGTAAAATCTTGCGTTTAATAATGTTGAGTTCAAATGTGAAGCTGATGTCACAAACAATGAAGTTCCTGTGAGATTGTGTAACATTAAAGTAATTTATCAAAGTAACTCATTAATTTATTAAAGTAATTCATTAAAGTAAATCATTAACATAATTCATTAAAGTAATTAATAAAAGTAACCCATTAAAATAACTCATTAAAGTAACTTATCAAAGTAACTCATTAAAGTAATCGATTAAAGTAATTCATTAAAGTTAATCATTAACGTAATTGATTATTGTTATTAAAGTAATTTCTAAATGTAACCCATTCAAGTAATTCATTAAAGTAATTAAAGTAACTCAAGTAATTTAAGTAATTTATTAAAGTAATCCATTAAAGTAATTAAAGTACTGTAACTCATTAAAGTAATTTAAGTAATTTATTAAAGTAATCCATTAAAGTAATTAAAGTACTGTAACTCATTAAAGTAATTTAAGTAATTTATTAAAGTAATTCACTCCAGTGGTTTAATCTCAGTTTTATAAAGTGCTTTGGTTGCGCAAAAAAACAAATAAACCATAATTTACAACTTTATTTACAAGATATTAATCTCCAACACATGAAAGATATAGCTCTTATAATCGTAATACATATAAAAGAATAGCAGAGTTCACAACGGCTGTATATAACAATAATATCTCTGTAATATCGAGAAATAATCACATTCAGAATAAAAAAATGATAAAAACACTGACAGCCAATCAGAACAAGCTCCAGCATTTAAAGCGACAGGCAACAAAACTGCAGCGCGCAAGAATAAACAAAGCAATATAGTATCATAATTGCTCTGGCTGTTCCGCTTGTTTCATTAAGGGAGAAAGAGCACACAATTATTTGGATTTTTCTTTTAATCTGAAGATTAAATAACTTCTTGGAAAAATGTTAAGCCTATAATCTACTAAATGGAAACATCAATAATGAAATGCAGGTTTGTTTATTGTTGTAGAGGCTGACAGTGAACTCTGTGTTATTTTATAATAGCCTTTGAGTGTCTGTTCTCCATTATTTCTGCGTTTGCTTCAGATGGCCTCCAGTGACCCCGATAATTATCCTCCTAACGAGGAACCGCAGCCTGGTGACCTCATCGAGATCTTCAGACCGGCCTATCAGCACTGGGCTCTGTATCTGGGAGACGGATACATCATCAACCTCACTCCTGTCGGTCAGTGCGAGCCTCTATAGAGCTCAAACACACACACACACACAGACACACACACACACACATGCACACACACAGACTCACACACACATTTATTATATATGGATTAATTTATAATAAATCAATTATCATTTCCTCTGTGTCTAACAGTAGAGAGCAGCGCTTGCAACATCAAGGTCATGGGTTTGATTCCCAGGGAAAGCAAGAACTGATTAGAATGTCAATGTGTTTCTTGAATGCGATGATAAAAGCAGCTGATAAATGCAGGAATGTGAATAAATAAATAAATAAATCTGCTTATTGTGTATTTAAATGTTTATTAGTGGAGTTACAGAAATCTGACTGGTTTTATTTATGAATGATTGACAGATAAGCATCAAGTCAGTTTTACTGGTTTATGTTAAAACTGTGTCTGAATGCATACAATTTTTAATGCAGTTTGTTTGTTTTAATGGCGTTTAATCGTCCCGTCAGACGAGGGTCAAGCCGCCGCCATGTCCAGCGTGAAGTCGGTGTTCAGCCGTAAGGCCGTGGTGCGCATGCAGCTGCTGAAGGAGGTGGTGGGGGGGGATTCATACAGGATCAACAATAAATATGACGACGATCACACGCCGCTGCCCGTCTGTGACATCATCCAGCGAGCGCAGCGCCTGATTGGACAGGAGGTGTCGTATGACCTGCTGGGCAGCAACTGTGAACACTTCGTCACTCTTCTTCGCTACGGGGAGGGGGTGTCTGAACAGGTCACTCACCTCTTATTACCATGTTATTACCATGTTATCACAATCAGTGTGGTATTTTGGCACGTTTGATGCCAGAAATGATGCCTAGTTATGCATGTAAAGTCAAGTTTATTTATATAGCACAAGTTTAACAAACTTAGTTGAAACAAAGTGCTTTACATTAAAAATAAATCAAGCTATTAAGAGAAAAGTCAAAATGTATATACATGCAGATAGATGGATGAAATCTAATTTAATCTGAGTTAAACAGCGACTCTGTACATCTGTATTGATATGAAGTTCGTCACGTGTGTCTGTATTGATTTAATCATGTTGTGATTGGGAAAACAGTCGTTTGAGGCTCTGATTGGCTGGTTTTGTTCACAGGCGTCGCGGGCGATCGGCGCCATCAGTTTGGTGACGGCAGCGGCGAGTGCTTTCTCAGTGCTGGGAATCATCAACACTCGCTCCAGAAACAGACCCTTCTAGATCCGAACCGCTTCCTTCAGACTGCGGGGCGTTTGTTACTGAGTTTAATGTTTTTTTAGATTGAAAACATGTTGTGTGTGAAAGTTTAATGAACTTTTGCAGTGAAAACGTGATATGTATTAAAAATGATTGATTTCCTGCTTGAATGTTGATTATTTTCCCAATATTCATCTGTCAGAAATGCTCTGTTTAGTTCCTGTCTCTATGAAGCTCCTCCTTCTGAAAGCACACTGTGCTCTGATTGGTCGGCTGGATCGGTGTGTTGTGATTGGTCGAGAGCTTCCAGTGTGTTTGAGAAATGTCCCGTCCCTTCCCATAACCACCAGTTTCAACACACAACTCACTCACTCAAGCCCCGCCCCTTTATTCTGCGCATGAATTATGATAATGAGGAATATTGTGAGTGTTTGAAAACTCAGGTACTTAGATATTTGTTTCATGTTTAATCCATTTCAAAAGATGTTAAAAAAAAACACACCCCACGACATATATTGTAAAGAAATGTTTTAATTACATATTTATACAAAAAAGCGATCAGGGTATCCATGTGTGAAGTTGGTGCAATGCTGATTGGTCAGCTGAGAGTAACGGAGCGTCTGATTGGTCGGTTCAGGTGTTCTGCACCGCCTGCTGCATGATGACAGAGCAGAGACTCAATAACTGCAGATACTCGTCTGCGCCATCCGTCAGACACTTATCCACTTCCTGAGAGACAGAACATCTGATTTCAACAACACGGCAACACTTTCTCCGAACAGACGAAGAAACGTTTGCTCACTTACGGCCATCTTCTCTGCAATGACCGATTTCTGCTTATCGCTCAGCTTCTCTTCGATGATGACCTCATGCAACTGGTTGAGAACGTTTGTTGCAGCGAATCCCTGATCGATCAGATCCTGCACACATCAAGATATTTATCAAATCCTTCCACTAAAAATAAGTGCAAGAAAAAAGGATTGCGGAAAAAAAAAAGTCAAGAAAAAGAATTGAGAACTAAAGAGATTTGCGAGAGAAAAAAAAAAAAGATTAGGCGAGAGAGAAAAAAAAGCATTAGCGTGAGAGAGAAAAAAAAAAGATTTGGCGAGAGAAAAAAAAAAGATTTGGCGAGAGAGAAAAAAAAAAGCATTAGCGTGAGAGAGAAAAAAAAAAGATTTGGCGAGAGAAAAAAAAAAAATTGGGCGAGAGAGAGAGAAAAAAAAAAGATTTGGCGAAAAAAAAAAAAAAGATTTGGTGAGAGAGAAAAAAAAAAAGATTTGGCAAAAAAAAAAAAAAGATTTGGTGAGAGAGAGAGAGAAAAAAAGATTTGGCGAGAGAGGAAAAAAAAAAAAGATTTGGTGAGAGAGAAAAAAAAAATGTTTGCGACATGTCAGAATTGCAAGAAATCTAGCACATGGAAGTTTGTTTTTCTCAATTCTGAGTTAAATCACAATTGCATGTCAAAGAATCACAAGAGAATTATAAAAAATTATTTTTCTTAAAAAGAAAATCTGCAATTACGTTTTTTTATTCTGTGGCGGAAACCTTTGAGAGTTTTCATACAGACAAGCGATTTTGCTTCTCAAATAAATGTATATTAATTTAAGGGTTTTTATGCATGTTTATTAGCAAACAAGACAAAAACACTAAGCCAGTAAATCTCGAATAACATGTCAGAAGTGCCGTAACCCTGTTAGAGTCGAGAGCTTAACGAGCGCAGTAACGAGTCTGACCTTCACGGCGACCTCCAGCTTCTCAAAAGCACCTCTGTAGCAGATCTGCAGGAGCGCGTCTATGGCTTTGGGCGGAACCACCTGGAGAAGAAAGTGAAGTTTTAATGTGATTGTTGAAGATCTGGATGTGGATCCGGTTGCTCACTCACCCCGGCGATCTCCATGATCATCCCTTCAGTGATTTCCCGCTCGGAGTTGAGTCTCGCCACGCTCTGGAGAAACGTGATGGCTTTCCGGAGATCTCCGTCCGACACCTTCACCAGAGCCTCCATTCCCTTCAACACACACACACACACACGCTTTTATCATTGCATTCAAGAAACACATTGACATTCTAATCAGTTCTTGCTTTCCCTGGGAATCAAACCCATGACCTTGATGTTGCAAGCGCTGCTCTGTATTGTTAGACACACAGGAAAGCCTTACATTACAACAAATTAACTTAATGACGCACATCTGTCAGTCATACATAGATGAAATGGGTTATGCGGGAAAAAAGAGAATCGTGAGAAAAAAAAAGTGCAAGAATTATGAGATATTTAAATTAATTTAGCGCTTGCATTTAAATGAATCAGTCTTTTGAGGATTAATAATACGGCACATTGAGAATAATTTTTTTCTGTCGCTCTTGACATTATAATTAAGAGTTTTCATCCCAGTTTAGAATTTCTGTGCCCTTGATTTGATCGTTTAAGACTTTAAGGACGGGAGGGATGGTTGTGGTTTGCTATTGGTGGATCTCATGTGATTGACAGGTTATTGCCCCGCCCCCATCAGATCATGCTAGCAACTAAAGACATTTTAAACTTTGTTTTTTAAGTTATATATATATGCACCGCTCTTTATTTATTGCCTTTTTTCACATCACATTTTCGTAATCTTCATAAATTAGGTGACATTGGAAAGCTTACGATCTCAAAATTCAGCCTGTAAAAATTGTTTTGAGATTGGATGTTGTGTTACCATGGTAACAGTACTCTGAATTCTTTTAGCAGGCCCCTCCCCTAGTGGGCGGAGTCAGGTTTCATATTACTTTTTTTTTCTTCCAACTTTATGATCAAAACCTTTTCTTATCTTGTCACATATCGTGGGAAAGCTCTGAGTCTCACGGTCTCATATTCGCTGTCTGTTTTGTGATAAAAGTGATATTTGGACAGAAATGTATTAATTTGTTACAGGAGAACGAATCGCCCGCTGGATATTTCTGGCTCAGCGCCGAAACTAAATCTCACAAGAACTTCAGTAATTATCATATCAACTTCAAATTTGGAGCAGAACTCACTTAGACATACGGCTTTGAGATTATAGTAAAAAAAAAAAAAATATTCTCAATACATTTGCTTTACAGTGAATTTTAACACTTTCATACTTGAATGTTTTGAAGTGCTTATAATCTGCTGAGCGTCTTCCTCAAAACCAAACTTATGTCTATAACTTTATGTCCTAAATTACAACTGTTTGTAAAAGTTTATGATATTGTAACATTAGCCAAAGAACGACGGATAAAACAGAAACATACATTAACTGACAGCCCTAGTAATAATCAAGTGCTGTATTTACGTCTTTGCTGTACTTGAGGTTCTCCTTCCCACAGATCTCCAGCAGACGCTCCTGCTGGATGGCGTTGGCCAGCGGTTTGAAGCGGAACTTGGAGCATCTGGAGGTCAACGGCTCAATGATCCTGAAGAAACGAGCGGGAGTTAAGAGCGTGCGCGGCGGGAGAGGCTTGGGCGGGTGTGTGTGCTCGCACTGACCGGCTGACGTAGTTGCAGATGAGGCAGAAGCGCGTGGTTCGAGACTCTTTCTCCATCGTACGTCTGAGCGCCGCCTGAGCCGCGTTGGTCATGGAATCCGCCTCGTCCAGGATTATGATCTTGAACGGCGGACAAGGCTTCCCGCTGGGATTCAGAGAGCAGAGCTTGTGTTCAGAAACACTGGGGTTCAGAGCGAAAGGGTTGCGTGTAGCGGCGGCACGACTCGCTAACAATGCGTTAAAACATGCTAAAAATGCGCTAAATCATGCTAACATGTTGAAATAGGCAAACAAAGTGTTAAATAATGCTAAAGTTAAAACATGATAAAAAATGTGTTAAAACGTGCAAACAAAGCATCAAAACGTGCTACCAACATGCTTTTAAATTTTTGTTCTTAAACTTTAAAAACTCACTCTGTTCGCGACCCAGCCACCGTCAGCTGGGCGAAGCGCTTCACCTTCTCACGGATCACCTGAATCCCTCGTTCATCCGACGCGTTGAGCTCCAGAACTCTCTGTCGGTACAGCGTCGGCCTGCACGCACAGCACGAGCATGAGCACACGCGTATTTGAGTCTGAATCAGCAGCATCACGTCTGCAGTTCTTACCCATAAAGCTCTCTGGCCGCCGCGAGGATGGTGGACGTCTTTCCCGTTCCTGGAGGGCCGTAGAACAGCAGGTTGGGAAGCTGAAGAACACAACACTTCATTATTACACAGGTTTAGTTTTCTTAGTATTATTATTTTGTATAGTTCTTATACATTTTTATTTAGTCATGTCAGTATATCAACTTAAACAGAAATTATTAATTTAACTGTGGCAACTAAAGTTATGCTAGGAACTAATCATGATAGCAACGTGTTAAAACAGCCTAAATGTTAAAACATGCTAACAATGCGTCGAAACAGGCTAACGCGTCGAAACATGCAAAAAGGTGTTAAATTATGCTAACGTGTTAAAACGCGCTACAATTTTTTTTTAAATAACGCGTTAAAACATGCTAGCAACATGCTTTTAAATTATTTTAAAAATGTGTCAAACATCAAAGTTTAAATTAATTTGTGTGTATATATATATATATATATATATATATAATGTTGAACCAAAGCTTAAGCAGTTTTAGATCATCTTGACTTGGTCATGTTATAAGCAGCTCACAAGTCAAAAAAGTGACTCCCTGATCTATGCTAGATTTAGTTTTAAGGTAACAACACTGGAGCAGAAGAAGGAGTGTGGCAGTGATGGAGTGAAGGAGCGTCACGCACGTCAGCGCCCTCTAGGGATTTCTTCAGTACTGCAACCACCTCCTCCTGAAACGCCACTTCATCCACACACTTCGGTCTGCTGAGGAATCAAACAGCGGATTAAACCCGTTCATTTCTAACACCGTTATGATGTTCTCATGTAGCTGATGTGACAGTCTTGCGATGCACGTGTTTCTATTTTCCTTTATTGAAGTGATTCCCATCATATTAAATACAATTTAATCCCATCATGTTAAACAGAATACATTATTTTATCAACTTTAATATATCAGCCTGATCACAATAACATTAATAAGTGAACATATATCATCTGATACATCCCTAACATAAGTTATATATACTTGTATGCATACATTAATACACATATACACACTCTCTCACTCACTCACTCTCACACACACACTCTCACACACACACACACACACACACACACACACACACACACACACACACACACACACACACACACACACACACACACACACACACACACACACACACACACACACACACACACACACACACACACACACAAACACACACACAAGGCAGTAATGATGTATCCTCACTATTTCTCCACCCAGGGCAGCGCTCTGCTTTCGGAGGAAGATGACGATGATGAAGGTTTCTGAGCTTTCACACTCGCGCCTTTCAAAAACGCCTGCATTTCTGCGGCTATTAACGCGACAGACGCTATCAACTGAAGCCCTGGAAGAGGAAAAAAAATAGAATAAAGGAGAAAAATACAGAATAAAAAGCGAGTGAAACGCGTCGAGAGTTTGTTGACACTCCGCAAGCCCGTCAGATTCCCGCCAGACCCGCGGATGTCGGGCACGCGTGTGTACGTCACAGGCGCGCGCCAGCGTCACGTGACCCCCTTTACGCTGAAGGTTTTGATTTTAAATGTTTTTTTGTTTGTTTTTAATTAAAATATTAATATCGATAGTAATTTTTCCATTATGTTGACACATCAAAATGTTGCCCACAACTTTAAATAAGTGTTTAAAAATAATTGTGGGTAAATATCAACCAGAATCCTTCACTGGATGGTTTATTTTATAATGGTTTATCAGTCATGAAAAAGCCAGAGATTAAACATGATCTGTTACTAATCGTAGCTACTATTGTTAAAAAAAAAAAAAAGCAAATATCCAAAACAATTGTATTTTCTGAAAATCGTAGAAATATCAAACTGTGAGCCGGCACTTTTTGATTTAATGAATTTATTTTAATTTGTTTTATTTACTATATACTGACAGTCTATAATTGATAAATTGTCAAATTTATTTCGCTTTATTTATTTCTGTTCTGTGTTCCCGGAGTGGTCTGCGCTCTGTTAGTTTTGTCTGTCCGTGCGTAATTACGTCACCACTATAAAAAAACACCCAGAAATTACGCGCGTTTATTAAATAAAAATCAGTATTTCTTGAACACAAAATTAAGCTGTATATCCAAACAGTTTACATATCTCAAATTGTTAACGATGTAAAAAAAGTGACCATACGCTATATGTTTTATATTTATATTTAACATTCTCTAGTATTTTTCTTAATCAGTTTCATATAATGTTATCATGTATAATTTAACACTCATTATCTTTTATTTTTCCTGCTGACGGTTGGCGATCTGCGCTCTGTTAGTTTTGCCTGCGCCGCCGTGCGTCATTGCGTCATCACACGCTCAGTGTTTTTGCTTCGTCTCTTTCAAACCGCGGAGAGACTCTTTCTTTTCTACCTTCGGTTTTTCCTCTCGCTTTGAACTTTTGCACCCCGTCAGATGTTCGTGTGTTTGCCGTCGCGCGTGTGGAGCGACGGACGCGGAACGGGACGGTTTTTCGGAGGCGTTTTATTGCGCATGTTCACGAGCCGCCCGAATGAACGCGGATCAATAAAAGCCTGAGATCTGATCATAAACTCGCGCATCGGCGACTAAAACAGCGAGAGGACGGAGCGACGGAGGCGTTGTGTGACGCCGGGAGTCCCCGATCAGGCTGATCGATACCTCATCGATATCTGATCGATAGCAGAGGAGCCCTGAGGAGATGCGCGCGCACTGACACACACACACACACACACACACACCTGATCGATATCTGATCGATAACACATGCTGCAGCGCGCCTGACGGACTGTCTGGAGGATGCAATGCTCACATTAGGCAGGTGTGCTCTTCCTCCTCCTCCTCCTCCTCCTCCTCTGGCAGAGCCGGTGTGTGAGATCAGCTGGATGTGACACACACTCACACACTCTCACTCTCTCTCACACACACACACTCTCACAGTCATGCAGGCTGCGCCCTTGCAGTATGATTTCTACAGTGAAGAGAACGCGCCCAAATGGAAAGGACTGCTGGTGCCGTCACTCAACAAGGTGAGACAGCTGTCACACATGCACGCGCACGACAGGTGCGTTCTTCACAACTGCTGGGAGTCGAACCCATGACCTTGACGTTGCCAGCGCCATGCTGATACTGAGCAGCAAACTAATGACATGCATCCTATTTATGAGATGAAACACCAATATTATGATGCTTAGAATCTAAATAGCTGCTTAAAAACGATTATGATGCAATGGTGAAAATTATGACATCATATGAGATTAAATGCCAATATTATGATCTAAAGTTACACTCTCACACTCTCACACTCACACACTCACACACACACACTCACACACACACACACACACACACACACTCACACACATACACACACACTCTCTCACACACACACACTCTCACACTCTCACACTCACACACTCACACACACACACACACTCACACACATACACACACACTCTCTCACACACACACACACTCTCACACACACACACTCTCGCACTCTCTCACACACACACACACACACTCACACTCTCGCATTCTCTCACACACACACACACTCACTCTCTCTCGCGCGCACTCACTCTCTCACTCTCTCTCTCGTGCGCGCGCGCACTCACTCTCACTCTCACTCACTCACTCTCTCTCGCGCGCGCGCGCGCACTCACTCACTCTCTCGCGCGCGCACTCACTCTCTCTCGCGCACTCACTCACTCACTCTCTCACTCACTCACTCACTCACTCACTCACTCACTCACTCACTCGCGCGCGCACTAGCTCACTCGCGCGCGCACTAGCTCGCTCGCGCGCGCACTAGCTCGCTCGCGCGCGCACTAGCTCGCTCGCGCACGCACTAGCTCGCTCGCGCACGCACTAGCTCGCTCGCGCACGCACTCACTCGCGCGCGCACTCTCTCGCGCGCGCACTCACTCACTCTCTCGCGCGCGCACTCACTCACTCTCTCGCGCGCGCACTCACTCACTCTCTCGCGCGCGCACTCACTCACTCTCTCGCGCGCGCACTCACTCACTCTCGCGCGCGCGCACTCACTCACTCTCTCGCGCGCGCACTCACTCACTCACTCACTCTCGCGCGCGCGCACTCACTCGCTCGCGCTCTCACTCACTCACTCGCGCGCACTTGCGCGCGCTCTCACTCACTCTCTCACTCACTCTCTCACTCTCTCGCGCGCGCACTCACTCACTCTCTCGCGCGCGCACTCACTCACTCTCTCGCGCGCGCACTCACTCACTCTCTCGCGCGCGCACTCACTCACTCTCTCGCGCGCGCACTCACTCACTCTCTCGCGCGCGCACTCACTCACTCTCTCGCGCGCGCACTCACTCACTCTCTCGCGCGCGCACTCACTCTCTCTCGCGCGCGCACTCACTCTCTCTCGCGCGCGCACTCACTCTCTCTCGCGCGCGCTCACTCACTCTCGCGCGCGCGCGCTCACTCACTCTCGCGCGCGCGCGCTCACTCACTCTCGCGCGCGCGCGCGCTCACTCACTCTCGCGCGCGCGCGCTCACTCACTCTCTCGCGCGCGCGCGCTCACTCACTCACTCTCTCGCGCGCGCTCACTCACTCACTCTCTCGCGCGCGCGCACTCACTCACTCTCGCGCGCGCGCACTCACTCACTCTCGCGCGCGCGCACTCACTCACTCTCGCGCGCGCGCACTCACTCACTCTCGCGCGCGCGCACTCACTCACTCTCGCGCGCGCGCACTCACTCACTCTCGCGCGCGCGCACTCTCTCGCGCGCGCGCACTCACTCACTCTCTCGCGCGCGCACTCACTCACTCTCTCGCGCGCGCGCGCACTCACTCTCGCGCGCGCGCGCGCACTCACTCACTCACTCACTCACTCTCGCGCGCACTCACTCACTCACTCACTCACTCTCGCGCGCGCGCACTCACTCACTCACTCACTCACTCACTCACTCACTCACTCTCTCGCGCGCGCGCGCACTCACTCACTCGTCACTTTAACATTCAGCGCAAATTTAGGTTATAAAAACGTTTAATTGTTTTAAGTCTTCTGTAATTATAATTTGAAGAGGTCATGAATTTGGCAAACATGTGAAAGTGATTAGCGCAGGCACAACACACACACACTCGCACACTTTCTCACACACTCTCTCACACACAGACCCTCACTCGCTTTCTTTCACACACACTTTCTCACTCACTCACACACACTGTCACACTCTCACTCACACATACACTGTCACACTCTTTCTCTCTCACACACACTCTCTCTCACAAAATCGCTCACTCTTTCACACATCTACTCACTCTTCCACACACACTCTCTCTCACACACACACACACACAGGCACAACACTGACTATAAACCGAGTCGGTACTAAATGAGTCACGTGACGCGTGATAGTTTTCACAGATACACTGCTTCTATGCAGAAGGACAAAATGGAGAGAAAAACTGAGAGGACAAGATCTGTCCATCCGTCCGTCCGCCGGTGGTTCAGTGCTGAAGTCTGTGCTCTGATCTGGAGTTTGTTGTTGTGTTTCACACACTGCTTGTTCTCCTGGTGAGAGTGTGACTGAGGAAACTCATCTCAGACCAGCAGAGACCGGTTTGTGCAATAACAGCTGATCAAAGCCAGAAGGGTCTTTTACTCCAGGCTTCTAGTGTTTGTCTTTCATAATCGCTGCAGGACTTGCTCTCTGAAGTTCTGCGCTCGGTGTTCGAGGTTTGATTTCTGTGAGCGCTGGCGATGATGGACCTAAACAGCACTAGTTATGAAGTCAGAGGATGTAGATTGTTATACAGGTTTCTGTGAGATTCAAATCAGTACATCTGTGTTAATATCCTGTCTTGTTGTGTTTGTCTCCACTAGATCAGGTTTTCCTGCTTGAATGTTGGTTATTTTCCCCATATTCGTCTCTTCCCAGTCTGTCAGAAACGCTCTGTTTAGTTCCTGTCTCTATGAAGCTCCTCCTTCTGAAAGCACACTGTGCTCTGATTGGTCGGCTGGATCGGTGTGTTGTGATTGGTCGAGAGCTTCCAGTGTGTTTGGGAAATGTCCCGCCCCTTCCCATAACCACCAGTTTCAACACACGACTCACTCACTCAAGCCCCGCCCCTTTATTCTGCGCATGAATTATGATAATGAGGATTATAGAGAGTGTTTGTTCCCGGAAGAAACTCAAGAATCAATGAGGCGTTTCAGGAGTTTAAAAACTACAATTATAACTAATTTTTTTTTATTAGTTTTTGTTTTGTTAGCTAAATGAAAAGTTATTTAAGTTACTTAAAATAAGTCTAATTAATATCTTCCTTTACTTCAGTTAATGTTTTTTTTATTTCAAGTAAATGTTGTTTAGATAGAGACGCACAATTCTTTTGTTTAAAATAGATCCAAATTCAAAAAAATAAACAATCAAAATATAATTTATGGGAGGTTCTTTTTTTTTATCAGATTGAGTGAATGATTCAATGACTCATTCATAAAGATTCACTTGTTTCATTACTGGATAAATCAGTGTTTCTGAACATGTTTTTTAATCAATAACACGCTCTTTTATCATAAATTTGTGCAGTTCTGTGCTCACATGCTGCTCGGATGTTGATGTGTGTTTGTGTTTCAGGTGCTGAATCAGGTGCACCCGAAGCTGTCGTCCCAGCAGGAGGCGCTGCAGTACATCGAGGGCCTGATCCTGGTGCTGCTCAACACGCTCTGTCAGGCACAGCCGCGCACCGTACAGGACGTGGAGGTGAACGCCGTCAGCATGACACATTCACCACATTCACATAAACACACACCCTCAGGTTGACCATATTCACCGTTTTCACTTGTCAAAAACAGGATGAAAAACTAATTATCACAAAGGAGCTCATAAAATCAAAATATCGGGGTCTGTAAGTGATTTATTAGATGATAAATACAGTAAAACAGTGTAATATTATATCAGTGTAAAACAGCTGTTTTCTATGTGAATATATAGTAAAGTGTCATTTATTCCTGTGATTAAAGCTGAATTTATTAGATGATAAATACAGTAAAACAGTGTAATATTATATCAGTGTAAAACAGCTGTTTTCTATGTGAATATATAGTAAAGTGTCATTTATTCCTGTGATTAAAGCTGAATTTATTAGATGATAAATACAGTAAAACAGTGTAATATTATATCAGTGTAAAACAGCTGTTTTCTATGTGAATATATAGTAAAGTGTCATTTATTTCAGTGATTAAAGCTGAATTTATTAGATGATAAATACAGTAAAACAGTGTAATATTATATCAGAGTAAAACAGCTGTTTTCTATGTGAATATATAGTAAAGTGTCATTTATTCCTGTGATTAAAGCTGAATTTATTAGATGATAAATACAGTAAAACAGTGTAATATTATATCAGTGTAAAACAGCTGTTTTCTATGTGAATATATAGTAAAGTGTCATTTATTCCTGTGATTAAAGCTGAATTTATTAGATGATAAATACAGTAAAACAGTGTAATATTATATCAGTGTAAAACAGCTGTTTTCTGTGTGAATATATAGTAAAGTGTCATTTATTCCTGTGCTTAAAGCTGAATTTATTATATGATAAATATAGTAAAACAGTGTAATATTATATCAGTGTAAAACAGCTGTTTTCTATGTGAATATATAGTAAAGTGTCATTTATTCCTGTGATTAAAGCTGAATTTATTAGATGATAAATACAGTAAAACAGTGTAATATTATATCAGTGTAAAACAGCTGTTTTCTATGTGAATATATAGTAAAGTGTCATTTATTCCTGTGATTAAAGTTGAATTTATTAGATGATAAATACAGTAAAACAGTGTAATATTATATCAGTGTAAAACAGCTGTTTTCTATGTGAATATATAGTAAAGTGTCATTTATTCCTGTGATTAAAGCTGAATTTATTAGATGATAAATACAGTAAAACAGTGTAATATTATATCAGTGTAAAACAGCTGTTTTCTATGTGAATATATAGTAAAGTGTCATTTATTCCTGTGATTAAAGCTGAATTTATTAGATGATAAATACAGTAAAACAGTGTAATATTATATCAGTGTAAAACAGCTGTTTTCTGTGTGAATATATAGTAAAGTGTCATTTATTCCTGTGCTTAAAGCTGAATTTATTATATGATAAATATAGTAAAACAGTGTAATATTATATCAGTGTAAAACAGCTGTTTTCTATGTGAATATATAGTAAAGTGTCATTTATTCCTGTGATTAAAGCTGAATTTATTAGATGATAAATACAGTAAAACAGTGT
>JAWRVZ010000422.1:0-301632 GCA_037043235.1 Rhodeus uyekii | reverse complement strand
GACTACAGAAATTTCAAGATGTGTTCCTTTCGCTTTTTCGAAAGAAAGGCTTATTCCATAATATCCTCTGCGGCCAGAGTGACCCATCTTTGTACATTCCAAAAACATGCTAATTTAAGCAAGTACAGTGACAACCAAACCACTTGATATGGGCTGAGTTTTGAACTTGAACAGAAGGGAAGTGTAATCTCCCGGCCATACCCTGGAAAACTGCCTTGGCTTGCAGGCTAAACTAGGTGAGGGGGAAGTGCTGCTTCGCGCTCAGGGCGGAAGAGAACAAAGTTGTCCCAACGGCCAGAAGTAGTTCCAGTGGAGTGGCGCCCCAGGGACTTATCAGCCAAGAAAAGCAACATAATGGCAGGACAAAACACATCAAACCGTATACTTCCAGTGGCCGGAGTCCACAGGTGCATTGCGGCTGGAAATGGTTCTGGTCGAACTACTACGGTGGAACGACAGTATGATGAAGGACCCTCAAACCCACTCGGGAGGGGTTCAACCGAGAACAGGACTATCAAGGCTGCACCTTTGCTGCGTTGTAGGAGGGAGCTAACACTGTCTACCTTCAATGCACTCACGATCCGCGAAGAAGCTCGAGCTCAGGAACTGGCGGCGTGTGCAAAGGCAGTAGGTATCAGCATCTGAGGCATTCAGGAACATCGAAGAGTGCATGCACAATACAGAGTATACCAGCCCACCATTTTCTTGCAGTACTGGGTGACTTCAACGCCCGGGTAGGCAAAGAAAATGAGACGTTTGCATACCATGAAGCAACAAACAGGAATGGACAGTACCTGGTAGATCTCGCCCAACAGCACCGCTTAATAATCACAAACACAGCCTTCAGGAAACGTCCAGGCAAACAGTGGACTTTCAGAGACAGGTTCACCAATGAGAAGCGGCAATTAGACTACATCTTGATTAGAAAGAAATGGAGGAACAGTGTTTTAAACACAGAAGCATATAGCTGCTTTGACTCCGTAAACTCTGATCACAGACTAGTGTCAACAAAGGTGAGACTCAGCTTACGAGCAAACAAAACAACTGGACGCAGAGTAAAGCATGACTGGCAAACCTTCAGTACCAACTTAGATCTGCAGCAGCGATACACAGTGGAGGTTAGGAACCGCTACCAGACACTCAAGAGAGAGGAGGAAACGGCTACAGAGACATACCAACACTTTGTGGATGCAAGTATAGAAGCACTGAAACTTGTGCCTGAGGTCCAGAAAGCAAAGAGGACACACCAGTCAGATCACCCAGATGTTGTGAGAGCCCGCAAGGCTGTGGACACTGCAAGATCCACATACACAAGGAATGACTCGGAGCAACATCTGGAAGACCTCAAGGTTGCGAAAAGCTATCTTTTGTCAGTATACAACAGGCTCAAAGAAGAGGAGCTGGCAGAGAAGATAAGTCTGGTGGAAGGTGCTTCAGAGAGCATGAAGTATAGCGAGGCATGGAATATCGTTAACAACATCAGCGGTCGAGGTTCAACCAAAGCAGGACAGATGGAAGGAACCACAGCAGATAACCGGGTGAAAACATGGTTCACACACTTCAAGAACCTGCTGGGCAACCCTCCAGTGGTTGAGGAAGAAGACGAGGAAATTCCGCAGATCTTCTCCAACCTTGACATAGAGGAAGGACCTTTCACCATGCACGAGTTCGCCAAAGTTAAACGCTCACTAAGGAAAGGGAAAAGCGCTGGACCCGACGGGATACCTCCAGAGATCATCAAATACTGCGACCTAGATGATATTCTTCTGGACATCTGCAATGTTGCCCTAATGAAGAATGATAAACCGGAGCAGTGGACATGGTCAAACATCATCCCAGTACCAAAGTCTGGTAACCTGACCAAAGCTGACAACTATAGAGGAATCAGCTTAACCTGCATCATAGCAAAGCTGTATAACCGAATGATCCTAAACAGAATACGACCAGTGATTAACCTGAGGATGAGATATAACCAGAATGGTTTTCGAATCGGTAGGACAACAGTTGCCCAGATCCTCGCATTGAGAAGAATCATAGAAGAGGTAAAGAAGAACAACCTCTCTGCAATCCTTACGTTCATCGATTTCAAGAAGGCATTCGACTCCATCCACAGGGGGAAGATGATGCGTATTCTGAAAGCATACGGGATGCCTTCAAGATTACTCTCTGCCATAGAAACCATGTACTCTGGCACAAAGGCAAAAGTCGTAACACCAGATGGGACAACAGAAGAATTCGACATCTTAGCAGGAGTTCTTCAGGGGGATACATTGGCCCCATTCTTGTTTGTCATAGTTCTTGACTACGCCCTACGAAAGGCTACTGCAAACTATGAACACCTAGGCTTTACAATAACTCCAAGAAGGTCTAGAAGACATGGACCAGTAACTCTGACAGACTTGGAATTCGCATATGAATTCTCTCTGACGAAATTCAAGAAGCACAGGAACTTCTAGAGAGAGTCGAAAAGGAATGTTCAAAAGTGGGATTGCATCTAAATGCCAAGAAATCTGAAAACATGGCTTTTAACATTGGTGAACACCAACCACTGACAACCAGCGATGGATCGCAGTTAAAACGCACTGGTGATTTCAAATATCTTGGAGCATGGGTCAACACAACAGAGCAAGACATCCGGATAAGGAAGTCTATTGCTTGGAAAGCACTGCATGGCATGAAGAAAATTTGGAAGTCTACACTATCCAAGAGACTCAAGGCAAGATTCTTCATTGGAGCAGTGGAGACTATACTTCTCTATGGGTGTGAAGCCTGGACACTAACCAGGACCCTCTCAAAGGCATTAGATACTTGCTATACCAGAATGCTGAGAATGGTGTTCAACATCAGCTGGAAGGACCATGTCACCAATGCGGAACTATATGGAGATCTACCGAGGTTAACAGACAAGATTGCTGCACTACGCCTAAGTCTCGCTGGACACTGCTTTAGACATCCTGAACTCCCTGCTCACCACGTAATACTGTGGCAGCCAAAACATGGAAAGATGGGAGTCGGGCGCCCACCGATAACGATGGTAAACATCTTACTATCAGACACCAGTGTCCTCACCGTCGAGGAACTAGCTACTTGTATGCAGGACAGAGATGTGTGGCGCCGCTGTTGTAGAGCTCGGCTTTCAACGCCGACTTAGTAGTAGTAGTAGTAGTAGTAGTTTGAACTTTGCACCTTCGTTTCATGAAGGGAACTTTGTAACCGCTAAGTTTAGGAAAGTTGAGATTCTGTGTGATCTTTTCTGGTCTATGCTTGCTGAAAAGCAACCCAATCGATAAACTGCTCAGTGCTCATAAAATAGGAAAATAGTGGCAAAGCAACAATTTTTACAGACTCTGCAGGAAACCTCACTGTATGTTTTACTTCTGTGCTGTATCGAAGAGTTTAGAGCGCAAATTGGCCTGAAAGTGTGCTGACATGCTCAGTAGATGTCGACTTATTGAAGGTTTTTTGCTAAAAGAACCCATTGTTTCTGCCCAGTTTCGAACTGGGGACCTTTCGCGTGTGAGGCGAACGTGATAGCCACTACACTACAGAAACCTGTTTCCTCTTCAAAAAGGCGTAAAAAATCGTAAAAAAAGAGAGAGCCAAGTACTCCATGTGTACAGGTCCTCAGTATGCAGGTCTTTGCCAAGTTCAATCGTGAGGCCTTTGTAGCATGGACATCCACATACAAGAGACCCATTTAAGCATACACGGTAAAACCACTCCACTTGATCCAGCTGAATTTTTAACTTTGGTCCTTTCGTTGCGGAAATTTGTCTATGCTTGTTGAAAAACAGCCGAAACGGCAGACTGCTCAGAGCTTATTAAACGGTGACCAAGGGCTGTTTTTAGGCGAACGTGACGACCAGTAGACTACAGAAATTTCAAGATGTGTTCCTTTCGCTTTTTCGAAAGAAAGGCTTATTCCATAATATCCTCTGCGGCCAGAGTGACCCATCTTTGTACATTCCAAAAACATGCTTTTTTAAGCAAGTACAGTGACAACCAAACCACTTGATATGGGCTGAGTTTTGAACTTTGGACCTTCGTTTCATAAAGGGAACTTTGTAACCGCTAAGTTTAGGAAAGTTGAGATTCGGTGTGATCTTTTCTGGTCTATGCTTGCTGAAAAGCAACCCAATCGATAAACTGCTCAGTGCTCATAAAATAGGAAAATAGTGGCAAAGCATCCATTTTTACAGACTCTGCAGGAAACCTCACTGTATGTTTTACTTTTGTGCTGTATCGAAGAGTTTAGAGCGCAAATTGGCCTGAAAGTGTGCTGACGTGCTCAGTAGATGTCGACTTATTGAAGGTTTTTTGCTAAAAGAACCCATTGTTTCTGCCCAATTTCGAGCTGGGGACCTCTCGCGTGTGAGGCGAACGTGATAGCCACTACACTACAGAAACCTGTTTCCCCTTCAAAAAGGCGTAAAAAATCGTAAAAAAAAAGAGAGAGCCAAGTACTCCATGTGTACAGGTCCTCAGTATGCAGGTCTTTGCCAAGTTCAATCGTGAGGCCTTTGTAGCATGGACATCCACATACAAGAGACCCATTTAAGCATACACGGTAAAACCACTCCACTTGATCCAGCTGAATTTTTAACTTTGGTCCTTTCGTTGCGGAAATTTGTCTATGCTTGTTGAAAAACAGCCGAAACGGCAGACTGCTCAGAGCTTATTAAACGGTGACCAAGGGCTGTTTTTAGGCGAACGTGACGACCAGTAGACTACAGAAATTTCAAGATGTGTTCCTTTCGCTTTTTCGAAAGAAAGGCTTATTCCATAATATCCTCTGCGGCCAGAGTGACCCATCTTTGTACATTCCAAAAACATGCTTTTTTAAGCAAGTACAGTGACAACCAAACCACTTGATATGGGCTGAGTTTTGAACTTTGGACCTTCGTTTCATAAAGGGAACTTTGTAACCGCTAAGTTTAGGAAAGTTGAGATTCGGTGTGATCTTTTCTGGTCTATGCTTGCTGAAAAGCAACCCAATCGATAAACTGCTCAGTGCTCATAAAATAGGAAAATAGTGGCAAAGCATCCATTTTTACAGACTCTGCAGGAAACCTCACTGTATGTTTTACTTTTGTGCTGTATCGAAGAGTTTAGAGCGCAAATTGGCCTGAAAGTGTGCTGACGTGCTCAGTAGATGTTGACTTATTGAAGGTTTTTTGCTAAAAGAACCCATTGTTTCTGCCCAGTTTCGAACTGGGGACCTTTCGCGTGTGAGGCGAACGTGATAGCCACTACACTACAGAAACCTGTTTCCCCTTCAAAAAGGCGTAAAAAATCGTAAAAAAAAAGAGAGAGCCAAGTACTCCATGTGTACAGGTCCTCAGTATGCAGGTCTTTGCCAAGTTCAATCGTGAGGCCTTTGTAGCATGGACATCCACATACAAGAGACCCATTTAAGCATACACGGTAAAACCACTCCACTTGATCCAGCTGAATTTTTAACTTTGGTCCTTTCGTTGCGGAAATTTGTCTATGCTTGTTGAAAAACAGCCGAAACGGCAGACTGCTCAGAGCTTATTAAACGGTGACCAAGGGCTGTTTTTAGGCGAACGTGACGACCAGTAGACTACAGAAATTTCAAGATGTGTTCCTTTCGCTTTTTCGAAAGAAAGGCTTATTCCATAATATCCTCTGCGGCCAGAGTGACCCATCTTTGTACATTCCAAAAACATGCTAATTTAAGCAAGTACAGTGACAACCAAACCACTTGATATGGGCTGAGTTTTGAACTTTGGACCTTCGTTTCATAAAGGGAACTTTGTAACCGCTAAGTTTAGGAAAGTTGAGATTCGGTGTGATCTTTTCTGGTCTATGCTTGCTGAAAAGCAACCCAATCGATAAACTGCTCAGTGCTCATAAAATAGGAAAATAGTGGCAAAGCAACCATTTTTACAGACTCTGCAGGAAACCTCACTGTATGTTTTACTTTTGTGCTGTATCGAAGAGTTTAGAGCGCAAATTGGCCTGAAAGTGTGCTGACGTGCTCAGTAGATGTCGACTTATTGAAGGTTTTTTGCTAAAAGAACCCATTGTTTCTGCCCAGTTTCGAACTGGGGACCTTTCGCGTGTGAGGCGAACGTGATAGCCACTACACTACAGAAACCTGTTTCCTCTTCAAAAAGGCGTAAAAAATCGTAAAAAAAGAGAGAGCCAAGTACTCCATGTGTACAGGTCCTCAGTATGCAGGTCTTTGCCAAGTTCAATCGTGAGGCCTTTGTAGCATGGACATCCACATACAAGAGACCCATTTAAGCATACACGGTAAAACCACTCCACTTGATCCAGCTGAATTTTTAACTTTGGTCCTTTCGTTGCGGAAATTTGTCTATGCTTGTTGAAAAACAGCCGAAACGGCAGACTGCTCAGAGCTTATTAAACGGTGACCAAGGGCTGTTTTTAGGCGAACGTGACGACCAGTAGACTACAGAAATTTCAAGATGTGTTCCTTTCGCTTTTTCGAAAGAAAGGCTTATTCCATAATATCCTCTGCGGCCAGAGTGACCCATCTTTGTACATTCCAAAAATATGCTAATTTAAGCAAGTACAGTGACAACCAAACCACTTGATATGGGCTGAGTTTTGAACTTTGGACCTTCGTTGCATAAAGGGAACTTTGTAACCGCTAAGTTTAGGAAAGTTGAGATTCGGTGTGATCTTTTCTGGTCTATGCTTGCTGAAAAGCAACCCAATCGATAAACTGCTCAGTGCTCATAAAATAGGAAAATAGTGGCAAAGCAACCATTTTTACAGACTCTGCAGGAAACCTCACTGTATGTTTTACTTTTGTGCTGTATCGAAGAGTTTAGAGCGCAAATTGGCCTGAAAGTGTGCTGACGTGCTCAGTAGATGTCGACTTATTGAAGGTTTTTTGCTAAAAGAACCCATTGTTTCTGCCCAGTTTCGAACTGGGGACCTTTCGCGTGTGAAGCGAACGTGATAGCCACTACACTACAGAAACCTGTTTCCTCTTCAAAAAGGCGTAAAAAATCGTAAAAAAAAGAGAGAGCCAAGTACTCCATGTGTACAGGTCCTCAGTATGCAGGTCTTTGCCAAGTTCAATCGTGAGGCCTTTGTAGCATGGACATCCACATACAAGAGACCCATTTAAGCATACACGGTAAAACCACTCCACTTGATCCAGCTGAATTTTTAACTTTGGTCCTTTCGTTGCGGAAATTTGTCTATGCTTGTTGAAAAACAGCCGAAACGGCAGACTGCTCAGAGCTTATTAAACGGTGACCAAGGGCTGTTTTTAGGCGAACGTGACGACCAGTAGACTACAGAAATTTCAAGATGTGTTCCGTTCGCTTTTTCGAAAGAAAGGCTTATTCCATAATATCCTCTGCGGCCAGAGTGACCCATCTTTGTACATTCCAAAAACATGCTAATTTAAGCAAGTACAGTGACAACCAAACCACTTGATATGGGCTGAGTTTTGAACTTTGGACCTTCGTTGCATAAAGGGAACTTTGTAACCGCTAAGTTTAGGAAAGTTGAGATTCGGTGTGATCTTTTCTGGTCTATGCTTGCTGAAAAGCAACCCAATCGATAAACTGCTCAGTGCTCATAAAATAGGAAAATAGTGGCAAAGCAACCATTTTTACAGACTCTGCAGGAAACCTCACTGTATGTTTTACTTTTGTGCTGTATCGAAGAGTTTAGAGCGCAAATTGGCCTGAAAGTGTGCTGACGTGCTCAGTAGATGTCGACTTATTGAAGGTTTTTTGCTAAAAGAACCCATTGTTTCTGCCCAGTTTCGAACTGGGGACCTTTCGCGTGTGAAGCGAACGTGATAGCCACTACACTACAGAAACCTGTTTCCTCTTCAAAAAGGCGTAAAAAATCGTAAAAAAAGAGAGAGCCAAGTACTCCATGTGTACAGGTCCTCAGTATGCAGGTCTTTGCCAAGTTCAATCGTGAGGCCTTTGTAGCATGGACATCCACATACAAGAGACCCATTTAAGCATACACGGTAAAACCACTCCACTTGATCCAGCTGAATTTTTAACTTTGGTCCTTTCGTTGCGGAAATTTGTCTATGCTTGTTGAAAAACAGCCGAAACGGCAGACTGCTCAGAGCTTATTAAACGGTGACCAAGGGCTGTTTTTAGGCGAACGTGACGACCAGTAGACTACAGAAATTTCAAGATGTGTTCCTTTCGCTTTTTCGAAAGAAAGGCTTATTCCATAATATCCTCTGCGGCCAGAGTGACCCATCTTTGTACATTCCAAAAACATGCTAATTTAAGCAAGTACAGTGACAACCAAACCACTTGATATGGGCTGAGTTTTGAACTTTGGACCTTCGTTTCATAAAGGGAACTTTGTAACCGCTAAGTTTAGGAAAGTTGAGATTCGGTGTGATCTTTTCTGGTCTATGCTTGCTGAAAAGCAACCCAATCGATAAACTGCTCAGTGCTCATAAAATAGGAAAATAGTGGCAAAGCAACCATTTTTACAGACTCTGCAGGAAACCTCACTGTATGTTTTACTTTTGTGCTGTATCGAAGAGTTTAGAGCGCAAATTGGCCTGAAAGTGTGCTGACGTGCTCAGTAGATGTCGACTTATTGAAGGTTTTTTGCTAAAAGAACCCATTGTTTCTGCCCAGTTTCGAACTGGGGACCTTTCGCGTGTGAGGCGAACGTGATAGCCACTACACTACAGAAACCTGTTTCCTCTTCAAAAAGGCGTAAAAAATCGTAAAAAAAAGAGAGAGCCAAGTACTCCATGTGTACAGGTCCTCAGTATGCAGGTCTTTGCCAAGTTCAATCGTGAGGCCTTTGTAGCATGGACATCCACATACAAGAGACCCATTTAAGCATACACGGTAAAACCACTCCACTTGATCCAGCTGAATTTTTAACTTTGGTCCTTTCGTTGCGGAAATTTGTCTATGCTTGTTGAAAAACAGCCGAAACGGCAGACTGCTCAGAGCTTATTAAACGGTGACCAAGGGCTGTTTTTAGGCGAACGTGACGACCAGTAGACTACAGAAATTTCAAGATGTGTTCCGTTCGCTTTTTCGAAAGAAAGGCTTATTCCATAATATCCTCTGCGGCCAGAGTGACCCATCTTTGTACATTCCAAAAACATGCTAATTTAAGCAAGTACAGTGACAACCAAACCACTTGATATGGGCTGAGTTTTGAACTTTGGACCTTCGTTGCATAAAGGGAACTTTGTAACCGCTAAGTTTAGGAAAGTTGAGATTCGGTGTGATCTTTTCTGGTCTATGCTTGCTGAAAAGCAACCCAATCGATAAACTGCTCAGTGCTCATAAAATAGGAAAATAGTGGCAAAGCAACCATTTTTACAGACTCTGCAGGAAACCTCACTGTATGTTTTACTTTTGTGCTGTATCGAAGAGTTTAGAGCGCAAATTGGCCTGAAAGTGTGCTGACGTGCTCAGTAGATGTCGACTTATTGAAGGTTTTTTGCTAAAAGAACCCATTGTTTCTGCCCAGTTTCGAACTGGGGACCTTTCGCGTGTGAAGCGAACGTGATAGCCACTACACTACAGAAACCTGTTTCCTCTTCAAAAAGGCGTAAAAAATCGTAAAAAAAAGAGAGAGCCAAGTACTCCATGTGTACAGGTCCTCAGTATGCAGGTCTTTGCCAAGTTCAATCGTGAGGCCTTTGTAGCATGGACATCCACATACAAGAGACCCATTTAAGCATACACGGTAAAACCACTCCACTTGATCCAGCTGAATTTTTAACTTTGGTCCTTTCGTTGCGGAAATTTGTCTATGCTTGTTGAAAAACAGCCGAAACGGCAGACTGCTCAGAGCTTATTAAACGGTGACCAAGGGCTGTTTTTAGGCGAACGTGGCGACCAGTAGACTACAGAAATTTCAAGATGTGTTCCGTTCGCTTTTTCGAAAGAAAGGCTTATTCCATAATATCCTCTGCGGCCAGAGTGACCCATCTTTGTACATTCCAAAAACATGCTAATTTAAGCAAGTACAGTGACAACCAAACCACTTGATATGGGCTGAGTTTTGAACTTTGGACCTTCGTTGCATAAAGGGAACTTTGTAACCGCTAAGTTCAGGAAAGTTGAGATTCGGTGTGATCTTTTCTGGTCTATGCTTGCTGAAAAGCAACCCAATCGATAAACTGCTCAGTGCTCATAACATAGGAAAATAGTGGCAAAGCAACCATTTTTACAGACTCTGCAGGAAACCTCACTGTATGTTTTACTTTTGTGCTGTATCGAAGAGTTTAGAGCGCAAATTGGCCTGAAAGTGTGCTGACGTGCTCAATAGATGTCGACTTATTGAAGGTTTTTTGCTAAAAGAACCCATTGTTTCTGCCCAGTTTCGAACTGGGGACCTTTCGCGTGTGAAGCGAACGTGATAGCCACTACACTACAGAAACCTGTTTCCTCTTCAAAAAGGCGTAAAAAATCGTAAAAAAAAGAGAGAGCCAAGTACTCCATGTGTACAGGTCCTCAGTATGCAGGTCTTTGCCAAGTTCAATCGTGAGGCCTTTGTAGCATGGACATCCACATACAAGAGACCCATTTAAGCATACACGGTAAAACCACTCCACTTGATCCAGTTGAATTTTTAACTTTGGTCCTTTCGTTGCGGAAATTTGTCTATGCTTGTTGAAAAACAGCCGAAACGGCAGACTGCTCAGAGCTTATTAAACGGTGACCAAGGGCTGTTTTTAGGCGAACGTGACGACCAGTAGACTACAGAAATTTCAAGATGTGTTCCGTTCGCTTTTTCGAAAGAAAGGCTTATTCCATAATATCCTCTGCGGCCAGAGTGACCCATCTTTGTACATTCCAAAAACATGCTAATTTAAGCAAGTACAGTGACAACCAAACCACTTGATATGGGCTGAGTTTTGAACTTTGGACCTTCGTTGCATAAAGGGAACTTTGTAACCGCTAAGTTTAGGAAAGTTGAGATTCGGTGTGATCTTTTCTGGTCTATGCTTGCTGAAAAGCAACCCAATCGATAAACTGCTCAGTGCTCATAAAATAGGAAAATAGTGGCAAAGCAACCATTTTTACAGACTCTGCAGGAAACCTCACTGTATGTTTTACTTTTGTGCTGTATCGAAGAGTTTAGAGCGCAAATTGGCCTGAAAGTGTGCTGACGTGCTCAGTAGATGTCGACTTATTGAAGGTTTTTTGCTAAAAGAACCCATTGTTTCTGCCCAGTTTCGAACTGGGGACCTTTCGCGTGTGAGGCGAACGTGATAGCCACTACACTACAGAAACCTGTTTCCCCTTCAAAAAGGCGTAAAAAATCGTAAAAAAAAGAGAGAGCCAAGTACTCCATGTGTACAGGTCCTCAGTATGCAGGTCTTTGCCAAGTTCAATCGTGAGGCCTTTGTAGCATGGACATCCACATACAAGAGACCCATTTAAGCATACACGGTAAAACCACTCCACTTGATCCAGCTGAATTTTTAACTTTGGTCCTTTCGTTGCGGAAATTTGTCTATGCTTGTTGAAAAACAGCCGAAACGGCAGACTGCTCAGAGCTTATTAAACGGTGACCAAGGGCTGTTTTTAGGCGAACGTGACGACCAGTAGACTACAGAAATTTCAAGATGTGTTCCTTTCGCTTTTTCGAAAGAAAGGCTTATTCCATAATATCCTCTGCGGCCAGAGTGACCCATCTTTGTACATTCCAAAAACATGCTAATTTAAGCAAGTACAGTGACAACCAAACCACTTGATATGGGCTGAGTTTTGAACTTTGGACCTTCGTTTCATAAAGGGAACTTTGTAACCGCTAAGTTTAGGAAAGTTGAGATTCGGTGTGATCTTTTCTGGTCTATGCTTGCTGAAAAGCAACCCAATCGATAAACTGCTCAGTGCTCATAAAATAGGAAAATAGTGGCAAAGCAACCATTTTTACAGACTCTGCAGGAAACCTCACTGTATGTTTTACTTTTGTGCTGTATCGAAGAGTTTAGAGCGCAAATTGGCCTGAAAGTGTGCTGACGTGCTCAGTAGATGTCGAGTTATTGAAGGTTTTTTGCTAAAAGAACCCATTGTTTCTGCCCAGTTTTGAACTGGGGACCTTTCGCGTGTGAGGCGAACGTGATAGCCACTACACTACAGAAACCTGTTTCCTCTTCAAAAAGGTGTAAAAAATCGTAAAAAAAAGAGAGAGCCAAGTACTCCATGTGTACAGGTCCTCAGTATGCAGGTCTTTGCCAAGTTCAATCGTGAGGCCTTTGTAGCATGGACATCCACATACAAGAGACCCATTTAAGCATACACGGTAAAACCACTCCACTTGATCCAGCTGAATTTTAAACTTTGGTCCTTTCGTTGAGGAAATATGTCTATGCTTGTTGAAAAACAGCCGAAACGGCAGACTGCTCAGAGCTTATTAAACGGTGACCAAGGGCTGTTTTTAGGCGAACGTGACGACCAGTAGACTACAGAAATTTCAAGATGTGTTCCTTTCGCTTCTTCGAAAGAAAGGCTTATTCCATAATATCCTCTGCGGCCAGAGTGACCCATCTTTGTACATTCCAAAAACATGCTAATTTAAGCAAGTACAGTGACAACCAAACCACTTGATATGGGCTGAGTTTTGAACTTTGGACCTTCGTTTCATAAAGGTGTGACTGAGATGCAGTAATTATACCGTCACCGGGTCCTGACAACAAGAGTGCATGAGTACAATGTATAGTTTTTCAGTAACGGTCACAGTCAAACATTAGAACAATTTTATGTTGCAAGAAGGTTAATGGTATGCATCATTCATTGGGTTGCTTTCTGTTTGGAAATGAATATGCTGTTGTGTGTTTGTTGATAGGTGCACATGTCATCAAATTTTACCACACTCTTCATTTACCAATTCCATTGTTAGTTTTCATTTAAATAACCACAGTACACTTTTGAATTACCATACAGTTTATTTGAAAAGTTGACAAATGCAAACACTCGCCTCTGCCGTCTACTGTTGCCTGGGTGCTCGTGTTTTCTTCCAGGTAGGATCTCTGGTTTCCTAAAGGGGCGAGGCCTACCAGGGTCACACATTTAAAGGACTGGAAGGAACCATTTGTGGGGTCTTTTTGTATGTTCATCTGTAATGTTTCTTTTACAAAGATGTTGTGTAAAAGTATTTCATGTGATCTGTTTACTAGTTGTATATTTTATGAATGTTTATTTTGTGTTGCTGTAGATGTCTAATTTCTTTGAGCTCAATGTTTTTGTGTGTTTTGTGTCACTACCTTGTTACATCAATGATTTGTTCCAATCCCCATTTTGGCAGGAACTTAGAGTATTTAAATCAGACCTTTTCAGCCTTTGGGAGAAAGGGGGTTCAGTGAGTTATGTTAGTTGTTTCATGTGCTGCTTAAGCAAATTTTATTTGGTACTTTGTAATATAGACCAAGTGTCTGCTGAGTCTAGCGGTTGTGTATTTATATGTTTTTGTTTGTTTATTTTTTCTTCATTTTTGCTTTATTTGATTAGAAATATTTGTAGTGAGCACCCCTGGTCTTGAATTTTGTGAGAAATAAACTGCACTTTTGGACTATCCTGGTCTTCACCGACATCTCTCTATCACCTCCCTTGACCTCTTATGGTCACGTTAAGACACATGGTGGCAGTGGACAGTCCAGTCCAGTAGGGGGTGAGGTGCTGACTTCAGGATGGGTCCCAAGAAACCAACAGTGCTAAGGATATCTGAGGAGGCTCAAGAGGAATCACACCTAGATCAAAGGGGTGCTGGCTTATCCCCACAGAAAAAGCATGGAGAAGGCATAGAAGAGCTGACTAAGTTGCTTCAGTCATTTATGCAGACATAAGAGGCCAGAGAGGATCATCGAGAAAAAGAAGCCCAACGACAAGACCACAAATGGCGTGCTTTACAACATCAGTTCATTCAGTTGCAAACTGAAGTCCAGCAGCAGAAACAAGACCAGCTGTCATTGGGAGGTGCGACAGCTCAGGATTCTTCCCTACCATCAACTGCTGCAATGCCGATGCATCGTACCACAGGTCCTACTCAGGACAACATTCAGAGAGCCCAGGGCTCAGGATCAGCGCAAGCAGCTTCAACCGGGCAGTGGCAAGGACCTTCTCACATCAGCTGGCAAGGCCCAAAGATTCTACCCCTCCAGGAAGATGAGTACATTGAGCATTATTTTACCACCTTTGAGCGAATTGCTCAAGCTTGGAGGTGGCCAAGAGAGGACTGGGCATTACATTTAGTACCTCTTCTCACAGGCAAGGCTCGGGCTGCATATGTAGCCATGGACATCATGGACACGTTGGATTACAATGCAGTTAAAAGAGCTGTGTTGATCAAGTATGAAATTAACTGTGAGATCTACAGACAGCGGTTCAGAACGAACGTCATACAGGATGGTGAAACACCTAGAGAACTCCAATCAAGATTAAAAGATCTTTATGAGAAATGGATGACACCTGGGCAAAGGTCTAAAGCAGAGATTGGGGATTTCATTGTTCTTGAACAGTTCCTCAAGGTTCTCAATCCTGAGATCAGAACGTGGATTAAGGAGCATAACCCAGCAACTTCGAGGCAGGCCGCAGAGCTAGCTGAGACATTCACTGCAGCAAGGCGTTTCCCTTATCAGTTGGTGTATACTCAAGGCAAGTCCAGCAGTACGGCTGGTAAGTCGTGGATGGGGTATGGAAGTGGTCCTGTATTGAACACACAGACTTTGCAAGGTAAAACCTACAATAACAACAAAAGACAACAAACTTCAGAGAGACAATATAAAGACAGACCTCCATTTCAGTGTCATGCATGTGGTCAACAAGGGCACAAGAAGGCAGAATGCCCGGTACAAGCAGCCAGTAACTCACATCTTTGCTATGTTCCTAGGCCACTAGACACACAGAATGAGGCAAAACACAACATTGACACTGTCATTGCAGTAAAAATAGGGGGCAGAAGGTTTAAAGCTTTGGTAGATACAGGCGCCAGCCAAACGCTAGTCAGACAAGAATGCTTGAAAGAGGTGCAAACTCTCTATACGGGCAGCTTGAAAGTACGGTGCATTCATGGAGATGAGCGTGAATATCCCACTGTTGATCTAGAAATAGAGATTGAGGGACAAGCCTACTTTCTGACTGTTGGTGTGGTTGATAAGGCACCTTACTCGGTTGTGTTGGGTAGGGACATACCAGTGTTAACACATTTGTTTCATAACGACAAGAAAGTAGCTGACATAAGCGTAGTCACAAGGGCGCAGTCAAAACAGTTCTTAGACCCACTGCCTTTTGCTGAAACTGTTAAAGTCAGAAAAACAAGAAGTGAAAAGCGCGAGCAAAAGGTTAAAGGCACATCAATAGTTGAGGAGCTTCCCAAGCCTAGTGATGACAGTTTAGAGGTCATACCACATAACATTGTAGATCTGCAAAGGCAGGATGTTTCTCTAAAACCATTGTTTGCTAAAGTTAACAGTGAAGTGTTGTCAAAGGCCGTTTTGGACAAGGAACAGTTTATATTAAAGGACGAGAGATTGTATCGGCAGAGTAGTGCTGGAGAACAATTGGTAGTTCCGAGTTCGTTAAGGGCTATGGTGTTAAAGATGGGTCATTCTATTCCTTGGGCTGGTCATTTGGGTCAACAAAAGACACTTGCAAGAGTTTCCAGTAGGTTTTATTGGCCAAGGCTATATATGGATGTGATGGACTTTTGTAAGTCGTGTTCCGAATGTCAGCTGACTGCACCGGTCAAGAGAGGAGATAGGGCTCCATTGGTTAGTCTTCCCATTATTGATGTACCATTTACACGGATAGCAATGGATGTGGTTGGTCCTTTAGAGAGGAGTAGAACAGGGAACCGCTACATTTTAGTTATTTGTGACTACGTATCAAGGTACCCAGAGGCTTTTCCTCTCAAAAAGGTTAAGACCAGACAAATAGTCAATGCTCTGACACAGCTGTTCTCAAGGGTAGGCATTCCAAGAGAAATATTGACAGATCAGGGAACAAACTTTACCTCAAAGCAGATCAAGGAAGTCTACGCCATGTTAGGCATTCAACCGATTAGGACCACACCATACCACCCCCAGACGGATGGCATGGTGGAACGTTTTAATCACACCTTAAAGTCCATGCTGCATAAATTTGTGTCACAGACAGGCTCGGACTGGGACCAGTGGCTGCCATACTTGTTGTTTGCTTATAGAGAGGTTCCCCAGGCCTCAACCGGCTATTCACCATTCGAACTGCTCTATGGACGCTAAGTAAGGGGCCCGTTGGATGTGCTTAAGGAGGCATGGGAGGGGGACAACCAGCGAGAGCAATCCAGCATAGTTTCCTATGTTCTGAAAATGAGGGAGAAGATGGCCACTATGTCAGAATTCGTCCATGACAACATGACCAAGGCTCAGCAGCTGCAGAAAACATGGTATGATAGGTCTTCGAGGAAAAGGACACTCATACCAGGCCAGAAGGTGTTGCTTCTCCTGCCAACGTCAGACAATGGCCTGCTTGCAAAGTGGCAAGGGCCGTATGAGGTACTGAGAAAGGTGGGAGAGACCAATTATGAGATCAGCATGCCAGACCGGCGCAAAAAGACTCAGTTGTTCCACGTTAACTTGCTCAGGCCATGGCTGGACAAACCGATTTCTGGGGCAGAACAGTTATGGGCACAGACAGTAGAGGATGAGGAGGAAGATATTGAACAGTATTTTCCATCCAACAAAGGCCTTGCCACTGTACCCAACCTGAACCATCTATCTCCGGAGCAGAAATGCCAGATGGAAGCTAAGATACCAGAAGGTCTCTTTAGTGACAGGCCTGGAAAGACTGAGGTGACACAGCATGACATTCGTCTTCGGGCACAAGGCCCTATCCGACAGACCTTCTGCAGAGTTCCAGCACGACTTGTCCCAGACCTGAAGAAGGAAATTCAGATTATGCTGGATCTACAGGTAATTGAACCATCAAAGAGCGAGTGGTGCAGCCCGGTTGTACTTGTACCGAAAAAAGATGGTACATTAAGGTTCTGTGTTGACTTTTCAAAGCTAAATGCCATCTCAGCGTTTGACCCATATCCCATGCCTAGGGTCGATGAATTGGTGGAACGTTTGGGTAAGGCCAAGTACCTGAGCACATTAGACTTGTGTAAAGGCTACTGGCAGGTTCCACTGACTGACACAGCTAAAGAATTGACTGCTTTCAGGGCCCCATCTGGGCTATATCATTTTAAGGTCATGCCGTTTGGACTGCATGGAGCAGCAGCTACGTTTCAGCGGCTGATGGATCAAGTGCTCTCTGGGACTGAAGACTTTGCAGCTGCCTATATTGACGATGTTGTGATTTACAGTGCATCCTGGGAGGAACATCTACAACACTTGGCAGAGGTGTTTCAAAGGATCCAAGATGCAGGGCTGGTGGTCAATGCCAAAAAGTGTAGCCTGGCGAAACCTGAAGTTTCCTACCTGGGCTATGTTCTGGGAGGAGGTGTGATAAAGCCACAAGTCGACAAAGTTGATGCTGTACGGTCCTGTCCTCCACCAACAACAAAAAAGAGGGTGAGATCTTTTCTAGGTTTGCTTGGCTGGTATAGACGTTTCATACCTAACTTTTCCACTAGAGCGGCAGTGTTAACAGACCAGACTCAGAAAGACAAGCCACAGAAAGTGGTATGGACTCCCAAATGTCAGGAGGCCTTTGATGATTTGAAGGACTGTTTGTGTCAAGATCCCATTCTACAAAGCCCAAACTTTGATCTTCCGTTCACGGTACAGACTGATGCCTCAGGAGTAGGTTTGAACTTGGCAAAGACCTGCATACTGAGGACCTGTACACATGGAGTAATTGGCTCTCTCTTTTTTTATGATTTTTTACTCCTTTTTGAAGGGGAAACAGGTTTCTGTAGTGTAGTGGAATATACAAAGATGGTTCACTCTGGCCGCAGAGGATATTATGGAATAAGCCTTTCTTTCGAAAAAGCGGACGGAACACATCTTGAAATTTCTGTAGTCTCCTGGTCGTCACGTTCGCCTAAAAACAGCCCTTGGTCACCGTTTAATAAGCTCTGAGCAGTCTGCCATTTCGGCTGTTTCTCAACAAGCATAGACAAATTTCCGCAACGAAAGGACCAAAGTTAAAAATTCAGCTGGATCAAGTGGAGTGGTTTTACCGTGTATGCTTAAATGGGTCTCTTGTATGTGGATGTCCATGCTACAAAGGCCTCACGATTGAACTTGGCAAAGACCTGAATACTGAGGACCTGTACACATGGAATACTTGGCTCTCTCTTTTTTTACGATTTTTTACGCCTTTTTGAAGAGGAAACAGGTTTCTGTAGTGTAGTGGCTATCACGTTCACCTCACACGCGAAAGGTCCCCAGTTCGAAACTAGGCAGAAACAATGGGTTCTTTTAGCAAAAAACCTTCAATAAGTCGACATCTACTGAGCATGTCAGCACACTTTCAGGCCAATTTGTGCTCTAAACTCTTCGATACAGCACAAAAGTAAAACATACAGTGAGGTTTCCTGCAGAGTCTGTAAAAATGGTTGCTTTGCCACTATTTCCCTATTTTATGAGCACTGAGCAGTTTATCGATTTGGTTGCTTTTCAGCAAGCATAGACCAGAAAAGATCACACTGAATCTCAACTTTCCTAAACTTAGCGGTTACAAAGTTCCCTTCATGAAACGAAGGTGCAAAGTTCAAAACTCAGCCCATATCAAGTGGTTTGGTTGTCACTGTACTTGCTTAAATTAGCATGTTTTTGGAATGTACAAAGATGGGTCACTCTGGCCGCAGAGGATATTATGGAATAAGCCTTTCTTTCGAAAAAGCGAAAGGAACACATCTTGAAATTTCTGTAGTCTACTGGTCGTCACGTTCGCCTAAAAACAGCCCTTGGTCACCGTTTAATAAGCTCTGAGCAGTCTGCCGTTTCGGCTGTTTTTCAACAAGCATAGACAAATTTCCGCAACGAAAGGACCAAAGTTAAAAATTCAGCTGGATCAAGTGGAGTGGTTTTACCGTGTATGCTTAAATGGGTCTCTGGTATGTGGATGTCCATGCTACAAAGGCCTCACGATTGAACTTGGCAAAGACCTGCATACTGAGGACCTGTACACATGGAGTACTTGGCTCTCTCTTTTTTTACGATTTTTTACGCCTTTTTTATGAAGAAACAGGTTTCTGTACTGTAGTGGCTATCACGTTCGCCTCACACGCGAAAGGTCCCCAGTTCGAAACTGGGCAGAAACAATGGGTTCTTTTAGCAAAAAACCTTCAATACGTCGACATCTACTGAGCACGTCAGCACACTTTCAGGCCAATTTGCGCTCTAAACTCTTCGATACAGCACAAAAGTAAAACATACAGTGAGGTTTCCTGCAGAGTCTGTAAAAATGGTTGCTTTGCCACTATTTTCCTATTTTATGAGCACTGAGCAGTTTATCGATTGGGTTGCTTTTCAGCAAGCATAGACCAGAAAAGATCACACCGAATCTCAACTTTCCTAAACTTAGCGGTTACAAAGTTCCCTTTATGAAACAAAGGTCCAAAGTTCAAAACTCAGCCCATATCAAGTGGTTTGGTTGTCACTGTACTTGCTTAAATTAGCATGTTTTTGGAATGTACAAAGATGGGTCACTCTGGCCGCAGAGGATATTATGGAATAAGCCTTTCTTTCGAAAAAGCGAAAGGAACACATCTTGAAATTTCTGTAGTCTACTGGTCGTCACGTTCGCCTAAAAACAGCCCTTGGTCACCGTTTAATAAGCTCTGAGCAGTCTGCCGTTTCGGCTGTTTTTCAACAAGCATAGACAAATTTCCGCAACGAAAGGACCAAAGTTTAAAATTCAGCTGGATCAAGTGGAGTGGTTTTACCGTGTATGCTTAAACGGGTCTCTTGTATGTGGATGTCCATGCTACAAAGGCCTCACGACTGAACTTGGCAAAGACCTGCATACTGAGGACCTGTACACATGGAGTACTTGGCTCTCTCTTTTTTTACGATTTTTTACGCCTTTTTTATGAAGAAACAGGTTTCTGTACTGTAGTGGCTATCACGTTCGCCTCACACGCGAAAGGTCCCCAGTTCGAAACTGGGCAGAAACAATGGGTTCTTTTAGCAAAAAACCTTCAATAAGTCGACATCTACTGAGCACGTCAGCACACTTTCAGGCCAATTTGCGCTCTAAACTCTTCGATACAGCACAAAAGTAAAACATACAGTGAGGTTTCCTGCAGAGTCTGTAAAAATGGTTGCTTTGCCACTATTTTCCTATTTTATGAGCACTGAGCAGTTTATCGATTGGGTTGCTTTTCAGCAAGCATAGACCAGAAAAGATCACACCGAATCTCAACTTTCCTAAACTTAGCGGTTACAAAGTTCCCTTCATGAAACGAAGGTCCAAAGTTCAAAACTCAGCCCATATCAAGTGGTTTGGTTGTCACTGTACTTGCTTAAATTAGCATGTTTTTGGAATGTACAAAGATGGCTCACTCTGGCCGCAGAGGATATTATGGAATAAGCCTTTCTTTCGAAAAAGCGAACGGAACACATCTTGAAATTTCTGTAGTCTACTGGTCGTCACGTTCGCCTAAAAACAGCCCTTGGTCACCGTTTAATAAGCTCTGAGCAGTCTGCCGTTTCGGCTGTTTTTCAACAAGCATAGACAAATTTCCGCAACGAAAGGACCAAAGTTAAAAATTCAGCTGGATCAAGTGGAGTGGTTTTACCGTGTATGCTTAAATGGGTCTCTGGTATGTGGATGTCCATGCTACAAAGGCCTCACGATTGAACTTGGCAAAGACCTGCATACTGAGGACCTGTACACATGGAGTACTTGGCTCTCTCTTTTTTTTTATTTTTTACGCCTTTTTGAAGAGGAAACAGGTTTCTGTAGTGTAGTGGCTATCACGTTCGCCTCACACGCGAAAGGTCCCCAGTTCGAAACTGGGCAGAAACAATGGGTTCTTTTAGCAAAAAACCTTCAATAAGTCGACATCTACTGAGCACGTCAGCACACTTTCAGGCCAATTTGCGCTCTAAACTCTTCGATACAGCACAAAAGTAAAACATACAGTGAGGTTTCCTGCAGAGTCTGTAAAAATGGTTGCTTTGCCACTATTTTCCTATTTTATGAGCACTGAGCAGTTTATTGATTGGGTTGCTTTTCAGCAAGCATAGACCAGAAAAGATCACACCGAATCTCAACTTTCCTAAACTTAGCGGTTACAAAGTTCCCTTTATGAAACAAAGGTCCAAAGTTCAAAACTCAGCCCATATCAAGTGGTTTGGTTGTCACTGTACTTGCTTAAATTAGCATGTTTCTGGAATGTACAAAGATGGGCCACTCTGGCCGCAGAGGATATTATGGAATAAGCCTTTCTTTCGAAAAAGTGAACGGAACACATCTTGAAATTTCTGTAGTCTACTGGTCGTCACATTCGCCTAAATACAGCTCTTGGTCACCGTTTAATAAGCTCTGAGCAGTCTGCCGTTTCGGCTGTTTTTCAACAAGCATAGACAAATTTCCGCAACGAAAGGACCAAAGTTAAAAATTCAGCTGGATCAAGTGGAGTGGTTTTACCGTGTATGCTTAAATGGGTCTCTTGTATGTGTATGTCCATGCTACAAAGGCCTCACGAATGAACTTGGCAAAGACCTGCATACTGAGGACCTGTACAGATGGAGTACTTGGCTCTCTCTTTTTTTACGATTTTTTACGCCTTTTTGAAGAGGAAACAGGTTTCTGTAGTGTAGTGGCTATCACGTTCGCCTCACACGCGAAAGGTCCCCAGTTTGAAACTAGGCAGAAACAATGGGTTCTTTTAGCAAAAAACCTTCAATAAGTCGACATCTACTGAGCAAGTCAGCACACTTTCAGGCCAATTTGCGCTCTAAACTCTTCGATACAGCACAGAAGTAAAACATACAGTGAGGTTTCCTGCAGAGTCTGTAAAAATGGTTGCTTTGCCACTATTTCCCTTTTTTATGAGCACTGAGCAGTTTATCGATTTGGTTGCTTTTCAGCAAGCATAGACCAGAAAAGATCACACTGAATCTCAACTTTCCTAAACTTAGCGGTTACAAAGTTCCCTTCATGAAACGAAGGTCCAAAGTTCAAAACTCAGCCCATATCAAGTGGTTTGGTTGTCACTGTACTTGCTTAAATTAGCATGTTTTTGGAATGTACAAAGATGGGCCACTCTGGCCGCAGAGGATATTATGGAATAAGCCTTTCTTTCGAAAAATCGAAAGGAACACATCTTGAAATTTCTGTAGTCTACTGGTCGTCACATTCGCCTAAATACAGCTCTTGGTCACCGTTTAATAAGCTCTGAGCAGTCTGCCGTTTCGGCTGTTTTTCAACAAGCATAGACAAATTTCCGCAACGAAAGGACCAAAGTTAAAAATTCAGCTGGATCAAGTGGAGTGGTTTTACCGTGTATGCTTAAATGGGTCTCTTGTATGTGGATGTCCATGCTACAAAGGCCTCACGATTGAACTTGGTGAAGACCTGCATACTGAGGACCTGTACACATGGAGTCCTGGGGGGCCCCCCCAGACCTGGGCCAATTAATGCCTGCCTTGTGCTTTGAATAGTTTTTTTTTTTAGTACCGAATTCATATTTTCTCGTTTTATTTGTCTTATCTTATTAGTTCTGTGTATAGAATGAGTAAGATATGGCTAATTAATTTTTAATTACTGTATTTAATTTTTATTACTGTAGCTTTATTACATTCTCCCGCGATTTGCAAATCTCAAAGTATCGCGGTAAGTGAGTGGACGCTCTTCTCATTCTCAGTTTTACGCGCTGAATAAAAAAAAAAACGTTTTTTTAATAAATCCATTGCTAAAAGTGTCAAATCTATCAGAAGAGAAGATAGTGGACATGTACGCATCTCGGAAAAAGAGGCGGCTTCTTCTGCATTAGGTAAGATATTGTAATGTCTGAAGTAGTTCTATGACAGGTCAAGGGAGGCTCTGTTGAACTTTCATCAGAACGATGAACTATGAACTTTCATTAGAACGAAGAACAACACACTGTAACAAGCGCACCCGTCTAACACACTTTTTTAATCGCCGCACTTCTGAACTCCCCGTGTTAACCCCATCACTGCCGATGCAAAACAAAACAGCAACTATAAAGAGTCTGTTCTATTCGCATAAAGTCATTGTTCATTGTAAATGTATTTTATATGTAGAATGTATGATATATAAATATGATTTTAAAAAAAATCTGAGCTCGTGGTCTGCTGGCCTGGTAGGTGCCAAACAAACAAACAAACAAACAAACAAACAAACAAACAAACAAACAAACAAACAAACAAACAAACAAACAAACAAACAAACAAACAAACAAACAAACCGGATGACAAGGCATGGAAACATAGATCAGGAATGCAGACAAGGATGATAACGACGCAACACAGGACAGCAAACACAATGGGATTAAATAAGGAGCGCATGAGGAAAAGTAACGAGCAGAAACAGCTGGGAAAAATTAAGGGAAATGAGGGAACAAGATGGGTGGGGTTTACAATCACAAGACACAAAGGGGTAGTGTCAGAGCTCTGTCAACCACCACACTAGAAACCCAAACTGAAGTGACAGAAACCTGACACATACTAATACTGTGTTTGACCCCCTTTCGCCTTCAGAACTGCTTTAATTCTACGTGGCATTTATTCAACAAAGTGCTGTAAGCATTCTTTAGAAATGTTGTCCATATTGATAGGATAGCATCTTGCAGTTGATGGAGATTTGTGGGATGCACATCCAGGGCACAAAGCACCCGTTCCACCACATCCCAAAGATGCTCTATTGGGTTGAGATCTGGTGACTATAGGGCCGTTTTAGTGCAGTGAACTCATTGTCATGTTCCCGCTACCTCTCACATGTCAAGTCAAGTCAAGTCACCTTTATTTATGTAGATTGTTTCAAATGTAGATTGTTTCAAAGCAGCTTTACATTGGTCACAGAAAAAACAATATAAACAAAGTTTGTTTGGCTGAACAGAAGCCCCAAAAGAGCAGGCGAATCAATACAATTGATGAATTTTAAGTGTTAAGTTTCCCCAACTGAGCAAGCCATAGGCGACAGCGGCAAGGAACCAAAACTCCGGCAGGTGACGTAACGAATGAAGAATAGAATGGAGAAAAAACCTTGGGAGAAACCAGGCTCAGTCGGGGGACCAGTTCTCCTCTGTCCAACAGCCAAACAGTGCATGATTATTATACAATTCAAGTCCAATATGAAGTCCAATTTGGTCCGGTTAGAGATGGGTTCATGATCGTCACAGGGGAGGGTCCAGTAGAGTCACGGTCTCTGCAGACACTTCAGGGTAGTGCTGTGCTCGTGTCCAGGTCCTTCATCTGATCTGGATACGGCCCGGATCCGGCTGACCACGGTAACCTCGGAATAAACAGAAACCAATATCAGCGTAGATGCCATTCTTCTTCTGATGTATCGAGTACATCAGGTGTTATGGGAATGTTCCCGGTTCCGGCTGACCTAAATTATGCAGCCTAACAATCATTTTACATGATTTGGATTAAAAAATGTATGTATAATGTGTTATGTGTATACCAGGTTGAAGAGATGTGTTTTTAGTCTACATTTAAACTGACAGAGTGTGTCTGCTTCCCGAACTGTATTAGGAAGACAGTTCCAGAGTTTAGGAGCTAAATAGGAAAAGCGTGTGTGTGTGAGCTTTGAACAGTGCCTCTGTAGCCGGGAATTGGTATTGAAAAACACACAAAATCGCGCCACAACGATCAGGCGGATTCATTCTGGACATCAGCAGCTGCGACAAAATAGGTAGGTCCTTTGTATTCTATGTTTTGTATGTTAAATAAATGTAATTTGGAGCCCTTCTTAAATTGTCCCGCAATATAATGTAGTTAAAAATGAGGGAACGATTTGTAATTTGTAATTGTAATAGTCGTGTTCAATTAAAGTTGAACACTAATGTGCTCATGCTATGAATTAACTTACAACGACTCCTGCGTGTATAAGCCTGATAATTATCATTAAAACGTGTCTAATACAGGTGTTATCCCGAAGTTTGACTACCCGTCGTGCTTCATTACGCGCTTCCTTCAGCAGATTCGCTTATCGATAAATATTTTTGTTCTCGCAGCAAACATCCAACGTAGGCACAATGTATTACTCTTCCCATTATAGAATATTAATGAATATCAGATTTCGGTACAACAGGTGCACAGAAATCTGACTCCCCTACACGCGCGTTAATATGATCTAAAGCTGAAATGTAAGCAGTTGTAATGTTCTGTGCCGTTTTGGGCGCTGCTAAAGTAAATTAATCAACTATAAATAATTAAAATTATTGACTTTACATGATGTTTTACAGTGAATATGAGTCAACGTGCTAAGAGATTAAATCCTCTTAAAGACGCCAAAGCTAATATTTGTTTTGTTAACCTTCTCTATTAATGCAAATTATCCTCTATGATGATACCATGTAAAACAACTGGGTTTCTTTTAAGATGTAAAAAATAGTGCATGCAATGAATCCAATAATAGAGTAAATGTTGGTGTCAGTGATGAGTGCATACATGAATAATGTATCAAAACTGATGTAATATAAATATTTTTTATAATGTAATTTCAGAGTTTGTTACCTTACATCTATTAACGTGTTTATTTGTGTTAATAGGGCGAGGTGTGTTTGCAAAAGGACCTATTTTCAAAGGATCGTTCCTTCTAGAATACAGAGGAATTATATGCAAGAACACTAAATCTAGAAGAAATCGATTAAATGAATATGCCTACATTTTTACAGACAAAGGAAACGAATACTGTTGAGTAATCTATATTGTACTGTATGTTAAAGGATTAGTTCGCCCAAAATGTTTTGTAATTTTTTTTTACTCCAACTTGTGTAGTTTAAATTAATATGCCTTCAGCACACTTGGAATATACAGCATGAATTGCTTCAAATTATTTTAGGAAGGTTTTGAAGCTCAAGAATCATTTTCAATCTACTGCAATTATAAGGACTGTAAAAATTTACAGAGATCGCAAAAAACTGAAGTTAAACACAATATTCTAAAGATGGCTGTGTGCTTGTTTCTCTGACGCAAAAGGTCTATTATGATTATATTTCCATGTCTGGGTGAACTATCCTATCTTGAAATGTATATCTTAATCCTGAAACCAATACCACATGGAGAGATCTGAGGCAAGTTGAAATGCTTACTAATGAGCCATTCTCTTCTGTAGCATAATTCTGACATTTATAACAGTTGATTCTTATGATTCATGTAGCATTGATGCTTCATTGGAAGATGGGTCGCTTGGGCGACTGGTCAATGATGACCCAAAACCAAATGCAAAAATGAAACAAAATTTATGTGGATGACATGCCCCATCTCTGTTTATTTGCAATGACGGACATAAGGAAAGGGCAGGAAATTGCATACAATTATGGAGGAGTTGGATTGCCTTGGTGTTCCATCCATGGAAACAAGAGTTCCAAGGTAAACAGTGATTTATATAATAATTAGTTTTTTAAACCATGACTTTAAACCTCCTAAACCATGAATATGCACACAATAAACACACACAAGGTCATAAATCTGCATTTCTGTAGCCAATTCTTGTTTAACTGTTGTCTCGCCTTTTGTTTCTCTTTTTCCATTTCTCTTTTTCATCAGCCCATTACTCTGTGTGAAGAACCGAATCCGATAGTGTCTCCTGCTGCTTCTCCTGAAGAGGTTTGTCAATAAGATAAAGTTATAAAATCATAATTCAATCTTTTCATCAGCCCCTTACTATGGGTCAACTAGTAATATGGGTATTGGCAATTTAATCAAGTTTTTGTTTCCTGCAGGGAATAGTGTTTGGATCCCCGCAGCAAACTAGTAAGTAAAGAAGTAATTTTAATTACAAATATAGCTGCAAGCAGCAATGACCGGGGTTCAACAGTTCTGTGAAGTTTCTACTCTGTACAAACAATGTATAGACATCTTTCAAAGATGTTCAGAATGAGAAGATCAAATGATATTGACATTGTGAACTGAACATATGAACAGTTATGTCGGTTTATGTCGGTCTATGTCAATCTGACTTGTTCTCCACATACACAAAGCTTTATGAAGTTTCTAGTTTGTGTAAATGATATATAGACATGTTACAAATTTTTTTCAGTATGGGAAGATCTACCAAATGATAACAATGTGGATATGTTTAACACTGCACGTCATATCATTTGAACTGTTATGACCTTTTTTTGTCAATCTGACTAGTTTTCCTAATGAGCACAGTTCTGTGAAGTTTCTACTCTGTGCAAACAATGAATAGACATCTTTCAAAGATGTTCAGACTGAGAAGATTAAATGATATTAATATTGTGAACTGAACATCTGAACTGTTCTGTCGGTTAATGTCAGTCTATGTCAATCTGACTTGTTCTCCACATAAAGGCAGCTTTATGAAGCTTCTAGTTTGTGTAAACAATATGTAGATATGTTACAAATGTTTTGAAACAACATGTCAACAGAGAGCTTTCAAGCTCGAAATGGAATAAAAAGATTCCCTAGACTGACAGTGCCTCTTGTGGACAAAACTAGTATGACAGCTTTTCTAAGATTTTAAAATATAGAAAGTTTATAATTTATTGTGAACCGTACGAGCATCAGAAATACATGAAACCTCACACGTTTCTTCAAAATGACTTGTTCTTAACATTTTCAGAGTTTTGTGAAGTTTCTTGTTTGTGGACAAGATATATAGACTTTTTATTCACAATAGGCCAAACCAGAAATATATGAAAAATCATATCTGCTGAAGGGTTTGACTGATCAAAATTCTTTGAATAACTTTTTCCCTTGAGTGTCCCTAGATGATGCGTGTGAATTTTCAAGCCAGTGAGATTGACGGCCTATGACGAGTTCGAAAAATTTGAAATTTCAAAAATCTCCAATATTTCGCAAACAATTTGATTGACAGCAGTGGTTCTTGAGGCAAAGTTGTTCAGTATGAGGAGATCTATCAGATGATATCAATATTTTGTGGATGCGAGAAACACCACGCGAGTAGAGACGCAAAAAACTCGTTAGCGCCAACTAGTGTCCGATTTTCTTCAAAATTCTGACAGACCACTAGGGCCATGAGTTAAACACGCCCATCGAGTTTCGTTCCGATCGACCTTCGTTAAGCTAGTCTAATTGATGCTCAAAGTTCATTGGCCGATGACGGTCATGTTTTTTGAGATACACCAATGTCCTCATAGACCATCATGGACCCTTGGACAAAGACCGTGCATGACAAGTCTCAGGTCAATCGGACTACCATGTGACCCTGTACAGGTGATTGAGTGTTTTTTTCGCAATATAGCGCCACCAAGTGGTCAATCATCGCAGTTTTTTTGGTGTGACCACATATTGAGCTTATACATGAATATGTGAAGTTTGGTGAGATTATCTCTTTGCGTTCCAGAGCTATTACAATTTTAGCAAAAGTGTCTCCACCTTATCCGAACGTTTTATTGTCTTGTTGCAAGCGTGAATCACCGATCAAAATTCCTTTGACAACTTTTGGTCATGAGAGTCTCTAGATGATGTGTGTGAAATTTTGCGTGATTTGGACAAACGGTCTATGAGGAGTTCGAAAACTTTTTTTTTCAGAAAATTCAAAATGGCGGAAAATTTTTATAGGCGGAAATGAAATCGGAGATATACATTTTTTAAGTTTTGAGCCAAGGATTCCAGAGATATAAGACACTTGAGTGTACGACAAACGGTTTACGAGTTATGAACATGTACGCGTTTGTAGTTGCTGTAGCGCCACCTATAGCCCGAATTGCGTCATATTTTGATACGTTCTCCCCAAATTGAGACCTACCATCTGACAAAGTTTCAAGTCTCTAGACCTTACGGTTTGGTCTGCACGAGACGCATTACGGCAGAAGAATAATAATAATAATAATAAATATAGCTGCAAGCAGCAATGACCGGGGTTCAAACGTAGCAGGACCATCTGAGCTGTCATGACGGTTTGTGGTCAATCTGACTAGTTCTCCTAATGTGCACAGTTCTGTGAAGTTTCTACTTTGTGTAAACAATGTATAGACATCTTTCAAAGATGTTCAGAATGAGAAGATCAAATGATATTGACATTGTGAACTGAACATATGAACTATTATGTCGGTCTATGTCAATCTGACTTGTTCTCCACATAAACAGAGCTTTATGAAGTTTCTAGTTTGTGTAAATGATATATAGACGTTACAAAAAAATTTCAGTATGGGAAGATCTATCAAATGATAACAATGTGGATATGTTTAACACTACACGTCATATCATTTGAACTGTTATGACCTTTTTTTGTCAATCTGACTAGTTTTCCTAATGAGCACAGTTCTGTGAAGTTTCTACTCTGTGCAAACAATGAATAGACATCTTTCAAAGATGTTCAGACTGAGAAGATTAAATGATATTAATATTGTGAACTGAACATCTGAACTGTTCTGTCGGTTTATGTCAGTCTATGTCAATCTGACTTGTTCTCCACATAAAAAGATTTTCTAGCCTGATGGTGCCTCTTGTGGACAAAAGTAGTATTACAGTTTTGTGAAGTTTCTTGTTTTTGGACAAGATATATAGACATTTTAATCACAATAGGCCAAATCAGAAATATATGAAAAATTGTATCTGCTGAACGGTTTAACTAATCGAAAATCCTTTGACAACTTTTTGCCTTGAGTGTCCCTAGATGATGCATGTGAATTTTCAAGACAGTGAGATTGACGGCCTATGACGAGTTCGAAAAATTTGAAATTTCAAAAATCTCCAATATTTCGCAAACAATTTGATTGACAGCAGTGGTTCTTGAGGCAAAGTTGTTCAGTATGAGGAGATCTATCAGATGAAGTCAATATTTTGTAAATGCGTGAAACACCACGTGAGTAGAGACGCAAAAAACTCGTTAGCGCCAACTAGTGTCCGATTTTCTTCAAAATTCTGACAGACCACTAGGGCCATGAGTCAAACACGCCCATCGAGTTTCGTTCCGATCGACCTTCGTTAAGCTGGTCTAATTGATGCTCAAAGTTCATTGGCCGATGACGGTCATGTTTTTTGAGATACACCAATGTCCTCATAGACCATCATGGACCCTTGGACAAAGACCGTGCATGACAAGTCTCAGGTCAATCGGACTACCATGTGACCCTGTACAGGTGATTGAGTGTTTTTTTCGCAATATAGCGCCACCAAGTGGTCAATCATCGCAGTTTTTTTGGTGTGACCACAAATTGAGCTTATACATGACTATGTGAAGTTTGGTGAGATTATCTCTTTGCGTTCCAGAGCTATTACAATTTTAGCAAAAGTGTCTCTGCCTTATGCGAACGTTTTAGCGTGTCGTTGCAAGCGTGAATCACCGATCAAAATTATTTGAATAACTTTTGGTCATGAGAGTCTCTAGATGATATGTGTGAAGTTTCGCGTTATTTGGACAAACGGTCTATGAGGAGTTCGAAAACTTTTTTTTTCAGAAAATTCAAAATGGCGGAAAATTTTTATAGGCGGAAATGAAATCGGAGATATACATTTTTTAAGTCTTGAGCCAAGGATTCCAGAGATATAAGACACTTGAGTGTACGACAAACGGTTTACGAGTTATGAACATGTACGCGTTTGTAGTCGCTGTAGCGCCACCTATAGCCCGATTTGCGTCATATTTTGATACGTTCTCCCCAAATTGAGACCTACCATCTGACAAAGTTTCAAGTCTCTAGACCTTACGGTTTGGTCTGCACAAGACGCATTACGGCAGAAGAATAATAATAATAATAATAATAATAATAAAAATCCTAACAATTACAATAGGTTTTCAACGCTTCGCGTTTGAACCCCTAAAAATCCTAACAATTACAATAGGTTTTCAACGCTTCGCGTTTGAACCCCTAATTAACATTAATAAAACAGCAGTTTACTAAGGAATTTTGTTAATTCCAGGGAAAAATATTTAAAGCATAATGTGTATTTGTGGAGTTTAATTTTCACGTTTTCCAGATGCTATTGTGTGTGACGTAACCTAGATATTTTCTCTTCCTTTCATTGTCACAAATCAAAATCTGACATAAAGAGCACATTGAGAGCTTCAGCTTCACTTTGCCAGTACTCTATTATCATGCATTTGAAAGAAAATATACGAAACATCATAAAATGCTGATAGCTTAACAGAGTGGGGCCAACGTATTAGTATCAGATTCAAATTTTTGAGCAGCTACCTACACAACTCGGTTTTTATAAACATTTATATAAATATACAATGCAGTAACAACTGATTTGAAACCAATAGACTACTTTCACAGGCTTGTAAAATTGTATTGTGACAAAGAAAGCAATAGAGTACAATTCCTGATGTGTTGTCTGAATGCCCTGATAATGGTGGCCACGGTGAACCTACTCAGGTTTGGACGCAGTCTTAGGGCCCGTCCACATGGGAACGTGAATCACTGTAACCGCATACATTTCGTATCGGATTGGCGTTGCGTCCACACGGATCCGGCGTTCTGGGTGGCTGAATCCGCTCTCTTTGGAGAACGGGTTCTAAAGTGGAAAGATCTGAGAACGACACCCTTGCGTTCTCGTGTGGACGGCCAATCCGCATCTTTTGTGAGAACGATGATGTCATCACATCACGTGTCGGCTGCGTCACACGTAACAGCAACAACAGTAATGGCGGACTACATGATTGTGCTCGTGCTGTAGGACGGCTAAAAGTACATAAAGTTGCCTTTTACGGATCTGGTTTTGCGTTTCCATCGTGATCATGGAATGCCACAGTGTTTGGGAGCGATCGACGGCACACGCATAGAAATCAAGCAGCTGTCTGCCAACTCGATGGACTACATCAGTGGTCCCCAACCTTTTTTATGCCACGGACCGGTAAACGCGTGAAAATTTTGCCGCGGATCGGTGGCGGCTCCAGTTTGTTGAGCGAGTCCGCGCGAGATTAAACACACTTCCTCGTTGCTAAAGCAGCAGCGTCACAGCCGCTTGTAGCAGCTCACGGACCGGTCCGCGAATTCGATCCGCCGCCCGGTATCATTTCATCCACGGACCGGGGGTTGGGGACTACATCAACAGGAAAGGCAAACATTCTATCAATGTACAGGCGGTCTGTGATTATAAGTACAGATGTATGGATGTTGTGATAAAGTGGCCCGGGAGTGTACACGATGCACAGGTTTTTGCTAATTCAAAGCTCAACCTGTACTTTAAGACTGGCCAGATCCCTCCTCTGACAAAACAGATTGTGGACATGAGTGTGCTTTTGTTCGTCTCAAAGCCAGATATGCTGCACTGAAAAGGCTTCACAGACTGTAACGAGGGAGAGGGAAAGAGAGTGAGGAGAGTACTCACAAAGTACCTTGACCCTTAAAAATGCTGGCCATCAAGTTTTGTTCTGTTTTTTTTTTTTACAGTATTTACCTTTTTGAAAATGTACTAATGTTTATTTTGAAAGTGTTGTATTGAATATGTCAAGTGAAAATAAATGAGAGCAAAAATTCAAGAACTAGTTTTTATTGGAAAATAGAACAATTAAAAATAACCTGAAAAAACAGGTATAAAGTGCAGCAGTGCGCACAACATGTAGTGCAGGGCAAACAATATAAAATCAAGAATTACAATGCAACAGGGCAGTCACTCCGTGCAATCTTGCAGCAGTGCACGTCTGTAAATATTCAGCGCGCAAGGTTGTGCACATGCTCAAACTCTTCTTCTCCGTGTATAGTGTATATCTGTGGCAGAATTACAGCGCCACATACTGGTCTGGCATTTATACTACACCGTTCTCAGTCGGTTTCAGTGTTCTCATGTGGACGCTGAGATTTCTTGCGCTGACGCCGTGTTTACGGCATTTTTTTTTAGAACGAAGGGAAAAAAAGGGCGGTTAGGGAATGAACCGTTCTCGTGTGGACGTGGCCTTATTCCTGCTTCAGCCATTGACATGCCATGGACAATGACTGTTGCTCGCATCTGGTCCATATTGATGGTTTCGAGGTTGTCTTGCTCTCTCCCTTGTTGGCCGCCTCCTCTTCTTCCATGGCCAGCTCTTCTCCCTCCTCTGACTCAAATTCCTCTTCCCATGACTCTGCCTTCATTCATTGTGTTGGTTTGGGATCTTCAGTAAACTGTGCACTCTGAACTTGCTTTTATACATGTGGTCACAGCATTAGCAAAAAGTGTCTTCAATTTTGAGTCGTTGTGTGTAATGAATGACGCCAAGTGTTTTCATTGTGTTCAAATATTGCTGACTGTGGCAAGAATTTTGCATCACATGCGCTTTCATTTGAGAATATGAGCAGACTTCTTTTGCAACTTGTGTTTTAGAAAAGAAAAATGTGTTAAGATTCATGATAATGGAGGATTGTGTTTTGTAAAATGTGTCTTCATGTGAAATGGTGTTTATGATATTGGAAAATGATGGCTAGATTTAGTAAATGTGTTTAGACAACTGGTCATTTGGTTTAGAGGATTGGATTTTGTGTTTTGGCATTTGAGAAAAACTGTAAATACTGTGTACTGAATTAAATCCACAATGACATAGAACACAGGCATACTTGCTAGCATTGAAATTTAAATTCAATTACAGTGGTACCTCGAGATACGAAATTAATCCGTTCCGAGGCGGCCTTCGTATAATGAGTTTTTCGTATCTTGGAACACATTTTACATGTAAAATGGCTAATCCGTTCCAAGCCCTCCAAAAACACCCCATTAAATTTCATAATAAAGCTAAATTGACCTATAAACAATGAAATAACGTAAAATGTTGAAGCTTACCTTTCGAGTGAGGCTATCTCCGAAAGTGGCGGCAGAGGAGGAGGAGGACAAACGGCAGATAACGTACGAAAACACATATCGCCCGCTGAACAAGACGATCGCAGCGCACCCCCGAAGTCAACAATAGCGCGCTGCGCATTACACCACAACCAGCCTGGCTGAGAGGTTAAGGCAATGGACTTGAAATCCAATGCGGTTTTCGCGCGCAGGTTCGAATCCAGCCGATTACGTTATGCTCAGGCCCCCTCATTTTAAGCTGGGCCCCCTCAAAAATAAAATTCTGGCTACGCCCCTGGTACGAGCATGGGGGGGTCGAATCGGTGTACGAGCATTGTATCGGTGTACGAGAAAAAATTTTACCCACACCCACGCGCAGTTTTGTGTGGAAGTTCAGTGTAGCGGGACCTCGAAACGGATAAAGCTACCACTTGGAATAACAACTGACTACGCCACCCTTCAAAGGGAATATTTCTTGGACACAGGTCCGTGGTTTTGAAAGAGGACCAGAGACGTGGATGTAGAAAAATACTGTTTTATTAACAGTAGAAAACTCTTAAAACCAACTAAGGATGACTTGGCTATCAGCCCTACATCAGATTACCCACAGGAACTGAGGCTTACCTATGACAGGTAACTAAAGAGAGCACGAAGTCTCTACAAAAGGGAGAAATCTCACCACCAAGTGCAAGGTCTCACTACACACAGGAACACACAAACACACTCACACACTGTGACAAAGGCCCACCACCGCACACAAGAGTCCACTAAAGGCCTGCCCCGAAGCCTCAGTTCCTATAACAGAAGAAGGGAAAATTAACGGTATAACTCAACTACAAAATGATGTTCCACAATACTCAAATGAAATCAAAAACACATTCACACAATAAGACAAACAAATAGTTAGCACAGACAGGAATGAAACAAGAGACAGCTGCACACCATCAAGGAAAATAAATATAACGAATAACTACAAGACAATGTAACGAATGAATCTGAATAAAGCAAAACAACCAGGGATAACAAATGAAAAAACAAGCAAACAATATAACAAACCATAAACTAAACGAAAGCAAACACTGGAAGAATTATCAGCAAACGAAATAAACAATATGACAAGGCCAGAGGCCAAAAGAAATAAACAATAAATTAAAACAAACGCTGAATGAATTATCAGCAAACGACATAAGCAAGTTCAAGACAGACAACACAAATTAGACAAACCAGAAAAATCCACACAAAATGAATCTAAATAACAAAACCAAAAAAACACATTAATTACTAAAGGAACAAAATCTCCGGGAAAGCAAAGACACGGCGATTGCTCGCTGGAAGGATTAATGTTCAAGAAAGTCAGAACGGAGGGAATGGTATAGAAGAAACAGTGTGGAGGAAACAGCGTGAAGAAAACAGCAGTGTCAATATATTGCCCTGCAGGCTCTGTAGATTCTTCCTCTTATACGTTGAGTTGTACCTAACCAACAATGAGCTGGTGTTATTATCACAGTAATAAAATAAAACCTGCACGAACAGCGGCGGATTCACATACCTGTATATTTTTGATATCACGCGCAGTCACACCACTGTCGCCAAATACAGCGTGAGGACAGGTACGCACTAGTGATGGGACATATGAAGCGAGGCTCCGGAGCTTGTGTCGAGCAAAAAGGGGCGTTCCAGATGAAGCCCCGATTCGAAGCGTGTATCGTTTCCGCGAAAATCACGTGACGATGACAAACGAGGCCTCGGTTTCTGTTGATGACGTCATTGCTTCATTCTGAGTATCGCTTCCGCATAAAAGGTTTTTTTTTTTTTTTTTTTTTTGAACACTGTAATGAACAAAACAAACAGGCAGCCATTTCAAAAGCATTACAAACAGTACATTAGACCAAGCATACATTAAACTGTCAAATATCAAAATACAAAACTCAACGGAAAAAAAAGAAAAAAAAAAGAAAAAAAGGGGGGGGGGGGTGTAGGGGAGCTTTCCTTTCGCTTTAAGTTCTAAAATCAAAATCTTCTAATAAGGCATATAAATATATAGCTTTGGGGCTTTTCATCACTCTCAATGACTCCAAATACAACATAAATTCCTCCTTAAACACCACTAATCGTGGCAGAGTTTTGAAAAATCTACATTTGTGAATGTAGAATTTTAACAACAGCATCAAGTTATTAACAACATAAGATACCCTTTTGTCTTTAAATAAAAACCCATATTGCACAGTTTCCCAAGACAAAGACAGATTTGTAGAAAGTTTTTGTTGTAAACATATGAATGCATCATTCCAGAATGCATTAACCAACTTGCATTGAAAGAACAAGTGCTCCATCGTTTCAATCTCAATCATGCATATTTGGCATAAATTTGAATCCCCAACATTAAACCTTAGTCGTAAAAACTCTTTTGCCGGATATATATGATTCATAATCTTAAAGTGCACTTCTTTACATTTAGGGTTAATAGGAAATGAAATATATTTGGACCTAATTACACACACATCTTTCTTTTCATAATGACGGAATATATAATCTCTTTTTACAGGTCCTGGGTAGAATTTTTGTATTAAACAATTCCTTAGAAATTTGTTTGAGCATTTTCTATCAACAAGGTTTACATAGTCGATCAAAAGATCTTGTATTTTAGGTATTATTGAATATTTTAGATGTTCCTTAACTAATCTAATCATTGAATCTGGAATATTCTTGAGGATTTTTTCATACACTTTAGAGGAACAGCTCAGATTATATTTGTTACAGAAAGCATCATGGCTCAATATATTCCCTACATTGTCCATAATGTGTGCTATCGCCCAAATGCCTCTCTGCCACCACTCATCCATAAACAGAGATTTCCTGTTCACTGTTATACATCTGTTGTTCCAGATTGACATATTGTGAGGACTAAAATTATGTTTGAAGATCAATTTCCAATACAATAATACCTGTTGGTGGAAAGCAGAAAGTTTAACAGGGAGCTTAGAAAGTTCAAAGTCACATTGCAACAAAAATCTTATACCACCAAATTTTTTGAATATAACCGAAGGAATCTCAAACCAGAAAGAAGACTTATCATTAATGAAAGTCTGTAACCATCTAAGCTTAATGACCCCATTCATAATATCAAAATCAATTGATTTGAGACCACCATCTTCATACTCTTTGATCATATCACATTTACGTATATAATGACTCTTTCTTTTCCAAATAAAATCAAAATTTAATTTATTTATAGCTTTTATCTTTTTAGCAGAAACTGCTAGAGAAAAACAAGGATAAATTAATCTAGAAAGATTCTCTATTTTCGTCAATAAAACTCTTCCAAAAATTGTTATGTGTTACAATAAGCTGGCATGCGATGCGGAGCACTCGGAGACACAGAGATTAAGAACACAAAGACTTTATTAACAACTAGAAACAAAAACGGCACGCGATGGTGCAAAACTATCAACTCAGGGAAACACGGGAGGGAGCATCCACACACTAGACAAAGCGTAGACATCCAATAACCGACAATGACAAGGGGGATACGAGAGGTATAAATACACAAGGAAATGGGACACAGCTGTGATGATTAACTGGGTAATTACTAACAAGACAGGAGAGGGAAGGATCTGGAAAACACTAAGGAACCCGGATGTGAAAGACGCGACAGGACTGTGACAGTACGCCCCCACCCGCAAGGCGTGACCTCACGCCGAATGAGGAATACCTTGCGGAGGGGAGGGAGGGGGAACAGGAGGAGGACAAGACACATGACAATCAACCAAGGGCGGGAGGGAGGGTACCCTGGAGACTGGTTATAATGAGTCAAGGGGGTCTCCAGGGTGGCGCCACAGTCCAGGGTGGTTCAGGCGGGGCCGGCTGGGGTGCCGGCTGGACGGCCGGCGGTGGCTCTGGCGGGGCCAGCTGGAGTGCCGGCGGTGGCTCTGGCGGGGCCGGCTGGAGTGCCGGCGGTGGCTCTGGCGGGGCCAGCTGGAGTGTCGGCTGGACCGGCTGGAGTACCGGGAGGTCCCGGAATTGCTCTGGCGGCTCTGGGAGGTCCCGGAATTGCTCTGGCGGCTCTGGGAGGTCCCAGAATTGCTCTGGCGGCTCTGGGAGGTCTCTGAAGGCCGGGTCGGGCCACGGCAGCTCAGGCTCTGGCGGGTTGGGCCACGGCTCCTCTGGCTCTGGCGGGTCGGGCCACTGCTCCTCTGGCTCTGGCGGGTCGGGCCACGGCTCCTCTGGCTCTGGCGGGTCGGGCCACGGCTCCTCTGGCTCCACTGACGGCGGAGGTTCTGGCCATGGAAGGTCCTTAAGCCCGGTCAGGTCTGGAGTGTCGGGCCAGGGAAGCTCTATGTGGGCCCGGGGAGACAGTTCACCGGGCTCGGCCGCTCGGGAAGGCAGCTCACTGGGCTCGGCCGCTCGGGGAGAACACAGTTCTAGTTCGGCCGCTCGGGGAGGACACAGTTCTAGTTCGGCCGCTCGGGGAGGACACAGTTCTAGTTCGGCCGCTCGGGGAGGACACAGTTCTAGTTCGGCCGCTCGGGGAGGACACAGTTCTAGTTCGGGCGCTCGGGGAGAACACAGTTCTAGTTCGGCCGCTCGGGGAAAACACAGTTCACTCACTTCGGCCGCTCGGGGAAGACACAGTTCTAGTTCAGCCGCTCGGGGAAGACACGGTTCACTCACTTCGGCCACTCGGGGAAGACACAGTTCTAGTTCGGCCGCTCGGGGAAGACACGGTTCACTCACTTCGGGAATCGGTTCACTCACTTCGGGAATCGGTTCACTTGAGGCAGGTGCTCTCGGGCAACCAACAGGCGCAGCAAGGGGCTGACACACTGGGGTCGCGAACGCAGCCCGACCAGCGAGATGAACTGGTCCGGGCTGCACTCTAGCGGGCACAGGATCATCCCCATGAGGTGCGGGCATTGAGGCTGAGGGACGCGCTGCAGCTGTAGGAGAGTTAAGTGGTGGTTCTTGCTGACTGGATCGGGATCGCGCTCTCCAGACACTTTGCGACGGCCTTCCGCCAGCTGAGCCCACTGGTGTCTGGGAGGTCTCGCAGTTGGTAGTAGTTCTACTTCTACTTCTACTTCCTGCTTTGCTACTGTTCGGACGCTCTTGCTTACAGCTCTGCGCTTTGCTCTATTGCTTTTATATTTTATCTCCTAATTTTAACTTCAGCAAATCAGCACAGTGCTCAAACGACAAATATTGGCACCAACAAAGTTTCTAACTGGAAGAATTGCAACAAAAAAGGGGAATTTTTCTCAAACCAGCCTCCCATTGACGGCAGCCATCAGCTTACATTCCGGAGAAGGGAAAACACAGCTGCCTACACTCAAAAGATTAGAAATAATATGCCTCCTCTGGTTGAAGAATCTACCTGCTGCACAAACTGCCACAGACTTCTACAAAGGATTGCAGTTCTTGAAACAAAGCTACTTGTGGGACTACCAAACCAGACGGAACACACAACAGAGCTTCATCATGGACATCCTCAGCACACAGCCGGTGAGTCCCATGAATCTAATGCTCCTTAACAGGCCATACTAAGTGCCGAAATTGATCAACATACTAATCGATGGCACAAACAGGGAGCGAGACCCAAAGGCACTCGAGACATCAGATTGTCACGAGTATCGCATTTTGTAGCGTCCTCCACCCCAAACACTAGCTCCCTACCACCGCCAATACATCTGGAGAACAGATTTGAAGTGTTAATGAATGTGAGTGAGGAATCTCCAGACATGATGAATGTGGTTGAGGAATCCCCAAACATGATCGGACACAGATCAAATCAGCTAGCAGCTAACACCGATGCTAACTGCCGCTCAAGGTGGAGCAGACAGCGACACTCAGCTCTTAGAGCAGCCGAGCCCAGGACTCTGATAGTGGGTGACTCTATTATCAGAAATATTAGCAGCAGGGATACAACTACATGCTGCCTTCCACAAGCAACAGTTTCCGATGTAAACAGGGAACTTAAGAGCATTCTGATGAAATATAAAACTGCAAACCGACTAATCATCCACGTGGGAAAGAATGATATTCGGAAGGAGCAGTCAGAACTCCTTAAAAGGGATTTCAATGAACTTTTTGAAATGCTCAGAAGTCTAAAAGTTCAGTCGTTCATCAGTGGACCACTCCCAGCAAGAGGAACAAATAGATTTACACGTTTGCTTGGGCTTAATACATGGCTGCAAAAAACCTGCAACTTAAAGGGACTGAATTTCATCGACAACTTCAATCTGTTCTGGAGTCAGAGACAGTTGTTCACACATGATGGCCTGCACCCAAACAAACTGGGCTCAAGAGTGCTAAAGGACAATATCTACTTCTCCCTCCATCATCCTTCAGCAGTGTGTGCAAATCCACCTAATCTGAATGGCACAAACACACCTGGACAGAGTACAGCTGACCACAGGACTTCATTTCAGCACCTGAATGGACATGCGGCTGACACATCCCACAAGGACAGCGATAACACCACACAGCCACAACAACCACTGTTCACGGACACAATCCTGACTGAGCCCTGCCCAGAGAGCTCACCGATAGACAGTGACGTGTTAGAACTGCTCCAAGTTTCAACAGCCAAGGACGACTTTCGGGAAAACAGCCAGGACAACATATTACAGCCACCAGTAACACCAGAGCAACAGCCTCTCTCACCGGATACGCTATCCCTCTCCCCAGCATCCCCCCTGCTGTGTTTCTCTGAGAAAATGGAGGAACTGGTGTATGCTGGAACAAAACTCGCCCACTCTTTTGCTGCGAGCCCCCAGACATCAACAAAAAAGCGGCGAGCTCCACAACCACCAAAGCCTGTGAGCCCAGCTCGACCTCCCATTCCTCCTGCGAGAGCTCTTCGGCCGCTACCACAACGCCAGGGCCCTCACCATCCTCCATCTGTTCTAGGTGAACCAAAAACAACTGATAAAAGCTCTCAGTGATGTGTGCCGGGTCCCCGCTATGATAACAGTGACTTTGTCAAATGTTTACAGAACAAGCGGGAACCCAGTGTGCCTGTTGCTTTCGCTATTTCAGTTTAATTACGTGATAGAAAGCCAAAGGCCTTCTCAAACCGTTTGGCAAACCCACTTAATCTGTTGCATATTGCACGCCAAACTAAGATTACTGTAGAGACAGAAAGTAAGACTGTTAAGTTAGCACTTTTAAACATCCGTTCACTTAAAAATAAATCACTTCTAGTCAATGATTTAATAACCACAAACAATCTAGATTTTATGCTTCTAAATGAAACATGGCTTGAAGACAGTTGCAGTTCAACAATCCTGAATGAAACAGCCCCTCCCAACTTTACTTTTATGAGTGTCTGCAGAGCTGTTAGGAGAGGTGGAGGTGAAGCCGCTCTATTTAAAGATGTCTATCAATGCAAGCAAGTGTCACTTGGTGATTACTTGTCTTTTGAATATTTGGGTATTGTATTAAAAGGTGCTCCTCGCATTCTACTTTTAGTCATTTACAGGCCTCCAAAATACTCTCCAGCCTTTGTGGAGGACTTTACAGAACTGTTATCAGCAACTTCCTCAGAGTTTGACTGTTTTGCTATTACTGGGGACTTTAACATCCACATAGAAAATGCAGAATCCAAAATGGCAAAAGAATTTCTAACAGTTTTGAATACTTTTGATCTGACTCAGCATGTACATAGACCCACACACAATCGAGGACATACACTAGATTTAATTATCAGTAAGGGTCTAAACATCTCATCCATTGTCATTAAGGATGTAGCTCTATCAGATCATTTCTGTATTTTCTTTGATATATTGATCTCTCCGACTGTTGAAGCTAGATCTATCTCGGTCAAAAAGCGATGCTTAAATGAGAATACTAGTGCTCTGTTTATGATTAGATTAGATTAGATTCAACTTTATTGTCATTACACAAGTACAGGTACAAGGCAACGAAATGCAGTTTAGGTCTAACCAGAAGTGCAATAGCAGCAAGTGCAGGATATATACAATGGTTGCATAAGTGCAGGATATGGAGATGTACAGGATTTACAGGTAATATGTACAATGAATATAAATATACAGATGGTTATTACTATGACAGGTGAGTGTGTGCTATAAATATAATTACAGGTGTCTATAAACAGCATTTACAGGTGAATATGTGCTATAAATGTAAATGTATATACAGATGTCTCTAACTATAAACAGAATTTTACAGGTAGATGTATACAATTGTTAGCTTAAGGTGAGCATTAAATTTAAGGTAGTGCAATGAGCATGGACAGTGCAAATAAGTGAGATGCGAAATGTAAACAGTTGGTACTGTATGAACAGTTGGTAGTGCAAATGAGCATGTTCCAGCTAAAGTACAGTAGTGCAAGGTGCAAGTGTAAACAGTTGTTACTGTAAGCAGTAAACAGTTGTTGTAAACAGTTGTTACTGTAATGAACAGTCAGCAGTGCAAATGGCACAAATAAGTAACAGAGTGAGCGAAGAGTCTATAAGGGTAGTAGTGGGGGGGGGGGGGCAGTGAAGGAGTCTGGTGTGGTGGGGGAGTCTGTGAGGGGAGTGGGGTGGTGGTGGGGGGGGGGGAGAGGAGTCTATGAGGGGAGTGGGATGGTGGGGGGGTAAGAGGAGAGTCTGTGAGGGGAGTGGGATGGTGGTGGGGGGGTAAGAGAAGAGTCTGTGAGGGGAGTGGGATGGTGGTGGGGGTAAGAGGAGAGTCTATGAGTGGAGTGGGATGGTGGTGCGGGAGAGATGAGTCTATGAGGGGAGTGGGATGGGGGGGAAGGAGTCTATGAGGAGAGTGGGATGGTGGTAAGAGGAGAGTCTGTGAGGGGAGTGGGATGGTGGTGGGGGAGAGAGGAGTCTATGAGGGGAGTGGGATGGTGGGGAGGAGTCTATGAGGAGAGTGGGATGGTGGTAAGAGGAGAGTCTGTGAGGGGAGTGGGATGGTGGTGGGGGAGAGATGAGTCTATGAGGGGAGTGGGATGGGGGGAGGAGTCTATGAGGAGAGTGGGATGGTGGTAAGAGGAGAGTCTGTGAGGGGAGTGGGATGGTGGGGGGGGTAAGAGGATAGTCTATGAGGGTAGTGGGATGGTGGTGAGGGAGAGGGGAGTGGGATGGTGGTAAGAGGAGAGTCTGTGAGGGGAGTGGGATGGTGGTGGGGGGGGGGTGAGGAGTCTATGAGGGGAGTGGGATGGTGGTGGGGGAGAGAGGAGAGTCTGAGGGGAGTGGGATGGTGGTGGGGGGGTAAGAGGAGAGTCTGAGGGGAGTGGGATGGTGGTGGGGGTAAGAGGAGAGTCTGAGGGGAGTGGGATGGTGGTGGGGGGGGGTAAGAGGAGAGTCTGAGGGGAGTGGGATGGTGGTGGGGGGGGTAAGAGGAGAGTCTGAGGGGAGTGGGATGGTGGTGGGGGGGTAAGAGGAGAGTCTGAGGGGAGTGGGATGGTGGTGGGCGGGTAAGAGGAGAGTCTGTGAGGGGAGTGGGATGGTGGTGGGGGGGCAGGGGGGTGAGAGGAGTCTATGAGGGGAGTTGGATGGTGGGGGGAGAGGAGTCTATGAGGGGAGTGGGCTGGTGGGGGGTTAGAGGGGAGTCTGTGAGGGGAGTGGGCTGGTGGGGGGGTAAGAGGAGTCTATGAGGGTGGTAGGATGATTGTTTAGGGGGAGAGGGGAGAGTCTGTGAGGGGAGTGGGATGGTGGTGGGGGGCAGGGGGGTGAGAGGAGTCTATGAGGGGAGTGGGATGGGGGTGAGAGAGGAGTGGGGTCAGCAAGGGTTAGAGTTCAGTAAAGAGACAGCTCTGTGGAAGAAACTGTTCTTTAGTCTGCTGGTTCTCGTCCGGAGGCACCTGAAACGCCTGCCGGAGGGAAGGAGGGAGAACAGTCTGTGGGCTGGGTGAGAGGAGTCCTTGAGGATGCTGCGAGCTCGACGCAGACAGCGTTTCCTCTGGACGTGCTCGATGGCAGGAAGTGGAGTCCCTGTGATGCGTTGGGCAGTTTTCACCACCCGCTGCAGTGCCTTGCGCTCCGCGACAGAACAGCACCCATACCACACTGTGACACAGTTCGTCAGGATGCTTTCTATTGCGCAGCGGTAGAAGTTCACCAGGATAGCCGAGGAGAGCTGATTCTTCCTCAGTGTCCTCAGGAAGAAGAGGCGCTGGTGAGCCTTCTTGACCAGGCTGGAGGTGTTGGTTGTCCAGGTCATGTCAGCCGAGATGTGGATCCCCAGGAACTTGAAGCTGGAGACACGCTCAACGGCCATTCCATTGATGTGGATGGTGTCGTGTGTGCCTCTTGACTCTTTCCTGAAGTCCACGATGAGCTCCTTCGTTTTGGTGGTGTTGAGGAGCAGGTTATTTTCGTTGCACCATGTGGACAGGTGCTGGATCTCTTCCCTGTAGGCAGTCTCATCGTTGTTGCTGATGAGACCGATCACCGTAGTGTCGTCTGCGAACTTGACGATGGCATTAGATCCAAACACAGGCTTGCAGTCGGAGGTGAAGAGGGAGTAGAGAAACGGGCTTAGCACACAGCCCTGTGGTACACCAGTGTTAAGTGTGATGGACGTGGAGCAGGTGGATCCAGATCGGACATTCTGGGGTCTGTTGGTCAGGAAGTCCAGAATCCAGTTGCAGAGTGAGGTATTGATGCCCAAGTCTTCAAGTTTGGCTATTAACTTGGCCGGGATGATAGTGTTGAATGCTGAGCTGAAGTCAACAAACAGCATCCGTGCATAAGAGTTCTTATTGTCCAGGTGTGTGAGCACAGAGTGCAGTGCCATGACAACAGCATCCTCTGTGCTCCTATTGCTGCGGTAAGCAAACTGATGTGAGTCCAATGTGGGTGGTATAGAGTCTTTTAAAAGACTTCTTTTAGTCTTTTTAGTCTTTTAAGACCCCAGCGAGCTGCTCCGCACATGCCCTGAGGACACGTCCAGGGATGTTGTCTGGTCCAGCAGCCTTGTGCGTGCTGATCCGGCTCAGTGCCTTGCAGACGTCAGTGGATGAGAGGGTGATTGGAGGGTGATCAGCTGAGGGTTTGAGCTTGGTTGCAGTTTCTCTGTTGTCTCTTTCAAAGCGAGCATAAAAGTCATTTAGCTCATTCAGGAAGTTGACATCAGTGGCTGCAGGGGTGGAGTGGGTGGGTTTGTAGTCACTGATGGCCTGGATGCCCTGCCACATGCGTCGAGGGTCAGAGTTGGAAAAGTGTCCCTCTATCTTCAGCTTGTAGCAGTGCTTGGCCTTTTTGATGCCCCTCTTCAGATTTGCTCTGGATGTGCTGTAGGCTTGTGTATCTCCTGATCTGAAGGCAGTATTGCGTGTCTTCAAGTCAAGTCAAGTCACCTTTATTTATATAGCGCTTTTTACAATGTAGATTGTTTCAAAGCAGCTTCACAGGAAAAACAATATAAACAAAGTTTGTTTGGCTGAACAGAAGCCCCAAAAGAGCAGGCGAATCAATACAATTGATGAATTTTAAGTGTTAAGTTTCCCCAACTGAGCAAGCCATAGGCGACAGCGGCAAGGAACCAAAACTCCGGCAGGTGACGTAACGAATGAAGAATAGAATGGAGAAAAAACCTTGGGAGAAACCAGGCTCAGTCGGGGGACCAGTTCTCCTCTGGCCAAAGCCAAACAGTACATGATTATTATATTGACAACAATTCAAGTCCAATATGAAGTCCAATTTGGTCCGGTTGGAGATGGGTTCATGATCGTCACAGGGGAGGGTCCAGTAGAGTCACGGTCTCCGCAGACACTTCAGGGTAGTGCTGTGCTCGTGTCCAGGTCCTTCATCTGATCTGGATACGGCCCGGATCCGGCTGACCACGGTAACCTCGGAATAAACAGAGACCAATATCAGCGTAGATGCCATTCTTCTTCTGATGTATCGAGTACATCAGGTGTTATGGGAATGTTCTCGGTTCCGGCTTATCTAAATTATGCAGCCTAACAATCATTTTACATGATTTGGATTAAAATGTATGTATAATGTGTTATGTGTATGCCAGGTTGAAAAGATGTGTTTTTAGTCTAGATTTAAACTGACAGAGTGTGTCTGCTTCCCGAACTGTATTAGGAAGACTGTTCCAGAGTTTAGGAGCTAAATAGGAAAAGGATCGACCGCCAGCAGTTGACTTTGATATTCTAGGTATTATAAGCTGGTCAGTATTTTGGGATCGCAATAGACGTGAAGGACTATAATGTGTTAAGAGATCGCTCAAGTACTGGGGAGCTAAACCATTTAATGCTTTGTAAGTAATTAGCAAGATTTTAAAATGTATTCGGTGATTAATAGGAAGCCAGTGCAGGTTTGACAGAACTGGGCTAATATGCTCATATTTCCTGGTTCTAGTAAGAACTCGAGCTGCTGCATTTTGGACCAGCTGGAATTTGTTTATTAAGCGTGCAGGGCAACCACCTAGTAGAGCATTACAATAATCTAGCCTTGAACTCATGAACGCATGAACTAACTTTTCCGCATTCGTCTTAGAGAGCATATGTCGCAACTTAGATATATTTTTAAGATGGAAGAATGCCGTTTTACAGATGCTAGAAACATGGCTTTCAAATGAAAGATTGGTATCAAAGAGCACACCCAGGTTTCTAACTGACGACGAAGACTTGACAGAACAGCCATTGAGTGTAAGGCAGTAGTCTAGATTATTACGCGCTGAACTTTTTGGTCTAATAATTAGAATCTCTGTTTTTTCAGAATTAAGCAGTAGAAAGTTATTAGTCATCCAATTTTTTATATCGGTTATGCATTCTGTTAATTTAGTGAATTTGTTTGTTTCATCCGGATGAGAAGAAATATAGAGCTGAGTATCATCAGCGTAACAATGAAAGCTAATGCCATGCTTCCTAATAACTGCACCCAAAGGAAGCATGTACAGGGTGAAAAGCAATGGTCCTAACACTGAACCTTGAGGAACTCCATACTGAACTTGTGACCGATATGACATCTCCTCATTTACTGCTACAAACTGATAACGGTCAGATAAGTATTATTTGAACCAGGCTAATGCAACTCCACTAATGCCAACATAATTTTCAAGTCTATTCAGAAGGATTTTGTGGTCAATTGTATCAAATGCAGCACTAAGGTCCAGTAACACTAACAGAGAGATACAACCACGATCGGATGATAAGAGCAAATCATTAGTAACTCTAATAAGAGCAGTCTCAGTACTATGATATGGTCTAAATCCTGACTGGAAATCCTCGTAGATGCTGTTTCTTTCTAGAAAGGAACATAGTTGTGAAGATATTGCTTTTTCTAGAATCTTTGACAAAAAAGGTAGATTCGATATCGGCCTGTAATTAACTAATTCTGTAGGATCAAGTTGTGGTTTTTTAATAAGCGGTTTAATTACGGCCAGCTTAAAGGTTTTTGGTACGTATCCTAATGGCAAAGATGAATTAATAATATTAAGGAGAGGATCTATGATCTCTGGAAGCAACTCTTTCAGTAGCTTAGTTGGTATTGGGTCTAGCATACATGTTGTTGATTTTGATGATTTAACGAGTTTAGACAATTCTTCCTCCCCAATAGCAATGAAGGAGTGGAATTTTTCTTCGGGGACACTAACATTTACTGTATTTTGTGATATTGTAGTAGACGGTTGCATGGTTATGATTTTCTCTCTAATATTATGAATTTTGCAAGTAAAGAAGTCCATGAAGTCATTACTGCTGTGCTGTTTTAAAGCATCTGGGGTTGAGGCTTTATTTCTTGTTAATTTAGTCACTGTCTCAAATAAATACCTAGGGTTGTATTTGTTTTCTTCTAAGAGGGTGGAAAAGTAAGCAGATCTAGCTGATTTTAAGGCTTTTCTGAATGCAATAGAGCTGTCTTTCCATGAAATGCGAAAAACTTCTAGCTTAGTTTTTTTCCAGCTCCGCTCCATTTTTCTGGCTGCTCTCTTGAGGGCCCGGGTGTGCTCGTTGTACCACGGTGTTGGACTATTTTCTTTAATCTTCTTTAAGCGCAACGGAGCAACAGTGTCTAAAGTGCTGGAAAAGAGAGAGTTAATAGTTTCTGTTGCAACATCAAGTTCTTCTAGGCTATCTGGGATGTTAAGTAGATCAAACTGATCAGGAAGATTATTTATAAAGCTATCTTTTGTGTTAGGAGTGATAGTTCTACTATATTTATAACAGGGAGTTAGTTTTTCGACTTTGGCTAAAGGTAGTCTACACGCAACTAAGTAATGATCTGAGATGTCATCGCTCTGCTGTAGAATTTGAACAGTATCAACATTGATCCCATGCGACAATATTAGATCTAAAGTATGATTATGAGAATGAGTGGGTCCTGATACATGTTGTGTAACTCCAATAGAGTTTAAGATGTCTCTAAATGCCAATCCCAATGCGTCTTTTTCATTATCTACATGGATATTAAAATCACCGACAATTATGACTTTATCTGCAGACATTACTAGTTCTGAGAGAAAATCAGCAAATTCTTTGATAAAGTCTGTATGGTGCCCTGGTGGCCTGTATAGAATAGCCAGCACAAAAGTTAAACAGGAATTATTACTTGCACTAGATAATTTTACATTGAGGACCATCACTTCAAAAGAATTATATTTCAAATTAGACCTTTGAGCAGTACTGATCGTGTTACTATAAATTACAGCAACACCTCCTCCTTTACCTTTCAGACGAGGCTCATGTTTATAACAGTAATCTTGAGGGGTGGACTCATTTAAAGTAATGTAATCGTCTGGTTTTAGCCAGGTTTCTGTCAAACACAGCACATCTAGTTTATGATCTGTAATTATATCATTTACAATAAGTGCTTTTGAGGAAAGGGATCGTATATTCAGCAACCCAAGCTTTATCATTTGTTCATTTGTGTTATAACCGTTCTTAGTTGTTTGTAAATCAATTAAATTTTTACCCTTAAACGGTTTTGAGAGTTTTTTGTATTTGCTAATTCGTGGAACAGACACAGTCTCTATAGGATGATATCTAGGTGAAAGAGTCTCTATGTGGTGGAATTTATCTGACCTCTGTGACGTGAGACAGCTAGCAGACGGTCGGTTTAGCCAGTTTGTCTGCTTCCTGACCTGGACCCCAGTTATTCAAGGTTTAGCTCTAAGACTATGTGCCAAATTACTAGAGAGAAGAGCGGCACCATCCCAGGTGGGATGAATACCATCTCTTTTCAACAGGTCAGGAGAGCTGGTCATAGCTCATAGGTCATAGCTGGTGTGTCATGAGTGCACTCTCTCTCTCTTTCCTCCTATAGCCATTGTGTAGTGAGCACCCTCTCTCTCTCTATCTCTCTCCTCCTATAGATGGAGTGTCGTGAGCTCTCTCTCTCTCTCTCTCTCAATTCAATTTTCAATTTGGAAAGCTTTATTAGCATGACAAAAAGTACATTTTGTATTGCCAAAGCATTGCAACAACAGAAATGGAACATATGAACAAGAACAAAGATCATTGGGTAAAGACTATGACAAAAAGAAGAATGAAAATAAAATAAATAAAAATAGAATATAATTTAAAAAAGTAAATAAATAAATAAAATGATTCTGAAGCTAAAGACAATATTATATACACATTATACACACAAAAACCACATAGAAGCTGCTAAACTGGAACTGCAGCATTGTGTCATGAACTGGTCTGATGGAGGTCTGGCTGGTTCTGGTTCCTCAGGACATGTAGGGATGTTACATATTTTGCAGCGATAATAGCGCATTCAAATTTTTCTCCAAGAATGCAGGGGAGTTTTTGGGTTGGACTACAGGTGTAAAAAAGGGGAAATATTTAGTTAATTTTGGGGAAATATTGTTCTCGAATGGGTTTGTATTTGGGGCATTCTGTTAGGAAGTGCAGCTCTGTTTCCGGCCCTCCCAGAATGCATTGCAAGCAGGTCCGGTCCTCCCGGGGGAGCTAGATCTGTGTGCGCCGGCCCGTCTCTACGGCCAGACTGTGTTCACTGAGTCTGTACATCGTCAGGGTTTTCCAGAGCTTCCCGTCTCTCACGGCGCTCAGGTAGATCGCTGCAGTGTATTCTCCATTTAGGGCCGAATAACATTCTAGTTTGTGTTGGTTGTTGATGGTGTTTGTCCATGGGTGATGTACTTTTCTTTTTCTGTGTTGATGTTTTGTGCGGGCCGAATGTGTGTGAGTGTGTGTCCTGCGGCCGAATGATCTCTGTGGCGCTGAGGTCAGTCAGTCTCATCACCAGTCGGCACAGGGGACTCCTGCTCACGCTCAGGTCTTGGTGTTTCAGGGCTTTGTAGTGGTAAGCGTTGGGGTCGCTTGTTTTTAGGTGTTTCCAGAATTTGATGTTTCTTTTTTGGATGTTCAGAAGGAGGGGGTACTGGCCTAATTCTGCCCTGCATCCGTTGTTTGGTGTCTTTCTTTGGACTTTGAGGATTCGTTTACAAAATTCTAAATGTAAAGTTTCAACTGGATGTTTTTCCCAGTTTAAGTCAAGTCAAGTCAAGTCACCTTTATTTATATAGCGCTTTTTACAATGTAGATTGTTTCAAAGCAGCTTTACAGGAAAAACAATATAAACAAAGTTTGTTTGGCTGAACAGAAGCCCCAAAAGAGCAGGTGAATCATTTGATGAATTTTAAGTGCTAAGTTTCCCCAGAAAGAAGTCAGATTGTACAGAAGGACCCCACAATTCACTGCCATATAAAACAATCGGTTCAATTACTGATTTGAAATGTTTGATTCCACTATTCCACTGTCAATGAGTTTTAGGTATAATCCTTCGAAATCAAAAGCTTTCTTGAAATCAATGAAACAAGAAAAAATCTGACCTTTGTTTTGATGTACATATTTGTCAATTAGTGTTTGTAATGTAAAGATATGGTCAGATGTGCGACATTTTGGGAGAAAGCCGATTTGAGCTTTACTCAAGGCATTGTGCTTCATAAGGAAGAGCGAGAGTCTTGTGTTTAAGATGCTGCAGAAGATCTTTCCCAGGTTACTGTTCACACAGATGCCTCAGTAGTTGTTGGGGTCAGATTTGTCTCCGCTCTTGTGGATTGGGCTGATGAGGCCCTGGTTCCAGATGAAGGCAGATAAGCAAAATCTCTTGTCTCTTCTATTTACATTATATACATATATTATTTTCTTTTTCTTTTCCTTCTCTTATTCCTCTTAGAATGATTGACATGTATGACTATTACCTCAGTATTAAATCATTAATCAATATCTTAAATACTTATTTTTATTATTAAATGATTCTAAATGATTTACATTTATAAACAACCATATTATTGTGTAATTTCTCTAATATTCTTCTGATGTCCGTATTGTATTTGCCTATGCTAGGGTCTTAGAGGTCATCACGACCCATGGAATGGAACTGATGAAACTGCAAACTATGTTGTATGTCGTGGAGTTCGGTGTTGGCTCGGGTTGCTCCACCGCTGACAGCTTGGGCGTAGGTCGGCCTGCCGGGCTGGGCCGGGGGCTGCTGGGCACGGGCTTCAGCTCCAGCTGGGTACTGTCTCTGTCTGTGAGGGTCCGGTCTGGGAGCTGGAGCTCGGCGAGGATCCGGTCTGGGAGTTGTAGGTCTGTAGGGATCTGGTCTGGGAGCTGGAGGTCTGTGTGGTGTTTGGGCAGCTGGTCCGGGCGGGGGTCTAGATGGGTTTGTCCTGTTTAGAGCAACATCTTTAAGTCTCTTTCCAAGAATTTGCACCAGATTCTTGTATAAGTGGACTTGGTCATACAGACAGCCAGTGTCCAGGTCTGGATGGTGGGCCAAGTGGACGTTGGGCAGGAGGGCACAGTGTCTGGAGATGCTGGAGTTAATTTTGTGGATTGTCTTGTGGTGGAAATCTTTCCTCGGCAGTAGAGTGGATATGATGATTTTTGAGTTTGGGAAAGTGTTTCTTGCTTTCTCCACCACGGCTCTGAGGGAGTCTGCCACTCTGTCCTGCTGGCGCCGCAGGTCGTTGGTGCCCTTGTGGATGATGATGTGGCTGGGCTGGCCAAGCTGAGCTTCTGTCAGGAGCTCCAGGGCTCTGTCAGTGTTTGGACACCAAAGCTTAACGGCTCTGTGATGAGGGAAACATTTTTTAATGTCCATATATTTGCCGTTTGAATCAATTAATAGAGCTATTTGAGGTGCTGAGCTGCTGGCGGGTGAGGGCTGGTGCAGTTGCGCTGGGGAGCCTGACAGGGGGCGCTGTGATGGCTGAGGGGTGTTGGCATTGAGGGGTGGGTGTTGACTCCCTGTGTCAGCAGACTCTGGGATGGAGGGCAGGGTTTGAGTGCTGTTGGTCTGCTCTAAACAAGCTGAAGAATAATCCCCAGTGCAGTTTTGCTGGTACTCACTCCTGCTCCTTCTGTGAGTGTGTGGAGTTTCTGCTGTTTCAAATTTCCCTCCAATTTTCCTGCTGAAAGCTGAAATCTGCTCTTCTGTGCTCAAATTTGGAAATCAAATCATAGTTCACTTTTCTGTTGTATTCTCCTAGATTTTGCAGACTATTTTATCTATTTTCTCATGTTAAAAATAGCAAACAAAGGAAAAAAATCTAAGAGCTCATGTAGATCATGACTAGGGACCAACCAAATTCATGGGTAAAAATTCGCAATTTCACGGAAGGTTTTTAAAAAAACATTAGATTTCCAGTGCACCTATACAACACAACATGAACAAACAAACAATCACTGAAAGAAAAACCTCAAACAACGAGGCGCCATATATGCGGCGCCAAAAACATACACAAGATTACAGAATGCAGTTTCGCAAGCACACATAGCACAGTCTTGACATCCACGGAACATGTGGGCACATGATGGAATTTTTTGAATGGATTGGGAGGAGGAGATAGATAAGGATAGGCAGACGGATGGATCGGGTGTGTGTTGTGAGAGAGTCTGAGTTTGTGTTGAGAATGTGTGAATGTAGCCAAAGCTTCCGATGTTTCCAAGCTCAGTTTCTATGTTTTTTGTCCTTGAAGGAGATAAGAGTGCATAGGAGATAGTAGACTGGCTGAGCAGGCTGGATTCCCAACCGAGAGATAGGGACAAAGTTAGAGACATTAGGACACGAAAATAAAAGTTTTTAATAAATTTGATGATCTTCGGTTATTTATCCGGTTCATAATCAATCAGTTCTGGTCCTCAGCACTCGACCGGTCGATGCAGTTCTCTAGACATTTCGTCTAGCCTCACGGCCAGACCGGTTACTGTTCGTACAAGCACACCGACCTGACCACCAATGGAGTCTATTCTTCCCTGCGTGTCCGCAGTCCGAACTGCGATGTTACGGCTCAGCTCCTCAATCTGTATCACTCTCCGATCTAGTTCCTTCAAACGGTTACCCACAGCACCGACGCGGTCCTTAATTTCCACGGACAGCGGCTGGGTAAATTTGCTCGCAGCTGTCTTACCAATCTTACGATGGATCAGGGAAATCCCAAAGCCAAAAAATAGGATCCTCGACACCAATAATCCAATCACATATAAATCTTCCGCATCTTCCACGGGCAGCGCTTCCAGGCACAGGACTTGTCCATCACATACCCCGAAGCAAGCGTCCCGTCTGGACATGTAGGTTCTCCCAGACTGACCTTCCTTTGTGAAAAAATCTTGTCGATCGCGCTGATTGACCAGTTAATCAATTCCATTTCAGTATATTTTCAGGAATCCAGCCAGCAGCAGGTCAGAAAGAGACAAAATAGCAGAGCGATAGAGCAAGGCAGGGGACAGATAGAAACACGTCTGCTCTGTGTGAGAGTCAAGAAGGAAGAATGAAATAGTTTACAGTTTTTCGTGGCCAAAACTTGTCCGACCAACGTGGTTGCTAACATATTCTGTCGCTGTGGTGCATTGACGCTTGTGTACTGACTGACGCTTCTCTCCGCGTCAACGCTGTTCATTGGTACAGAAAGGTAGCGTAATGCTAGCCGGCTCAGCAGAGGAAACCAACTGCTGTGCGAATGCCAGAATGCTGTTATACTCGTATCCGGCGGAACTTCTTTTGCTGCTGTTTTGTAGGCTGCAATCTCTGCTAAGACGCTACGATCATCTGCTCCTGGTATACTCTTTATCAGTAAAAATATTTATCTTCAATAAAAATTGTTTTGTGTTTTCACGGAAAGTGGCCGATTTCACGGAAAATGTCACGGCCGTGAAATCGTGAATTTGGTTGGTCCCTAATCATGACTTCTCTTCTCAACACTCTCTCTCTCTCTCTCGCTCGCTCTCGCTCTCTCTCTCACTCACTCACTCACTCACTCACTCACTCTCTCTCTCGTGTGTTTGTGCGCATGTGCGGAGTGAGCGTGAGGAGCGGTGAGCGCGGGGCGTTTGAGTGTGTGAGGTATAAGTGTTTAACTTTCTATCTTTCCCTCTTTCTTCTATCTTTATTTATCTGTTTCTTTATTTATCTATTTATCTGGTATTTATTGTTCTTAGTCAAGTGGTTTTTAGAGTAGTTTTACGGAGCTCTCTGCTCCCAGTGTTTGTACTGGGATCATGGCGACTCCAGGAGCGCAAAATCTTGGGTTTTTAACGAGAAGGCGTGCGGTTAAAATTGATTCTGTTTTGAGTGTTGAAGAATGTGTGTTAGCTGTTGGCTCTGTAATCGGATGTGAGAGTATATTGTTGGCGTCGCGAATGAACGGAGCGGTGGTTGTTTTCGTAAAGACGATTGATTTGGCGAATCAGTTGGTGGAGAACGGCGTTGAGATGCGTGGGATTTTCACACAAGTGCTTTCCCTTTCCACACCATCGTAAAAAGTAACCTTGTCCAATGTGCCACCCTTCATTAAAAATGAGGTGTTGGCAGAAATGCTCTCTAGATACGGCAAACTGGTCTCAACAATAAAGATGATCCCAATCGGGGGGAAATCTTCTCTGCTGAAACATGTGATGTCATTCAGGCGCTTTGTTTACATGGTGTTGAAGGATAATGTTGAAGATTTAGACTAGAAGGATAGAAGGATAATGTTGAAGATTAAAGTTTAATTTCAATTTTGAGGAATTCAATTACGTGATTTTCGCTTCTACAAACACAATGAAATGTTTTGGTTGTGGTGAGAACCTTGCCCGTGACTGTAATAAAAAGGATAAAACTGGCGAGACTGAGGCAGTTGCAGAGAATCTGCAGAGTGTGACTCCTGTTGTGGATGAGGAAAGGCCAGGACCAAGTGTTTCTGTACCGTTTGTAATGGAGAAAAATGAGAAAACAACAGTTGAAAGTGAAATTTTAACTATTGCTGCTGATAAAGAAAATAATGAGAAAATAATAGTTCAGCCGATTGAATCGGAGGAAGACAACAGGCTGGAAGAAGCTAGTGAACAGAGTGTGATGAGTGTGGATGCAGAGGCTTCAGGGTTAGAAATGGAAGAGTATTCTTTTAAAGCACCCCAGAAAAGGAAATCCAGGACAGGTCACGTCTGTAAACAGACTAAAAAATTGGATGTTCAAGAAGTGAGTCAAACTGACTCAGAGAGTGACAGTGCAATGTCATGTCTGAAGGCAGTCTCACAGGTAGCTTACCATTGGCCGGCTTCTCTAGCCAAGAATACAGCGTCGACAACATCAACCACTTCTTAAAAGTGACAAAAAACACAAGGAGAGTCAAAATTGTTTTGTTTTTTTCCTGATTTAAGACAATTCATTGAAAAAGCAAAATCGTTCAAGAGTTTGAATCAGTTCACTGATCAGGAGGTTTACCGGTTAAGAAAGATATTTACCAGACTAAATGCGCAAGGTGAATTTAGTGAGAACAGTCAGAACTGTTAAAGCTGGTTATTCTCTTATGGGTTGGTCTTCTTTGTTGAGATGGGAGGCGCTTCTTTTCCTATTTATGGGAGTAATACACCTTGCCTCCTTAAATATTAATGGAGCAAGAGAGGGCAGGAAAAGATCGCAACTGTTTGAAATAATGACTCAGAAGAATTTAGATGTTTTATTTTTGCAAGAGACCCATAGTGATTCTTCAAACGCTTCAGATTGGGCCTCAGAGTTTGATGGATTATCGATTTTAAGTCATTCTACCTCAATGAGTGCTGGTGTTGCCATATTGTCTTCAAAAAGTTGTATTCCCACTTCTTTTAATGTTGAAGAAATAATCAAAGGCAGACTTTTAAAAGTCAATGCTTTTTATGAAAACAAATTTTGTTTTGTTTTAATTTGTGTTTATGTACCGAACACTGCAATCAAAAGAATGCTCTTTTTAAACACTCTGTGCAAAAATTTAAGTGACTGTTATTCTGAGAATTTTTTATTATTAGGAGGAGATTTTAATTGTACTGAAGGTGTTTTAGACAGAAACCATTTTGAGCCACATATACAGTCACGTAAACGGTTACTTCAGATAATGAAGTCTCATCATATCATAGATATCTGGAGGAATTTCCATCACAATCAAATACAGTATACCTGGGTTCATGCTTTTGAAAATCGTTTATCTATGGCAAGATTAGATCGATTTTATGGTTTTAAGCATCAACTCAATTTTTATAAGGATTGTTTGATTACTCCAGTTGGACTTTCGGATCACAGTCTAGTAAAATGTGTTTTTTTAATCAATTGTGTAAAGCCAAAAAAGTGCTTATTGGCATTTTAACAATACACTGTTAAGTGATAAACATTTTAATGATGTTTTTAAGTCTTTTTGGACAAATGCACGTTCTTTGAAATCTTCTTTTAAAAACTTACAGCAATGTTGGGAGTTTATAAAAGTTCAAATTAAACAGCTCTTTCAACAATATACTCTCAAGGTCACACGAGATAAGATGCAATTGACAAGAAAGCTTGAAAAAGAATTAGAGAAACTTCAAGAGTTGTGTGAGTTAACAAAAACCACAGATCACAAAAACCACAGATCATGTAGAGTCTTTTAAAAGAAAGAAAGCTTCCCTGAAGGAATTATTAGATTTAAACACACAGATAATCAAAGAAAAAGCAATCGAAAAGGTAAAAGGGCGCCTAGAGAAAAGGAAGTTTTTAATTCCCAAAATGTCATACAAGGGGCGAATATTGATTATTAATAATTTAGTTGCCTCTGCTCTCTGGCACCGCTTGATGTGTGTGGATCCCCCAGCAGTGTTTTTAGCAAATATTCAGTCACTTCTCATAGACTTTTTCTGGGACAAATTGCACTGGGTGCCGAAACATGTACTGTACCTATCTGTTATGAATATGAGCTCTGCGCTCCCCTCCATGGCCACCAGAAGGAGCTCACTCACTTATACTGACACTTCACTACACACTACATTTCCCAACAACCCTCACACTGGACTGATTACACACACACAGCTGGACTCCATCATCATTGTTTGTCACTCCACCTGATCATCATCACATGAACTATAAAAGACTGCTTCACCCCTTCACAACTGTGAAGTCTTGATTAGCCCTGGTTATCATTCTGAGCATTTACATCCCTGTCTGTTTACCTGTTACCGTTTCTGCCTGTTACCTGCTATCTGATTCTGTTCCGCCTGCCCCGACCTGTGCCTGGATTTACGCTTATGATTGATAACTGCCTGTCTTTCTCACCCCTGCCTGGATTATTGACTACTCTTAATAAAGACATTGCATTTGGATCTCTGCCTTTGAGTCACCTTTGTTACACTATCGAAGGAGGAAGGAGGACACGGACTGGTCCACCTGCAAAGCCGGATCGCTGCTTTTAGAATCCAGTTCGTACAAAGACTTTTAAAAAGTTTGGAGGATGCCAACTGGAGGATCGTGGCTTTCTCTTTACTGAGAAAGTTTGAAGGACTTGGCCTGGACAAACCCCTGTTTTGGATGGATCTCAAACTTCCTGTTTTTTATCGGAATCTTTTTAGAGTCTGGACTATGTTTGAAAAGAAAAAAGGAACTACAGATTCATTGCACTGGCTGCTACACGAGCGTTTGATTTTTGGCTCTCATTTGGACTTTACTGGAGATCCGGGTTACTCTCTGACAGAAGAAACCCTGCTGGATGCTAGAGTGTTCACCATTGGACTTACATGCACTTTTTTAAATTTCAATGAATTAACTGTATTGGGCAAAGAATGTACCTCTGGAAAAGAGTGTTATAAAACTTGCGTTAAAGTTTTTAACAAAGCAGTTTTAGATAAAAGAGTTGACACACCTTGGCATAAAGTACTAGCTTTAGAGGCTGATGAGAAACCTGAGTGGAGAGTGTTGTATAAGTCACCATTGTCTAAGAGAATTGGGGATTTGCAGTGGAGGTTGTTGTACGGGACTGTTGCTGTGAATGCTTTTATCTCTGTTATTAACCCTGATGTTGATCAGAACTGCCCTTTCTGTTCACAAAGAGAAAGCCCCCTCTGTTGGGTTGCAGTGCGGGTTGTCATGCTCAGCCGCAGCCTCCTGGCAGGACAGATCTGAGGGCTGTCCTCCAGTCTAAGGAGGCAAAGAGCAGAAGGCCCTGACGCTGGCGTCCTTCGGCCTCGCAGGAGCCCCCCGCTGATCTAGCTTGAGGGGTAGATCAGTGCCCTGTAAACGCGGTAGCAGGCTCGGTACCTCGAGGGGGCCGGGCCATGCTCTTTGCAGGCAGCCACTTCCAGTCGCGCTCCACACGGGGCGCACTGGACAGGTTGCCCCCTCTGAGGAGGGTTTTAGAACATCTGCTCCGGCGGCTCTCTAGTATCTGCCAGGGAACCGAGTAGGGAAATGTATTAGTCCAGAGGTCAGTCTCGAGAGGCTGATACCCCTAGTAGATTTCATGGCAGCATGGTTACATCTGCCAGGTATCTCCAGACGGTCCTGCGTACCGTATCAGAAGGATACACTACTTTGTTCCGGCACCCGGATTTTTTTGGGGGGGTTCTGACAACCCTGGTGGTCCCCGAGCAGGTTCTAGTCATGGGACAGGAAGTCGACTCATTGCTGGGGAAAGAGGCCATAGGGTATGTTCCTCTCTCAGCCAGAGGTCCGGGCTTTATAGCCGATACTTCATCGTTTCGAGGAGGGATGGAGGCTTGCGTCCTACTTTAGATCTTCGCAACTGAGATTCAGAGAATTGACTCTGAAGCAGTTTGTAGTACAAAACAGGTCTGAGGACTGGCTTGTCACGATGGATCTGAAGGACGCATATTTCCACGTCTCTGTCCTTCTACAGCACTGGAAGTTCCTCAGATTCGCCTTTGGGGACAAGGCTTATCTATACCAGGTTCTTCCGTTTGGCCTAGCTTGTCTCCTCACACTTTCAACAAGTGCGTAGATGCAGCTCTAGCTCCGCTCCCTGGGAGTTCTGGAGTAGATTCACTCGGCCTCCGAGGGGGCCTAGCGCATGGTACTGGTCTCACAACTGAGGTTGTTACGACTGCTCTCCTCTCCAAAGCTCCCCACTGGAAAATGTGTATCCCTACTGGCTGTTTCCTGCGGGCCAGCTCGGCTTCAGGGCTCTCTCTTCCAGAGAAGGTTTATGTGACTTTCCACATACCTCCGGGTGATTCACCTTCGGTGACAGTTTCTCCGTGACTCCCGTATGCTGATTCACATCAATGACTGGCTCTTTCTGGCCCAGTCTCGGGAGATCGCAGTGCGACATCAAGATGTAGGAGCTCGGGCTAAGACTGAATACCGAGAGGAGTGTGCTCTTGCCGAAGCAGAGCACTCTGTCCCTCGGGGTTGTACGGGACTCTGTGCAATCTTAGCACGGTTCCCCATGCTTATTGCCTCTATCCCGTCCACAGTCAAGAACATGAGGCTAGGCCAGCCACTTATGGTCGGACACTTCTAGGAAGTGTTAAGTTTTGTGGCGGCAGTTCCCAGTGCTTTTCCACTAGGCCTGCACCATTTGTGACCATTACAGTGGCTCAAAGCAGGGGGTTTCCTCGAGGGGCAACCTTTCCCGTCTGATTTTTTTCCTTGCCGCTGTCGCCTATGGCTTGCTCAGTTGGGGAAACTTAACACTTAAAATTCATCAATTGTATTGATTCGCCTGCTCTTTTGGGGCTTCTGTTCAGCCAAACAAACTTTGTTTATATTGTTTTTCCTGTAAAGCTGCTTTGAAACAATCTACATTGTAAAAAGCGCTATATAAATAAAGGTGACTTGACTTGACTTGACTTGATCAAGGTCTCAAGGCGATGCCTGCGGGTCTTGCATCAGTGGAAGAAACCCTGGTTTCTTTCCCGAAGGCCCGTACTGGGATCACTCTGTCACTGCGTGACGCTGTTGACAGACGCCTCCCGCTCGGGTTGGGGGGTGGCCCTGAGGAGGTCGCTCAACTTAGGGTCTGTGGAACAGACACCACCTCTCCTGGCACATAGGGTGCGCCGGAAGCGTGGCGGTCTGATTAGCATTTAGAGCTTCTTCCAGACCTCCTGTGGACCCAAGGGGAACTCAGCTCCCTTCGAGCAGTTTACATCCTTTGGTCCCCAAACTCGGGGGCAGACTTCCTGTCGAGACAGAATAGGACTCCACATGGAGGTGTTGGAGCAGATGGGGGGAATTCTGGCCTGCTCTGTCTGGAGAGATGGCTCGCTGCCTCCCCTATTCTCCCCTGTTCTCCCAGCTTATTTTCGGCTGGATGCGATACGACATGAGTAGATGAGGCTCCTCTTGTACACCTTTCCCCGGTTGCTCTGCTCCCAGGGGTTCTAGAGAAAGTTTGCCAGGACAGGGTCCGTCTCACCTTTATTGACCCACAGTGGCTGGGCAGGGTGTGGTTTTTGGACTTGGTGTCCCTCCTAGACGGCACCCCTTGGAGGTTCCCATCAGAGTGGACCTTCTATTCCAGGCTCAGGGCAGGATACTTCATCCTTGCCCGGAACTGTGGAATCTGTGAGTCCGGCCTCTGAGGGGGCACGACTCATAGACTCAGGTCTCTCGACTGAGGTCGTTGAGACCATTCTCCACTCTAGAGCCCCGTCCATGAGGAAGCTCTATGCTCGGAAGTGGAGTATCTTCACTTCCTAGTGCAGTGACAAACATCTAGACACAGTGACCTGCCATGTTGGTATTGTCCTGGGGTTTCTACAAGAAAAGTTTGCTGCCGGACTGTCCCCTTCCACGCTTAAGGTGTACGTGGCTGCCATTGCGGCTTGCCACGCACCCCCAAGTGGTACCCCTCTGGGTCGGGACCCCCTAGTAGGGTGTTTCCTTCGTGGCACTTGAGGCTAAGGCCTGCAGTACGCTGGGACTTGTCCCTGGTTCTCCAGGCTCTGTCCCAGGCACCCTTGACGAGGACATCTCAGAGAAATTCCTCACCCTTAAAACAGTGTTCCTTTAGCCATCTCCTCCTTTAAGAGGGGTGGAAACCTTCAGGCCCTCTCAGTGGCCCTCTCCTGTTTGGAGTTTTCTCCTGGTCTGGCGAAAGCCTTCCTCTCTCCCAGACCTGGATACATTCCTAAAGTGCTTTCGAGCCCGGCTCGTCACTCTATACTGCAGGCCTTATGTCCTCCCCCCCATTCGTGACCAGGAGTCCAAGAACAAGGTCTGTCCAGTGCGAGTACTGGACACCTACGTCCGCAGAGCGGTTTCATGACATAGGTTAGACCAACTCTTTGTATGCTTCGGGGCTCCTAAGGGAGCTCCAGCATCCAAAACTACTTTAAGCAGGTGGATAGTCAAGGCTATCTCACTGGCCTATGATGCAGCGGGTCAGCAGTGTCCACTGCATGTCCGCGCCCATTCTACTCGGAGCATGGCTACCTCTAAAGATTTTTGCGCAGGGGCTCCCCTTGCCAATATTTGCGATGCGGCTGGCTGGTCCTCACCGCATACTGTTATTAGGTTCTACCAATTAGACCTGAACCCCGCTATAGGAACCCTAGCCCTTTCGTAGTGAGCTACGTTAGCTTGGCATACTCGTTAGCGTGGGTATTTCGTTCCCATATGCATTCGACGCAGTGTTGAGTTCCCTTGATAGGGAACGTCTCAGGTTACTTACATAACCCTAGTTCCCTTAGAGGGAACAAGACAGTGCGTCTCGTGGCCTCGGCTGTTTCAGACACTAGTCAAGCTGAGGCTTCTAGTGTGCTGCGTGCTGATATACTCCTGGCTCATGACGTCGCCCTCGGCGATGTGCACTCGCACACCTGGTTTCAATTGCGCTTCAAGAGACAATCACGCTAAGGCGTTCCCATATGCGTTCGACGCAGTCTCGTTCCCTCTAAGGGAGACGTTCTCTTTCCCTCTGAGACGTTTTCTCTGACAATAATCTCTTATATTGATGAGATATGGTGCCATTTTATAATTAGTTTTTATTAGAGAGAAGAATTTTAATTTCTTTGTTTGTGAAACTTTATTCTGCCAATCAAGGATATATTCTTCCTGGGTCTTTTGACATATTTTTTTAACTATTGAGTGTTTGTTGTGAGTTGTTAAGTGGAGTTGGTGTTTCTGCACTAAGTGCTGCATGGGGTCAGTCTCGGGACGTCCCGCCCTGTGTGTGTGAGCGCAGTGATGGACGCTCTCAGGCGGAGAGTCAGAGAGATGGAACCAGAACTTCCCTGCTCGTTTCTATGAGTTCCCAGGATGTTCTTGTGGAGAACTCCATGTGGAAAATTTCAACAGGGTTTTTGTCCCATGATTCATAATTTAATTTAAATTTGGGGCCCCAGACCTCACAGCCGTACAGGAGGATGGGTTTGATGATGCTGTCAAAGATTTTCAGCCACAGTTTAATGGGAGGGTTGAATTTGGACAGAGGTTTTCTAATGCTGTAATACGCTCGTCTTGCTTTATCCATCAGATCTTTTATGGCCGTGTCAAAATTTCCAGAAGCTGAGATTGTTAGACCCAAATAATTATAGCAGGTGACATGATCCAGAATTGTTCCTCCGAGTGTAAATGTGTGTTTATGGCGGTTGATTCGAGGCTTTCTATGAAAGATCATGATTTTGGACTTGTCCATGTTGACGGGTAAGAGCCAGTCGCTGCTGAAGCGCTGTAGGACGGAGAGGCTCTGGTGAAGCCCCTCTGCACTCGGGGACAGCAGCAGGAGGTCGTCCGCGTACAGGAGGCACGGGATCTCTCTGTCCTCTAGGGTCACAGCGGGACACGAGGACTTTTCAAGTGCAGAAGCCAATTTATTAATGTAGAGGTTAAACAGAGTCGGGCTGAGGGGGCAGCCTTGACGAACTCCTTTATCCTGACTAAAATAATCTCTACGTTTATTGTTGATTTTAACGCTGCACTTGTTTCCGTTATAAATGTATTTATGATGTCATATGTCCTTCCTCCTATTCCACTTTGAATTAGCTTTAGGAAAAGTACATTATGCCACACCGAATCAAAGGCTTTTTTAAAATCAATGAAGCAGCAGAATATTTTCCCCTGTTTTGTTTGATGGACGTATTTGTGTATGAGTGTGTGGAGTGTGTAGATGTGATTTGATGTTCTCTGTTTAGGCATAAATCCAATCTGACAGTTGTTGATGACATTATGATCTTGAATGAACTGCACTAATCTGCGGTTAATGATGGAGCAGAACAGTTTTCCCAGGTTGCTGCTCACTGTGATTCCCTTGTAATTATTTGGGTCGTACTTCTCACCTTGTTTAAATATTGGAGTGATTAAATTTTCTTTCCATATTTCAGGAAAGTGTCCGGATTTTAATAGACGGTTGAATAACTTGAGGATGGCGTGTTTGAGTTTGGGGCTGCTGTGTTTCAGCATCTCATTAGATATTGCATCTATATCGCAGGATTTCTTGTTTTTTAGGGATTTGATATTATCCGTCACCTCGTGTAACTGTATGGGCTCGTCCAGGTGCTTCAGCTGGTCTTTAATTGTGTGCTCCAGATCAGATAGTTGGGAGGTCAGATGGTTTTGGGTGGGGGTTGGTTCGTTTTGAGCGTACAGTTTTCCAAAATGATCAGTCCAGATGTTTGGGTCATGGATGGGAATGTTTTTTTTTTAGATTGATTTAAATTCTTCCATAAATCCCAGAATGAATTCTGATCAACCGCTGCCTCAATCTTGTTGAGCTTTACTCTCATGTGATCTGCTTTTTTCTGGATCAGAAGAGATTTATATGTTTTTAGGGTTTGTTGGTAAGAGGCTCGCATTTGCTGGTTTGCGGGGTCTGTGTTTTGTATTAGATAATACTCTTAATTCTTTTCTTAATTTTTTGCAATCTTTATCAAACCAATCAGTTTTTATGATTTATTTCTTGCATTTGTAAGGTTTTCTCTTTCTCAGGGCTATTCTGGCCACGGTTGAGAAGATCCCAGTCATTTGTTCCGCTGCTAAATTGATGTTTTTTCTCTCTTCACTAAATGGAGTCAATAGAAACGAGTCTAATATGTTGTGAACACGAGTGCTGTGGAGCGCAGCTTCATACAGGGCAGGACTGTCTTTGCTCCATATATATGTGGAGGGGAGGGGGTGCAGTTTGAGCTTCAGGTCTGGAGGGGGCAGGAGGTTCTCTGAGCGGTTCAGACTGAGGACGATGTGGCAGTGGTCTGATAATGGGAGCTGTGGCATGACTGTAAAATAGTTTATTTTGCTCTGGTCCACATCAGTGATGGCATAATTTACAGTGCTGCCCCCCCGGGACAAGCAGAAGGAGAAGCGGCACAGAGAATCTCCCTTCGTTCTGCCATTAATTATGTACAGACCCAGGCTTTTGCAAATCTGCAGGACTTGTTTTCCATGTTTGTTTACCGTGTTGTCATAATTCTGACGTGTTTTAGTGAAGTGTTTGGACTGGTATATATGGGAATTATTAATAAATTTGTCTCCATCTGATCTAATGAAATCCGCTTCCTTCCCCGTTCTGGCGTTCAGATCCCCCATTAACAGAACCGATCCTAGAGACTGAAAGTGCAGGATCTCTGACTGTAGGATTGGGAACGTGTTTTCATTATAATAGGGAGACTCGTATGGAGGGATGTAGGCGGCGCACAGGTACATGTCCTCATGTAAACACACAAGCTCTTTTTGAAGCTTCATCCAAATATGTGTTTTTCCCCTTTTTACAGGCTGAATAAAACGCCACGGATGGTCTTTGAGCCAAATTATGATGCCTCTTGAATCTCTTCCTTTTTTAACGTTTGGCTGTTTGACTGAAGGAACTCTAATCTCTCTGTAATTTGGGGGAGAGTAGGTCTGAGAGTCTAAACGACTCCATGTCTCAAGCAATATGATTATATCTGAACTATTTACAATATTAACAAAGTCTGGGTTAGTCATTTTCTCCCCAAAAGCAGAAGAAAACATTCCCTGAATGTTATAACATGTTATTTTAAACGATGACATTGAGAAATAAAATGCATTTACTAGAATAATATATGAATATGACCTAAACAGGTTTCAAGAATTCATTAATTAATGAGAATAAAAAGAATATGGAGTATATATAAAATATAGTGAATCCATTTTGTAAATATTAAATTTGAAGATAAATGTGAATAATACTAAAAATAAATAAATAAATAAAAACTAAAGCTATAATGGTGAATGTTGACACTGTGGGTTTTTAAGCTAGCATATTGTCACATATGGTCGCCGGTGTCGGCTCTACCTCTTCCTCTCACTGCTGCGGCGTAACTGACGGGAAGCGGGCCGACCCGCTCCTCATGGATTCTCTGTGCGACCCGCTCCCGAATCCTCTGAGGTCTCTGACCAACCTGCTCCTCATGGATTCTCTGTGTGACCCGCTCCCGGATCCTCTGAGGTCTCTGACCGACCCGCTCCCGGATCCTCTGAGGTTTCTGAGGGCTTCTCAGGACCGACTCCTTGATGGTTTTTGCGAACAGTCTCAGCAACAGCAATCTCTTCATCAAGTTTGCGGATGACACGACTGTAGTTGGTCTCATCACCAACGGCGATGAGACAAACTTCAGGAGTGAGGTGAGTCACCTGGTCAGGTGGTACGGCGACAACAATCTCTCTCTGAACGTGGAGAAGACGAAGGAGATTGTTGTTGACTTCAGAAGAATGCACACCCAGCACCCTCCTCTGACCATCAACGGTGCGACCGTGGAAAGAGTGAGGAGCACCAAATTTCTGGGTGTTCATATCACAGAAGACCTCTCCTGGACCACCAACACCACAGCACTGACCAAGAAAGCACAGCAGCGACTCTACTTTCTCCGCAAGCTGAGAAGAGCCGGAGTCCCAGCCCCCATCATGCGCACCTTCTACAGAGGCACCATCGAGAGCATTCTGACCAGCTGCATCACTGTGTGGTACGGCGCCTGCAACGCATCCTGCCGCAAGGCACTGCAGCGCATAGTGAGAGCTGCTGAGAAGATCGTTGGTGTCTCTCTCCCACCCCTCCAGGACATCTATAACACCCGCCTCTCCCGCAAAGCCCTCATCATTGCGAGAGACCCCTCCCACCCATCCCAGAGCCTCTTCAGTCTGCTGCCATCAGGGAGGAGACTACGCAGTCTCCAGGCAAGGACCAGCCGACTGAAGAACAGCTTCATTCCCCAAGCTGTCAGGGCATTGAACTCCCTCCCGTCTCTGCCCCTTTTCCTCTCTTTTGCCCCATGCACCTGACCCCCCCCCCTACTATTGTTTGCACTGTCTTTACCATCGCGACTTTATCTCTTTATTTCCTTAATCTATTTTATTTTATCTATTATTATTTATTTATTTTTATATATATATATATTTTTTTGGTGTTGTTGATATATATATATTTTGTTGCTGTTGTTACTGTTAATGTAACCTGGTTGCACCTTGGGTCTGAGAGTTACAGAATTTCAATTCTCTGTATGTATGTGCTGTATATATTGCAGAATTGACATTAAAGCTGACTTTGACTTTTGACTTTGACTTCATCTGATCTTGATACGGCCCGGATCTGGCTGACCATGGTAACCTCGGAATAAACAGAGAATAATATCAGCGTAGATGCCATTCTTCTTCTGATGTATCGAGTACATCAGATGTTATGAGAATGTTCCCGGTTCCGGCTGACCTAAATTATGCAGCCTAACAATCATTTTACATGATTTGGATTAAAAATGTATGTATAATGTGTTATGTGTATGCCAGGTTGAAGAGATGTGTTTTTAGTCTAGGTTTTAAACTGACAGAGTGTGTCTGCTTCCCGAACTGTATTAGGAAGACTGTTCCAGAGTTTAGGAGCTAAATAGGAAAAAGATTGACCGCCAGCAGTTGACTTTGATATTCTAGGTATTATAAGCTGGTCAGTATTTTGGGATCGCAATAGGCGTGAAGTACTATAATGTGTTAGGAGGTCGCTCTAGTACTGTGGAGCTAAACCATTTAATGCTTTGTAAGTCATTAGCAAGATTTTAAAATGTATTCGGTGTTTAATAGGAAGCCAGTGCAGGTTTGACACAACTGGGCTAATATGCTCATACTTCCTGGTTCTAGTAAAAACTCGAGCTGCTGCATTTTGGACCAGCTGGAATTTGTGTATTAAGCGTGCAGGGCAACCACCTAGTAAAGCATTACAATAATCTAACCTTGAACGCATGAACTAACTTTTCCGCATTTGTCTTTGAGAGCATATGTCGCAATTTAGATATATTTTTAAGATGGAAGAATGCCGTTTTACAGATGCTAGAAACATGGCTTTCAAATGAAAGATTGCTTTCAAAGAGCACACCCAGGTTTTTAACTGACGACGAAGACTTGACAGAAGAGCCATCAAGTGTTAGGCAGTAGTCTAGATTATTACGTGCAGAACTTTTTGGTTTAATAATTAGAATCTCTGTTTTTTCAGAATTAAGCAGTAGAATGTTTTTAGTCATCCAATTTTTTATATCAGTTATGCATTCTGTTAATTTAGTGAATTGGTACGTTTCATCAGGATGAGAAGAAATATAGAGCTGAGTATCATCAGCGTAACAGTGAAAGCTAATGCCATGCTTCCTAATAATTGCACCCAAAGGAAGCATGTGTAGGGTGAAAAGATTGGAAGATTAGAGAGAGCTTGCTCCTGCGGGAGCGTCACTGCTGCGGCAGTGGAAGTTTAGAGAGAGCTTGCTCCTGCGGGAGTGTCACTGCTGCGGCAGTGGAAGTTTAGAGAGAGCTTGCTCCTGCGGGAGCGTCACTGCTGTGGTAGAGGAAGTTAGAGAGAGCTTGCTCCTGCGGGAGCGTCACTGCTGTGGTAGAGGAAGTTAGAGAGAGCTTGCTCCTGCGGGAGCGTCACTGCTGTGGTAGAGGAAGTTAGAGAGAGCTTGCTCCTGCGGGAGCGTCACTGCTGCGGCAGTGGAAGTTAGAGAGAGCTTGCTCCTGCGGGAGCGTCACTGCTGCGGCAGTGGAAGTTAGAGAGAGCTTGCTCCTGTGGGAGCGTCACTGCTGCGGCAGTGGAAGTTTATAGAGAGCTTGCTCCTGCGTGAGCGTCACTGCTGTGGCAGTGGATAGTTTGGGAAGGGGTGAAGGAAGATTTAGTTTGGGAAAGGAAATTAGGAGAAAAAGAAGCCGGGGCCTCGTGCGGAGCAGCCTCATGCTTAGGTCGGCCCCTGGGGCTTGGGGAGGAACGGAAGGATTAGAAAGAGGGAAGGTTTGGGAAAGGACATTAGGAGGAAAGAAGCCGTAAGGGAGAGGGTTAGGAATGGGTATTTTATGAGCATCTGAGGAAACCGAAAATTTCCCCTTGGCTGACTCCTGCGGGAGTGTCACTTCTGCGACAGTGGATAATTAGAGAGAACTGGCTGAGCATTGCTGCTGTGGCAGTGGAGGATTGAAAGACCTGACTCCTGCGGGAGTGTCAGTGCTGCGGCAATGGAAAGCAGTGGCCATGAAGTTGTAAGTGGGGAGGAGCTGATGCTTAACAGAAGACCTTGATGTGCAATCTGTTTGGTCTGATGTGGCTCTTGAAAGCTTCTGAAGACCAGTAGCGCAATGCTTGTATTTGCTGTTGGGAAAGGCCTTTGCGCAGCCGTGGTTGCTGCACCTATGCGAAATGAATGGCTGGATAAATGGTCTGTTGGGAATCCGGTTTGGGGTAGCGTAGCTTTAAGAAGTTTGGAACCGAAACGTGTAATGGGGTTGGAATCGTCTATGGAGAGTGGGTCGGATGGGAGTTTAGTCTGCGAGTTTCTGAAATGAAAGTAGGCTGAGTGGATGTGATGGTGAGTTATGAGCATCTGAGGAAACCAAAAAGCCAGTGTGAACGTGGCTTCACTGCTGCGGCAGTGGGAAAATTCCCCCTTGGCTGACTCCTGCGGGAGTGTGGGGGAACATCATTGCTGCGGCAATGGAGGCAGCAGTGGAATAATTCCATTTGAACTGAGCTCATGCGGGAGTGTGGAAGTGCATCACTACTGCGGAAATGGAGAACTTCCTCTGAACTAATCGCGTGTTGGATAATGGAGAATGTCTATTTCCTCGACTTCTGTTGTCTCTTGTGGCAGTGAAAGCCATTTCTGGAGAGACTGATTTGATCGAATGTAACTCCTGAAAGCTTCCGATGACCTGCGGCCCAGTGCTTGGATCTGCTGGTTTTGGAACACAACATGTGGTGGGGTGATTTAAGTCTTCTGTGAAGAATGGGTCGGATGGGAGTTTGGCCTGATCTCTTAAATGAAGGTTGGCTACGAAGGATTGTTGCTGTTGGAGTAAGATAAAAGCCTTATGTTTTGGTCTCCCTTACTTTTGCTGTGCAGCGCTGACGAGTCAGAATATGGATGGATTTGGATTAGGGTTGGATGTGATGGAATCAGAGGAACTGGAACCTATATGGCTCGACCTTGGCATTGAGTGGTCGGACGACATTTGGGTGGAATCCTTGGCGGAGAGTAGGGATACGGATTTCCAACATAATTGGTTGTCTGGTGTCTGAGCTGGTGGGTTGAGTTCTTGATATACCTTTGATGAGCAGAGGATTAGGTTTCGGCAGTGAGAAGTAGATTTCACCTAGGTAACCCATGGTGAAGCTGGCTTGGAAGTTCTTGGTGTTATTGGAATGCAATACGAATCAGTGGTAGTGGGAGACCATGTGGAGCAGATCATATGTGGAGTGGAAAGTCTTGAACTCTTCCACTACGCATATAATCTTCCAAAAGAGTGGTTTGAAGTGAAAAAGCTTGAAGAATGGACATTGAGGCGTCGATAAATATCAACTCTGAATATTGATATACTGGTTGGGAATAGGTCCACCTCTGGTGGCAGCAGCCTTAACTTCAGTGAGGATTTGTGTTCAACTGTTGTTGGTGACGGAGGTGGTTCCAAGCGGCTGTGTTTGTGGAATGGCATGAGCATAGCAGAGAACAGGATGAAAGGAGAATTAGCATGGTGGAGAGAATTAGGTGGAAAAAAGACCAGGGCCGAAGCCACTTGCGGAGGCAGCCTCACGCTTGGGTTGACACCTGGAGCCCGGAGAGAGACAGAAAGGGTAGAAAGGGAAGATAAGACAGTGTCTGGGCCTGTGCCGCTAGCGGAGGCAGCCTCACGCTAGAACCGGAAGGCGGGGCTGCAGGCCAAACATAGGGGAAAGGTTAGGTACAAGCTCGCACTTAAAGGGCGGCGTTTGTCACTAGATGCTGGCATGTGAGGTGCAGTGCTGGAAAACTGCAGTGTGCTGCTGCGTCTTAACACTTGGAGATCTGGTTTTGCAAGGGAGAGAGATGAAGATTTAAGGAACGTACGTTTGAGGTATTTGAAGGTAGAGTTGATTTGGAGATGGTACAGCTGACTGGAGCGAGACCTATTCTAGTTAGTTTTGCTTTGGTCGTCCTTCTTTACTATTGATACAAGTGCTGAGGTGTCGTGGGAAGTTGAGCAAGAAGGTGTATGTCTTGATGGTGGAGGTGAGGGCAAGCCTCGGCGTCATCGGGTGCGACAACGGAGCGGAAGAGCTGATGACCGCGTGGTGTTGTTGGAGGCTCGGTTGCAGTGTTTGTTGAGTGCGAGAGCTCCTTTCATTGGTGGGATACAGTGAAGGAACTTGAGAGAGGAAGAGGTATCGTGAAGCTGGTACATTTCAATCTTGGACAATGTGGCGAAGGCGGGGCATCACATGGTCGCCTGCTAAATTTGAACACATTGGCTGGCGCTGAGCCAGAGAAAGCGCTCAACGCTTGATGCTGTTCAGTGTTTTCAATCTCTTGAAATTATTTTGGTTACAGACGTCTAAATACACGCAAGAAATAACAAAATCAATATGGTTTGTAACATACATTGATTTCCATAAGTAAAACCTTTCAATTATAAAATTGACAGTTGAATTTATATCAGATGCATGTTGCATATTTAATTTCAAAACAAACTTACCTGATGGAATTCGGAATATCAAGGTTTATGAAAGTTCGCAAACTTATTGGCTTTGAATAAACCCTGAGCAGGGGTTCATCCAAGTATCATAGACTTATGAAGCTTATCATAGACTTAAAGGATTGAAAACAGTGAAGGCAGAAAATTACTTTGAAATAGGAAGTGCATATGATTTCTTTCCAGTGAGTCCACTTAATAGCCGATTAAGTTGAAACATTGTGTGGGCGGCTGAGCGCGCGAGCGACTGTAATGAGCGCGATCTGAAGCGGCGCGTGCGATCGGACTGTAGGCTACTGCACGCGATCTGACTTCGGTGCGCGCTAATGCTTGAGCTGCGAGGAAGCAGCGCGTTACTTTAAAAACAATCACATTTCAGACATGGGTTCCCCGGAACAGTAGCATTGAGATGGCACAAACTGCTTGTGATTTAGCGATGCTGAAATAACAGCGCCGGGAAATTACAGCTGCTCTTGTTTGTGTGAGCTGAAACTGCAGCGCGGTCTGCTGAGGCTCGTTGCGGCCTGGCAAGCAGGAAGAAAGCGGCATTGCCTGAGAGTTGAGCTTGCAGCTCAACCAGCTTTATTATCCTTTCTCAATGGCAGGAGCGATTTAAAAAGGGCAGATGTAGAGCTGCTGGATACGGATGTTTGCTTGGTGGCGAGAACAGGCCTCGCGTCTTACTGTGCGTTTGCTTGTTGTTGCTTAGGACCCGTTTGTTTGGTCTGGCACCCGTGATGTATTGCTGAGGGTGATATAATATAGTTAACATGGTGTTAGGCGGATGAGGATCGCTACTGCGTCCGGAGGTTTTTGTAGAGAATCCATCTAACGAGTGGAGCTCGATTTCGGGTATATCGCGACCAGAAGGCGGAGCCACAATGCTGTAAACTGTCGAGCTGCCGAAAAATGTCAAAGAGCTGTAGGTGAGTCAAACATGTCTATATACATGCTTCCTCTCCTGCTGATAGGATGAGGTGTAATTGCTGATGACGTGTTGATTGTGTTAATCATTTGAACGTGTTCCTCCCGAACTTTGTTAATAAAACATCATTACGTCCAGCCTCATGGCCAGACTGGTTACAGTACGTAAAAGTTCACCAATCTGACTCCCGATGGAGCCCACTCTTCCCTGCGTATCCGCAGTCCGGACTGCGTTGTTACGGTTCAGTTCCTCAATCTGTATCACTCTCTGATCTAATTCCTTCAAACGGTCACACACAACCCCAAAGCATTTCTTAATTTCCATAGACAGCGGCTGGGTGAATTTGCTTGCAGCTGTCTTGCCAATCTTCCGATAGGTCAGGGCAGTCCCAAAGCCAAAGAATAGGAACCCCGCCATCAATAATCCAATCATATAGAAAATCCTATCGATTGCGCTGATTGACCAGTTAATCAATTCCATTTCAGTATTTTCAGGAGTCCAGCAAGCAGCGGGTCAGAGAAAAAAGACAAAATACCAAAGCGCAGGAGCAGAGAGAAAACACGTCTGCACTGTACAGAAGCAGGAAGGAGGAGCCTTCCATAATACGCTACTTGTCCAACAACAGTTTCTGTCATGTTTTCTATTTGATGTATTCGATGTAGCCAAAACGTTGCTGGATTTGCAGCATTGTCGTGATTCCTCTTTGGTCAAGGATGGGAAAGAATCAGTTAACAGGGTCAAACCCGTTTGTTCTTTTGCAGTAAAGGGAAAGATGGAAACATCCCAAGAACTAACACCATAGACTATCAACATTAACCAGAGTGTAGTTAACAGTGAAATTCAACAACTAATTACTGAAAATACACTGCTGAAAGAAAAATTAAGCAGCTACAAAATGAATCAAGACTCATTTTGTGATAATGACGAGAAAGTGAAATATTACACTGGACTGCCTTGTTACATGACCCTGATGACCCTGTTTGAGTTTGTATGTAAATACGTTCCAATAAGTAGAGGAACAGGCTTAGGAAAGTTTGAAAAACTTAGGACACTTATGAGACTTAAGCTTAATCTACCTCTGCAAGATATTGCATATAAATTTCAGGTTTCTACGTCAGCAGTGTCAAGGACATTTTTAACTGTCATTCATGTTTTATATTGTAGATTAAAGCCACTTTTGTTTCGGCCTGAGAGGAAGGTACTTATAAGTGATAAATACATAACTGAAAATTGTGGTTTTCTGTCAAAGTTATTACCTGGAGATATTGTGTTAGCCGACCAGGGATTCAACATATCTGATAGTATTGGAATGTACTGTGCAAAAATTATTGTCCCTAGCTTTACAAAGGGGAAATCACAACTCTCTCCTGTTGATGTTGAAAATTCTAGAAAAATTGCTCACTTACGAATTCATATGGAGCGTGTAATTGGTCTAGTGCGTAATAAGTATACCATGCTTCAAGGAAAACTCCCAATTGATTTTCTCATGAATGACGAAGAAGTGCCTGTTGCCGACAAAATTGTTAATTGTTAGTCATTTTGCCTGACGAACATGTGCGAGTCAAAGTCAGCTTTATTGTCAATTCTGCAATATATACAGTGCATACATATAGAGAATTGAAATTCCGTTACTCTCAGACCCAAGGCGAATACAGTTAACAACAACAACACCAACAACCAACAACCAACAACCAACAACAGAAGATGAAGATAAAATACAATAAAATTAAACTAGATGGATAAAGTGAGTTATGGAGGTAAAGTGGCGATGGCAAATAGTGCAAACAATAGTAAATAGTAATAGTGCAATTACAAATTAAGGCAGTGCAAATGTAATAGGAGAGAAATGCAAGGACAACATAATGAGGTGGATGAGTAAGAGAATAACTGATGGTGGGTAGGGGGTGGGGGGGATTCAGAGATCAGGTCCTTGGTGCAGAAGAGGGGAGAGGTGGCAGAGTCGGGAGAGAGTTCAATGCCCTGACAGCTTGGGGTATGAAGCTGTCCTTCAGTCTGTTGGTCCGTGCCTGGAGACTGCGTAGTCTCCTCCCTGATGGCAGCAGACTGAAGAGGCTGTGGGATGGGTGGGTGGGGTCCCTAGCAATAGCGAGGGCTTTTCGGGAGAGGCGGGTGTTATAGATGTCCTGGAGGGGTGGGAGAGAGACACCAACGATCTTCTCAGCTGCTCTCACTATGTGAGAGTCTGTTGATACGTTTGATTAGTAATGAGTAGTGAAATACAAGATTTAATACACAAATGCGACGTTTTATATACTGTACATTTCTGCATGACATATCATTGAATGTGAACTATTTGTACAAAATCACTAATAAATATTGGTCACAAATAAATTCTTGTCTTGTGAATTATAAACATTGTCATGTTTTTTTTAACATTCGCATACAAGTATCTAACAATATGTAACAGTATCTAACAAGTATCTAAAACTTTTTTTGTTTAACTTGCCTGCCACACACTGGACTACATTCTGGACAATAGTACGATCCTTTTGGTGCCCTACTCATATTAATGCACCTAAAGTGCAGCCATTTCAGTCTGCAGTTCAGGTTATCACAACCCACAACGTCATCAAATGTCTCGTCATATGGTACTTGACATAAACAAATCAGGTCAGTGTTATTTCCGGAGAAAGTCTGTCCATCGCTGTTGCTGAGACAAGGCTGCAATACAGATGCAACCGGTGCAATGTTTACTGACAGTGAACAAAAATTTCCCTGTCAGTTCTGGCAGAATAACCTGAACAAAGAACATGGTTGCTTTTGCTTGGATCTCTTCCCAAAGCTCTGGGTTGGGCAGAATCCGCTCCACAGAAATGTCCTTCTGTGTCCAGACAACAAAGTCACACAGCTTCTTTTTACATACAAAGATTTGCGTTTGAGCTTGATAATAATACTGGTGGCATGTTTTCAATTTGTTGTCTTTGTCCATGTACGGGATACTGTCAGCGTGAATGTTTGTTTCCCGAACGCAATATGGACACTTCACTTCCACTGTGCCCTCTCCACAACAATCACAAGAAACTATTGTGATTGTCCGGAGATGCTCCAAAATGTGGAAAATCTGGGTTGATCATGAAACCACATTGAACAACTGAGAGATTGTCATGGTGAGGAGCTACTTTGCCAATGTAAGCATCCACTGCATCTTTTTCATGCTGACATCCCCACCTTGTTGCCTTACTTGAAAATGTTATTGTGTAGCATATGTTCCATAAAGTGGAAATAGATGGCTTCTCAATGGAAGATGTGCACACAGCCTTCATCCTTGATGCAGTTACTCTTCCTGTCCGTAGCCGGTGCCAATCTTTACACTCAGATTGTCCACGTGTGAGCCTCTCTGCATGCTTTGCCTGTTCTTCTGAAACATAAATGTCTCTGAAGAAATGTTCACAATGTTTCACAAGGTCAGTTTTTTTGCATTCTAACACATTTGTCATCACCGAGTTCAAATAGAAGCATTGGAAGATCTGTAGATACTACTTTATGAAATGTTCAGCATGGTCTGGCATTACTGCAAGCACAACAGGTTTGCTTTTGGTTGAAAACAGCTTTGTCTTGAAACCACTGAATTCAGCGTCTGTCGGTGCAGGAACATCGACGAGAATCACGTTATGTTGCTTCTGATGGGTGGTTCCACAGATGGCATTATCCAGGTGTTTTTTTGTTTTTTTTCAGCTGAAGTAAAATAAATATTTTGCACTTCTGCACATGGGACCTTGTCAATGCCTGAAGGCAGTAACCAGTAGGCTTTCTCCTGAGTGACAGTCTTTGCCTTTTCTATTCGTACAGCTGTGTCAATGTAAAATAGAAGCGCACCGATATGGCTACATGCCTCACCAAGGCCGGCCATACAGTTACAATGTGCTTCTTCAACAATGCCCGTTTTTTGGGCTATTATCCATGGTTTTAATGGTGTGGCATTCATGCTCTGAGAGTGTCATACCTAAAATTGCAGAGAGAATTCCAGTGAATTTTTTTGTCACTTTGAGCATGTTTAAGTGAAATACATGCATATCTAAACTTTTGAAACCTCTGAATACGAAATAAATGTGTTTAAATGGTTAAATAAAAATTCCACTTACATTTATCTGACATACAACGATGACAACACATTATGAGTCAGTCTATACGAAATGGTATGAACAAAGGAACTGAATCTCAACTTACCTTTGCAATAACAAGCACTTTGTTGCTCACACCCACGGCAAGGATGTCTTTAATCCAACCGTTTACAAACTGGTTGTACGCTTTCAGCGACTTATAACTCTTCAGATCATTTAAAGTGTACGTACTTTTTGTGTTGACCAAATAGTTTAAGATGTCAAAGTAAGTAATGTCCGGGAGGCATTGGACGTTACTCGTCAATTTCACTTTTCCAATGTTATAAGGATGCCTCCAATTCAATGCCTCCTATTAGCCTTGCCTTAGCCTTGTATCTTTCGCAAACTTCTTTTTGTAAGCCCTCTATGTACTTTGCAGACTTTTGAGCCATTTTTACTTTGATATTTCATTAAGATTTTAAGATTTGTTTACAACCCGTTTCTGTGTTCAGGTTGGTAGGAAGCGCGTTCATGACAATGACCTTGCCCTACAGCGTGGAGACCGGAAGTTGACTCCGCCCACATTCCAATACTATGGGAACTATGTATACCTAGAATATCAAAGTCAACTGCTGGCGGTCGATCTTTTTCCTATTTAGCTCCTAAACTCTGGAACAGTCTTCCTAATACAGTTCGGGAAGCAGACACACTCTGTCAGTTTAAATCTAGACTAAAAACACATCTCTTCAACTTGGCATACACATTATACACATTATACATACATTTTTAATCCATACAACAGTCGTCATGATCCTGTTATCGGTAAGCTCACAGATCGTTTTTTTCTCTTTTATCTCACAGATTTGAGAACAATATTGAGCCGGGTCATAAGAGGGGCCAAGAGCCCGCTTTCTTCCTCGTAAAACTTCAGTGATGTTCACTCTGCTAATTACAGACTCAACACTTAATTCAAAGTAACACAGCATGACACTCATTTACAGTAAAAACACAGATTGATACAGACGGCTGCCTTTTAGGGTGCACCGTTCCTGGAAGTACTGCAATACCGGGTAGATGCGTGGAGTGGAAGGAACAAGCCCCTATTCCAGCTCCCCGTTTCAAAAATCAATTTAATATTTGGTGCCCGGGTAGGGCACGTATCAGATATTAAACTGATAAGAACAATTGCATTTTCTTTTAACGTGTTTTTGTCACATTCATTCATACTTCACATCATTTGTAACATTTTTGTCATTTCGAAAACAATCAAAATCAGTAAAAAAAAATTGCCATGTTTAAAATCCACATATATACATGTTAAAGTGTTTTGATGTTTAAGAAGTAAAATGAATGGCTAAAATAAATACAAAAATAAATACCCAGATAAAAACCAATAAAACACAAAATAAAACCTCTCTCATATTGTACAGAAACAGGTGTGTCTTAAAAACATTTAAAACATCCACTCAGCTCCTCCAAAACCAGTCCCAGAGACCTGGGTGTACTGGGCCCAGCGGAGATCCTCTTTAACCACAGCCTCGCTGCTCCACCTGGGGTATTGGGGGGCATCTACGGGCAGCCAGGGCTCGTGGCCGTGGGGACCGTTTCCAGTGTAGCTCTGGGCCCCACGTCCGAATGGCATCATGCGGAGTAGTCCTGCAGCCGTTTTTTTGCCATGCTTATGGTGGCGTGGAGGGACCCCTTCATGCTCTTTCCTACCAGCAGGTTTATACAGTTTATGGTGAGCCAGAGCTTGGTCTCTTGACTCACCACACCCCTAACCATTGTGTAGTCTGGGACCCCCCCCTGCTGGCAGGTACGGGAATTGCTGGGGACCAGCTGTCGCCCACAGGTCCCTCACATCACTGCACTCCCAGAGCGCATGCCTTACGGTCTCGGGCGCGCCACACCCGGGCTGCGGGCACAGAGAAACCTTTGACATGCCTCGGGAGTGCATCACGGCTCTTACCGGGAGGATCTCATGTGCAACCATCCACGCCAGATCTCGGTGTCGATTCTTTAGTGCTGAGTGGGCCACGTTGCGCCAAACTTTTTGGGCTTCACCTAAGGTGAGCCCGCACACTGGACACACTTTTTCCCGGTCCTGCACAAGGGAGATCAAAGACTTGTGGTTAGTTAAAACAGTGGCATCATTTTCTTCTAAAACATATTTCTTTAAAAATGTCTTGATAAAATTATATTCTTTTGACAGGTTAAAAGACACAGAACATTTTACCAGTTGACTTAAAAATCCTGATGTCCTTAGGTAGGACCCCACCCAGAAACGAGCCATGGCCGCTGTTTTGTTCTCTTTGGATGTGGTCAATGCGTATTTTACGTGCAGGGCAACAAACGACTGCCTAAAAACAGGTGGGGGTCAGGGAGGCCTTTTCGACCATTCTCTCTTCTTTTTTTAACGACCTCCCTCTTGACACTCTCCCACTTGGACCCCCACACAAAGTAAAATATTGCCCTCTCCAGGTTCATCAGGAATGTTCTTGGGGGACTAAATCACTTCCGGATGAAAGGGAACGCTGGCGCGTCTGGTTGCCGCTCCTCTCTCCGGGTTATTGATTTTAAATATTCGATTGGATTACTCGAAGATTACCAGAAGTGGTACATGAGGGTTTTGGAGCAAGAGAAGTGCCCTAGTATCAACACAACTGAAATGCGGACTTACGTTTTAATCTTCGGCCTGCTGTTTTTATCTTTGAATTATTGTTTTTTTGGCTGGAATCAACTCATCCGTTGCACAGACAAAGACACTCGACCCTGCAAGTTTGCTGCTTCTCCCATCATGGCTGTGAGGTACACTGCTGAAAAACGGTTGTGCTTAAAAAGAAATATTTTTTTAGCAAATGACACTTTTGAACTTTGTCAAAATGTCGGAATCCTGCGTCCTTTGCGCTATATGCATCTCGCGTCTGGGCGCAAGTTTAAACACATATCTGACTCCATCGCTGTACCTGTATTTCAGCGTAAATCAAACAGACTGCTCTACAATGGGGTGGATTTTAACAACCTGTCAGCGCTCAAACGTGCGGAGATCACTCCGTCACTCGTAACGTCTCCAAGTCTGGTGAATTCAGCTCTTTTTAATGTTCGCTCTGTGAACAACAAAGCAGTAATTTTATCTGACATTATTATCGAAAATAAACTGGACTTGGTCTGCTTAACAGAAACATGGCACAAGCAGAGTGATGGACTTCTGTTTAATGAACTTACTCCATCTGGCTACGGTTTGTTTGATGCTCCGCGACCATCCGGCAGGGGTGGGGGCATCATTGTGCTGTATAATCAAAGATTCACATTAAGTCCAGTAGTCACCCCCCCTTTTAATTCTTTTGAGTGTCTTGTTTTGAGTGTCTCTGCTCCCATCTCTACAGTTATAGCTACTGTTTACAGACCTAAGACAACTGAACACTTTTTATCTGAATTTGCTGAACTACTGTCTATGTTATGCCTCAAGTTTGAGAGAACTCTTATCCTGGGGGATTTTAACATCCATGTTGACAAAAAAGAATCTGCAATGACTAAGGACTTTCTGTCTTTGCTGGACTGTTTTGACCTGAAGCAGCTTGTGGACTGCTCCACACACATCAAGGGTCAGTCACACTTTAGATCTCGTCATTGCAAATGGATCATTCTTGCCTCAGCTCTCCACCCCTGACTTAGGATTATCTGATCACTTTGCTATCTTTTTTAATATGGAACTGTCACATCCTAACAATGCCTCATCCCGTATTGTAAATTACCGCAAATGGAAATCCATTGATCTACCTGACTTCTCTGCTTATATTGAGTCCACATTAAGTGTTTTCTCTCCGTCTGACCCTCTGGAGGACAAAATCTCAATGTTAAATACTGTTCTTATGTCTGGTCTGGACTCATTTGCACCTATGAAATCCCGGTCTGTGGCCTTTGTGCGTTCTGCTCCATGGTACAATGACGTGCTGCGCTCTATGAAGGCAGCTTGTCGTAAGATGGAGCGAAGGTGGCGTCTGTCTGGCCTGACTGTGCATCACCAAGCTTGGAAAGACCATGTACTGGAATATAAGGCAGAGATTGTTTCAGTCCGGTCTCAATATTTCTCTCAGTTAATTAACACTAACCAAAACAACCCCAGACAACTGTTTCATACCATTAACAAACTCCTTAAAGGAAACGGCTCTCCTTGTGCACCTACCTCAGTTCATCTTTGTAATAGGTTTCTTGATCACTTCAGTTCTAAGATTTCCAATGCTCGCAATTGCATTACTGCTGTTTCGACTGATCCGGCTTTTAGGATCACACCTTTTTCTGGCTCTTTTCTTTGAAATTTTTCCTTGCACGATTTTGTTTCCTTTGGAAAGGAAGTTTAAAAATTGAAATCAACCACTTCCGCAATTGATCCCATACCTTGTGATTTGCTTAAATCATGTTTTGTTTCTTAATGCCCTGTTGTCCTGAGTATACTAAATGACTCACTGCGCGTGGGTGTTGTGCCTGCTGCACTTAAACTACTGCACTACTGCAGTTACTCCTATACCAAAAAAGACCAACGCAGACCGGGACAACCTCAATAATTTCCGTCCAATCTCAAATCTCCCCTATCTTGCAAAATTGCTTGAGCGAACTGTGGCTTCTCAATTAAATTCTCACCTCTCGGTCAATAACCTTTTTGAGCCCCTCCAATCAGGCTTCCGCAAACTGCACAGCACAGAAGCGGCATTAGTTAAGGTCACAAATGACCTGTTGATCGCTGCAGACTCTGGCTGTCTCTCCATTTTAATTCTCCTCGATCTTAGCGCAGCTTTTGATACAATGGATCACTTTACTTTACTCAGTCGTTTGGAATCCGTTTTTGGTGTTACTGATACAGTATTAAACTGGTTTAAATCGTTTCTCTCAGATTGAAGGCAGTTTGTGTCACTGGGTGGATGTAGGTCCAAAGTTGGGGCAGTGCAATTTGGAGTTCCCCAGGGATCTGTTCTGAGTCCATTGCTTTTTAGTATGTACATTTTTCCACTGGGTCAACTTCTCAGATCCTTGGGTCTTAATTTTCATTTTTATGCAGACGACACACAAATTTATATTCACTCAAAACCTGGAGATAATACAGCTGTCAGCTTTTTAGAACATTGTATTTCTGATAAATAAAAATATGGATGTCACATAATTTTCTCTGTCTCAATAGTGACAAAACTGAGGTCATGCTCATCGGTTCACCCCAACAAATTCGCAAAGCTGATGCTGTAACCTTAATGGTGGATGGCTCTGCTTTGGAATTTCAAACAAAATAAAAAAAAAAATCTGGGGGTGATATTCGATGCAAATCTAACATTCGATCCGCATGTACAGAATATGGTCAAAACTTCATTTTTTCATCTCAGAAACATTGCACGATTGTGCCCTATGTTATCTCTCTCGGTGGCTGAAAAATTGATCAATTCATTTGTCTTTTCCCGTATTGATTATTGTAATGCTCTGCTTGCTGGGGTTTCTAAAACTAAAGTAAACAAACTGCAGTATGTTCAGAACTCAGCAGCCAGAATCTTGACAAGATCCAGGACAAGTGAACACATCACTCCCATCTTTGAGTCATTGCACTGGCTCCCGGTCAGGTTTCGCATTGATTTTAAAATTCTAATGCTCACCTATAAGGCCTTGCATGGTTTAGCGCCACAATATATGACTGAACTTTTAACTGCATACACCCCAAGACGCAATCTCCGTTCATCTAATTCTGGTTCCCTTTCATGGGAACTCGAGCTGCGTCAGAAAAACGCTAGGGGAAACCCTTGACATCAGTCACGTGAAGATGTGTACAACCAATGAGAGAATTACGCGTGTGAATGCGAGTCGCGGGTCAGTGACGTCATGAACAGAGCATAAAAGCGCACCGGAACCCGGAAGTGACAGCTTTGAGTGTCTTCAGCGTGCGTGTGTCAGAGAGTTTGTGCTTGCGCGTTTTCAAACCACCTTTGGATTACGTGCGTTTGTATTATGGCGGAACAGGCATTTATCCCGTGTGTTTCTCCTTGTACCCGTTTCATTACGGGTAAGGATACACACAGCCAGTGCGTTGTCTGTTTGGGAGTGGAGCACGCTCGGTCAGCGCTTGAGGGCGGTGATTGTGAGAACTGCGAGAGGTTCTCATTGCGTACTCTCCGCTCTCGTCTGGCGGTATTTGCGGATACTAACCAGACTCGCGTTCGTCAAGGTTCTGGACCCGCCGCGGCTGAGGCTCGGCGGCGTTCTCAATCTTGGGGATCGCAAATGGATCTCACGGAAGGTTGCGAGGCGGGTGAGCCCGTCTCGCGGCTTGGCTGTGTTGATCCCAGTTCCAGGCAGGATTTGGAAGCACACGCTTCAGGCGCGGTTTCTTCCAATCCTACTGGGACTTCGGTGCTATCATTATCCTGCTCTGAGGATGAGGAAGTGATTAGCATCGATCCGGTTGAGGAGGCTTCGCCACCCTCTTCACCGGCATATGAGGAATTGATCGAGGTCGTGACGCGAGCAGTCTCTCGTCTGGAAATCGATTGGCCGGCGGAGACCAGGAACGCCCGTCCCAGAAAAAGTAAGTTGGATGAGCGTTACCTGCCAGCTCGCGTCGCTCCCCAGCGCCGGGCAATGCCTTTCTTCCAGGATCTCCATACTGAGGTATTGAGATCTTGGAAAAGGCCAGCTTCCGATAGGGTGCGTACGTCGTCCAGTGCGATGTATGCTACCCTCACCGGAGCTCAACCTTATGGTTATGGAGGGATGCCGAAGGTGGACGAGGCTCTTGCGGGATACCTTGTGCCCCAGTTGGCATCCACTATCAAAGCCCCGGCGCTCCCCACCAAACCATTGCGGGTCACATCATCATTGGTGGGGAAAGCATATTCTGCCTCTAGTCAGGCTGCGGCGTCTCTACACACTACGGCACTGCTGCAGGCCTATCAAGCAGATTTGCTGGGCGACCTCGATCAGGGTGGCGGTATTGGCCCGGAGGCAGTGGCAGAGCTGCGCCGGGCCATGGATTTGTCTCTCCGAGCCACTAGGGAAACGGCCTTCTCTGTCGGCCGCTCCATGGCAGCTCTGGTGGGTACGGAGAGGCATTTATGGCTCAATCTTTCAGCCATAAAGGACAAGGACAAGTTCGTTTTGTTGGACGCCCCTCTGTCCCCTTCGGGCTTGTTCGGCGACGCTGTAAAAAGCATTGTCGACAAGTTTCAGGAGGCTGCACAACAGCAGGTGGCGTTCAGCAAAGTCCTTCCCCGCCACCCTTCACGTGAGCCCAACAGCCAAACTCGGGCTCACAGATCCTCATACAGGGCCTCACAGAAGGAGAGTGTTGCATCTCGTTTACCTCCCCCCAATAAGGGGAGGTCGGGACAGCATTCTCGGGCCCAGCCTTCTGGTAAAAAGATGGATCTGAGGAACATCTTAAATGCCAAGAAGGCTTCCACTAAGTGTTCCTGACGCCAAAGGCAAGCCGCACCAAGGCGGTCATCTCCGTGTCCGGTTCCCGAGGGAGCCTGTCTCGGAGGTACTGCCCCCTCTAAGGAGGGTCCTAGAGCATTCCACCAGTACGGTGTCCGGAAACCCCGGCCCTGTGGTGTCTCTGCTCGTATCAGAGATCAGTCTCGAGAGACTGATTCCCTTAGTAGAGTTCCAGGCCGCATGGTTGCGTCTGCCTGGCATCTCTCAGTGGGTCCTGCGCATAGTAACCTCCGGGTACAAAATTCAATTCAGGGTTTCACCACCCCGTTTTATGGGGATCTTACCGTCCGCGGTAGGGCCCCAGCAGGCTCTGATTATGGAACAGGAAGTAGACTCTCTTCTGGAGAAAGGGGCCATCGAGTATGTGCCCCTCACAGACAGACAGTCCGGTTTCTACAGCCGGTACTTCATAGTTCCGAAGAAGGATGGAGGGTTGCGGCCCATTCTGGATTTGCGTCTTCTGAATCGCACTATCTTGCGTCTAAAATTCAAAATGTTGACGCTCGGGCAGATTGTGACGCATATCAGGTCCGAGGACTGGTTCGTCACAATCGACCTAAAAGACGCATACTTCCACATCTCCATCCTTCCTCAGCACCGGAAGTTCCTACGGTTCGCCTTCGGGGGGAAGGCGTACCAGTATCGTGTACTTCCATTCGGCCTATCGCTCTCGCCCCGCACGTTCACGAAAGTCGTGGACGCTGCACTTGCTCCGCTGCAGTCACAGGGCATTCGTGTCCTCAATTATATCGATGATTGGCTAGTATTAGCCCAGTCGTCTCAGTTAGCAGCACGTCATCGAGATGTCGTGCTTGCTCACATGAAGGAGCTGGGGTTAAGGTTGAACACCAAGAAGAGTGTGCTTTCTCCTGTTCAGAGAACCACCTTCTTGGGAGTCATTTGGGACTCGGAAACAATGTCTGCTCGGCTATCCCCCGGGCGCATTCATTCCATTCGTTCAATTGTCGAGGGCATAAAATTAGGCCAGCTACTCACTGTCAAACACTTTCAGAGAGTGTTGGGGCTCATGGCAACGGCGTCCAGCATTATTCCGCTCGGCCTGCTGCACATGAGACCTCTGCAGTGGTGACCTCTGCCTATGGCTTGCTCAGTTGGGGAAACTTAACACTTAAAATTCATCAATTGTATTGATTCAGCTGCTCTTTTGGGGCTTCTTTTCAGCCAAACAAACTTTGTTTATATTGTTTTTCCTGTAAAGCTGCTTTGAAACAATCTACATTGTAAAAAGCGCTATATAAATAAAGGTGACTTGACTTGACTTGGTGGGTCAGGACCAGAGGGTTTTCCCCGAGGGGCAACCCGCTTCGCACAATCAAGGTCACGAGGCGATGCCTACGCACCTTGACCCTGTGGAAGAACACCTGGTTCCTGTCACAAGGCACTGTGTTGGGGGCTCCGTCCCGATGGTGACTCTGTCAACGGATGCCTCCCTCACAGGTTGGGGGGCGGTTCTGAGGGGCCGCTCCTCACAAGGGCTGTGGAGCTCGCGGCACCAGTCCTGGCACATAAACCTGCTGGAATTACTGGCAGTCCGCAGAGCACTACTTGTTTTTCTCCCGGACCTAATTGGGCATCATGTCACTGTGTTCACAGACAGCATGACAGTGGTGGCTTACATCAATCACCAGGGAGCTCTCGTCCAATGTACAAATTGGTGAGACATGTTCTTCTCTGGGCCCAGGGCAAGTTGCTCTCCCTCAGGGCAGCTCACATCCCTGGAGTCCAGAACATAGGAGCAGACTTCCTGTCGAGGCAGGGGCCGAGGCCCGGGGAGTGGCGGCTCCACCCCGAGGTGGTGGAGCAGATTTGGAGGAGATTCGGGAAGGCACAGGTAGACCTGTTTGCCTCAGTCGAAAATACTCATTGCTCTCTGTGGTTCTCCTTAACGCACCCAGCGCCCCTGGGGTAGGATGCCATGATGCATGTGTGGCCGAGGCTACACTTGTACGCTTTTCCCCCGATTGTTCTGCTCCCGGGAGTTCTGGCCAAAGTTCGTCGGGACGGGGTCCGTCTCACGCTGGTGGCCCCCTTTTGGCCGAGCAGGATCTGGTTCTCGGACCTGATATCCCTCCTAGACGGAGTCCCCTGGGAGATTCCGGTCAGGAGGGACCTTCTGTCCCAGGCGGAGGGCTGTGTCCTTCCCCCCCCCCGCCCAGAACTTCTGAAGCTGAAGGTCTGGCCCCTGAGGGGACCCAGTTCTTCGAATCTGGTCTCACAGCCGAGGTTGTAGAGACCATCCCTCAGTCCAGAGCTCCCTCCACGAGGAAAATCTACGCTCTAAAGTGGAAACTCTTCTCTGCTTGGTGTAGCGTAAGGCAGGTGAACCCAGTAACCTGTCCCATTGGCAAAGTGCTGGAGTTCCTGCAGGAAAGGTTTGCGGCAGGGTTGTCCCCCTCTACCTTGAAGGTTTATGTGGCTGCCATAGCGACTTGCCACATACCTCTGGGTGGGGTGTCCTTGGGCAGGGACCCCCTAGTCTCTCGTTTCCTTCGTGGCACTTTAAGGCTGAGACCTGTGGCACAGACCAGGGTTCACTTGTCTTTGGTACTCCAAGGCCTGTCCCAGGCACCCTTTGAACCATTAGAGGAGCTTCCTATTAAACTCCTCTCCCTAAAGACCCTTCTTTTGCTGGCTATCACCTCGCTTAAGAGGGTTGGGGATCTTCAAGCTCTCTCTGTGGTTCCTTCTTGCCTCGAGTTCGCGCCTGGTATGACTAAGGTCTTTCTCTACCCGAGGCCAGGCTATGTCCCCAAGGTTCTAACGAATGTGGCTCGGTCTATCATGCTACAGGCCTTCTGTCCTCCCCCCTTCGACGATCATGAGCAGGAGCTTAGGAACAAGGTATGTCCAGTACGAGTACTGGACGCTTACGTCCATAGGACTGCCACCTGGCGTAAGACAAACCAACTGTTCGTTTGCTTTGGGGCTCCTAAGGGGGCTCCAGCTTCTAAGCAAACCTTAAGCCGATGGATAGTCGAGGCTATCTGTCTGGCTTATGAGTCGGCCGGACATACCTCTCCCCTGAGGGTCCGGGCCCACTCTACAAGGAGCGTGGCGGCCTCTAAGGCGTTTCTCTCAGGAGTTTCCCTTGCTGATGTTTGTGCTGCGGCTGGCTGGTCCTCACCGCACACATTTATGAGGTTCTATCAATTGTTCCGCTCCGGGAATGAGGGTGCTCTCTCAGTGAGCTGAGACACATCCATAGGCCGGCGTCGCTGAGGTGACGTTGGTATAACGTTCCCCTAGCGTTTTTCTGACGCAGCTCGAGTTCCCATGAAAGGGAACGTCTCGGGTTATGTATGTAACCCTGGTTCCCTGAAGGGGAACGAGACGCTGCGTCTCCTGCCTCAGCTCCTTGCGCCCCCGGGCCCGCTTCAGACACTCTTTTGCTGTCACTTCCGGGTTCCGGTGCGCTTTTATGCTCTGTTCATGACGTCACTGACCCGCGACTCGCATTCACACGCGTAATTCTCTCATTGGTTGTACACATCTTCACGTGACTGACTTCAAGGGTTTCCCCTAGCGTTTTTCTGACGCAGCGTCTCGTTCCCCTTCAGTTCCCCTTCCCCTTCCTTTTCTTTTAAATTAACTTTAATGTATGTTTATTGTATTTATATGTTTCTGTGCAGCGCTTTGAGATGTAACTTTTAAAGGCGCTGTATAAAATTAAATTTATTATTATAAAAACAGAACAGAAAAGTGAAATTAGAGGTAAAATCACAGCTTTGATGATTAAAACCTTGCCTTTAATCGTCAGTTGTCTCAGTCCCCAAAACCCCAGTTTTTTCCTAACTTTCCCTAACAAGTCAGTAAAATGGATTATAACTTTCCTCGCCCACCTCCCTCTTTGTCGAATTTGACCCCTAAAATCTTCAAGTCTGTATCTTTAAAAGCCACGTCCAGTCCCCCGCTGTCGAAGTCCCCCCACGGCCCGAAGAGCTGGGCCTCAGACTTACTTCTGTTCAGTTTAGCGCTGGAGGCCAGACCGTACCAGTCAGTCAAGTCCATTACTCTTCGCACCGATTTAACGTCAGTTGCTAAAAGGGTTATGTTGTCTGTCCACCGGTCCCAGGAATCCTCAATCCATTAATCCATTTATCCCTTCTCAAGATCTGTGCCAGTGGATCAATGCATGCCATATACAAGAGAGGAGATAACGGGGACCCCTGAAGGACACCGCTGCAAATATTTATTGCTTTGGATAGATGTCCATTTACAGTCATTTTGCTGACTAGACTATTATACAGCAGTTCCACCCAGGCTATAAACCTCCTCAGGAAACCCATTTTTGTCAGTTCCTGAAGCAGGTAATGGTGCGAGATGCGATCAAAAGCTTTTTCAAAATCTAAATTTAGGACTCCTAACCGAATATTTCTGTCTCTCGCGTAACAGATGGCATCTCTAATCAGCACTAGGCTGTCTGTAATCTCTCCCTGGCACAGCACAAGCTTGATCCAGGTGGATCTAAAACGGTTGACATACGTGTAGCTAAAATCTTCCAAAAAAGTTTACAAACCAAATTTAAAACCGTGATTGGTCTCCAGTTCTTTAAATCAATTTTGTCTCCTTTTTTGTGTAGTAAAGACACTATCCCTACTCTAAAGCCGTCTGGAAGTCTCTCAAGGGTCTCAAGTTCTTTAAAAACGGTCAGTAAGTCGTGTGCTAAAATGTCCCAGAAAGTCAGATAAAACTCACAGGAAAGTCCATCCATACCTGGGGACTTCCCCTTTTTAAAACTTTTAAGAGCGTTCTGTATTTCTAAAAGGGTAAAATCCTGAGATAAAAGCACATCTGGACTCTTGACCTTTTTGTCAAAAAAACCTAAAACTTCCTCTAAGATGTCATTGTGTACTTCTTTGGGGCCATATAAATGTTTATAAAATTGTTCAATTTCTTTTAAAATCCATTCCGTGTCATTTACTTCCCTCCCACTTGTAGTTTTCAACATTGTGATTGCCCCGCCCTGTGTCATAGTTTTTTTGAAAAAATATCTTGTACATTTTTCTCCTTCTTCCATTTCTCTCTCATTACATCTAACAATTACCCCCTTGCTCCGAATTTCGGATAAAACAGACATTTATTTTTGTAACCTGTTTAATATCTTCTGTAAAAGCCACTGTTTAAAAGATTAAAATATCTCTGCAGTCTTTTTTGCAGCCCCATCATGCACCTTTCCCTATGTTTCTAAAAAACTGTCCTGTCCTTTGTTTCACTATCTCCCACCACTGTGCTCGTGAGTTGTAAAAGTCTTGGAGGGTCTGCCATTGGCTGAACTGCTCCCTATACCGTCCAATCACTTCCTCATCCTCCAATAGGGAGCAGTTCAGCTTCCACAGCCCTTCCCCTGCAGTAACATCCCTGGGAAAAGAAAGGGTGAAGGATAGCATCATGTGATCAGAAAAGAAGAGGGGGGTCAATGTTGCTTCGGTTGGCAGGCAGTCAAGAGTAAAAATGTAATCGATTCGAGAGGCTCTGGTACCATCACCACTGAACCAGGTGAAGCCCTCCTCTCTCTGATGCAGTTTTCTAAAACAGTCGACTAACTTAAAATCTTTGGCCATGTTTTGTAATAAAACAGATGTTTTATCTATTTTAAAATCCTCTACCCTCTTCCTATCTTTTGTTGTTAAAACACAATTAAAATCCCCTTCCGCCACTAGGGGAGCCCTACCTAGCATATGGGGCTACAGGTCTTCTAAAAGCTCATACCGTTCATTTTTATCAGTAAAACCATACACATTTAGAATTGTTAAAATCCTTACCTAAAAATGTCAGATTAGCTAATATGGCCCGCCCGTCCCTCACCAAGGTTGCTACCCTTTATTGATATGTTCTTGTTATTGATTAAAATAGCAACACTCATTTTTGTTCAAATTAGAACCACTCCATATGGAACATCTTGGGGTCCAGAACTCCTCCCATTTCCTATAGTTTGATTAAAAAAGGCAAGCCACATTCTTGTAATAAAAACACATCTTAAAAAGTTTTAAAAAGGATAAAATGCTCTCTACTTCTCACATTAATAGTAGAGATCGTGAGAGCCATGAGCAGTATGGTAAAAAAGGTATGAGACATTTAAGAAAATCAAGAAAAACTACAAAGATTTTGATAAAATCAAGTTAAATCTTGTATCATTTGCCATTCATTTTCCCCAGTTAAACTAGGATCAGAAAGACAAGTGCTCGCCACCTCAGAATTCACAGAGAGAACCTCTTTTGGCTCTTTTGGTGACGATGTTCTAGGCTCCATATGCAGAAAAGAAACCTCATTAAGAGATTCTGCGGGCCACATACGGCTGAGATCCTCAGACGAGGAGCTATCTATATGATGCCCGCAGTTTCAAACAGAGGAGATCTGGCAGCCCTTTTCTACAATTGAGCATCTAGGATTGAGCAGTCAGTATCACTACCACTACTTAACATACGTCTGAAACTGTTTCTATGGAGGAAGCCGTTTCCTCCTCTCCCTCCTTCACTTTCCTCTGGTTGGGGAGTGGCTTCCTCCCCCTTCTCCAGTTCAACAATCGACTCCGCCCCTGTGGCCGCCCCACCTTCCTTGATCTGTCCAATCCTTGAGGCTGGCTGGAAATTTCAATTTCCCGCCAAAACCTCCGGACCCACCTCCTCCTCTTCTTGTTCAACAGTTTGTACACTTGTTGGGGTGGCCATTTTGTTACCTTTGAGTTTGTTGGCAAAGCTTTTAAGGCAATCTCTGAAGAAATGATTTGACTCTCCACAAAGTGGTACATTCTTCAAAAATGTGACCAATTCCTCTACATTTCCCACAAACAATCTCCTGGCACGCTTCAGCTAGATGCCCAAACTTTCCACATTTCCTGCAGAGCTTGGGCATCCCTTGATAATGGATGTAGCCTCTGTTCTCGCCCAGCACAATCATAGAGGGCAGATGTATCAGGCCCTGGTAGCCCCCAGCGTCTTCCCACTGTTTAATGGGAATTCGCCAGGAGCATGCCCAGTTGCCATCCTCATCCAAAACCTTAACTGGCTGGCCTCGAACCGTGCAATATCTCCCCAGCCAGACACAAATATCTTCCCCCGTCACTGTCTCATTAAACATTCTAACAATCACAGTTTTAAGTGTGTTATCAGAAAGCTTTTCAACATTGAACATGGAGAACTGGGACTTAACAGAATCAAATCTTTGCCAAAACTCATTCAAGTGGGAAACAGCTTTAAAGCTAACATCAAATCCTTTGTTCAGGGGCAGAGTCACAATACAATTCAGGTCCGTAGGTTTAAAATTGAGAGCTTTCTGGATCAGCTTCCTGGAGAAGTCAAGACGTGACAACCCCAGGAGCTTCCCCTCCACCTCTCTGAATAAAAAACGCACGCTATGGTGCCTCCACACGCCGGCACCAACAGCAAGAACAATTTAAAACTATAAATAAATACACAGATAAATAGATAAAAAAAACACTTTACTTTAAAAACTGTTCACACTCCAAAGCAGAAGAATCCGTATACCTCTCAAGTGTTTGATACTAAAGCCACCGAATGACCACAGTCGGGAAAACCACCAAGAGGTGATTACAACACAACCAGTCGGCCAGATACTTGATCTTAGCCAAAAGACCGAGAAGCGATGACATCGCGACGCAGGGGCGGGGAGAGACGACAAAGGCCATGCCCACCCAGGCCACGGTGAGAGGTTCAACGGTCGCCAACAATCAAGCTCACCGTTGCTTGACACCGAAAATGGATCGCAACGGAGCGAGACACTTTTGAGCGCGACCTGGAACCCCTGTTCTACTGCGTGAATTTTCGCTCATCGACAATTCCGCCCTAAAGTTCAAGTCACCTTTATTTATATAGCGCTTTTTACAATGTAGATTGTTTCAAAGCAGCTTTAGATTGGTCACAGAACGAACAATATAAACAAAGTTTGTTTGGCTGAACAGCAGCTGTTTTGATTAATTTTAAGTGTTAAGTTTCCCCAACTGAGCAAGCCATTGGCGACAGCGGCAAGGAACCAAAACTCTGGCAGGTGACGTAATGAAGAACAGAATGGAGAAAAAACCTTGGGAGAAACCAGGCTCAGTCGGGGGACCAGTTCTCCTCTGGCCAACAGCCAAACAGTGCATGATTATCATATTGACAACGATTCAAGTCCAATATGAAGTCCAATTTGGTCCGGTTAGAGATGGGTTCATGATCGTCACAGGGGAGGGTCAAGTAGAGTCACGGTCTCTGCAGACACTTCAAAGTCAAAAGTCAAAGAAGTTTATTTGTCATTACACATGTACAAGTACAGTATAACGAGATGATGTTGGAGCAAGTCCCGAGCCGCTTCCTATGCAGGCGCCGCCACACACCTCCAGAATACAATACAAGGATACAAGAATTACATTACATAGCAACAAAACATGACGTAAACGATACACGTGGTCACATGTTGGGATTTTTTTGTATGGATTGGGAGGGGGGAGAAAGATAAGGACAGAAGAAGAGTACAGGCAGACGGTTGGTGGGGGGCGGGTTTCTATGCTGTGAGAGAGTCTGAGATTGTGTTGAGATGTAGCCAAAGCTTCAGATGTGTTTTGAGCAGTTTCTATGTTTTTGTCCTTGAAGGGAGATAAGAGTATAGGAGATAGCAGACTGACTGGAACAGGCTGGATTCCCAAACAGAGACATAGGAACAGTTAGGGACATAGGACAGGAAAATACAATTATTATTTTTTTAAATCCATTTGATGATCTTTGGTAGTTTGTCCGGATCTCAATCAATCAATCAATCAGTTCTGGTCCTCAGCACTCACTCACGACCGGTCGATGCAGTTCCTTAGAGATTTCGTCTAGCCTCACGGACAGTCTTTTACTGTCATTAAAAGTTCACCAACCTGACCACCGATGGAGCCCATTCTTCCCTGCGTGTCCACACTCAATCTTTATGACTCTCTGATCTAGTTCCTTCAAACGGTTTCCCACAGCACCGACACGGTCCTTAATATTTACAGACAGTGGCTGGGTGAATTTCCTCGCAGCTGTCTTACCAATCTTATGATGGAAAAAATAAGCCTTTCCTTTGTGAAAAAATATTGTCGATCGTGCTGTTTGACAGGTTAATCAATTCCATTTTTATCTTCAGGAGTCCAGCAAGCAGCAGGTCAGGTCAGAAAGAGAGACAAGAGACAATAATACCAAAGCGCTAGAGCAGATAGAAGCACGACTGCACTGGGAGAGAGTCAGAGTCAGAGAGTCACTTCAGGGCAGTGCTGTGCTCGTGTCCACGTCCTTCATCTGATCTGGATACGGCCAATATGGAGACCAATATCAGCGTAGATGCCATTCTTCTTCTGATGTATCAAGTACATCAGATGTTATGGGAATGTTCCCGGTTCTGGCTGACCTAAATTATGCAGCCTAACAATCATTTTACATGATTTGGACTAAAATGTATGTATAATGTGTTGTGTATGCCAGGTTGAAGAGATGTGTTTTTAGTCTACATTTAAACTGACAGAGTGTGTCTGCTTCCCGAACTGTAATAGGAAGACTATTCCAGAGTTTAGGAGCTAAATAGGAAAAAGATTGACCGCCAGCAGTTGACTTTGATATTTTTGATATTATAAGCTGGTCAGTATTTTGGGATCGCAGTAGATGTGAAGGACTATAATGTGTTACGAGATCGCTCAAGTACTGGGGTTTTTTAAAATGTATTTGGTGTTTAATAGGAAGCCAGTGCAGTTTTGACAGAACTGGGCTAATATGCTCATACTTCCTGGTTCTAGAAAGAACTCGAGCTGCTGCATTTTGGACCAGCTGGAATTTGTTTATTAAACATAGAGGGCAACCACCCAGTAGAGCGTTACAATAATCTAGCCTTGAGCACATGAACACATGAACTACTTTTTCCGCATTTGTCTTAGAGAGCATATGTCACAATTCAGATATATTTTTAAGATGGTAGAATGTCGTTTTACAGATGCTAGAAACTTGGCTTTCAAATGAAAGATTGGTATCAAAGAGCACACCCAGGTTTCTAACTGACGACGAAGACTTGACTGGGCAGCCATCGAGTGTTAGGCAGTAGTCTAGATTTTTACGTGCTGAATTTTTGGTCTAATAATTAGAATCAGTTATGCATGCTGTTAATTTACAAGGACAGGATGGCAGCCTCGGTTTTTAGCTCTTCAATGATTGTCCTGTCTTTGTTTGTTTGTTCTGCTATGGCTGACAATCTATCCCCTCTCCCACTCCATACAAAAAAATCCCAGCATGTGACCACATGTACTGTGTATGTTATGTATTGCTATTTTTATTTGCTATGTAAACTCATGTTGCGTTGTATATGTGCACTAGAAGCTTCAATACAAAGACAAATTCCTTGTCAATAAAGCTCTTTCTGATTCTGATTCTGATTTAGTGAATTTATTCGTTTCATCAGGATGAGTAGATAAATAGAGCTGTGTGTCATCAGCGTAACAGTGAAAGCTAATGCTATGCTTCCTAATAACTGCACCCAAAGGAAGCATATACAGGGTCAAAAGCAATGGTCCTAGTACTGAACCTTGAGGAACTCCATACTGAACCCGTGACTGATATGACACCTCATTTACTGCTACAAACTGATAACGGTCAGATAAGTATGATTTGAACCAGGCTAATGCAACTCCACTAATGCCAACATAGTTTTCAAGTCTATTCAGAAGGATTTTGTGGTTGATCGTGTAAAATGCAGCACTAAGGTCCAGTAACACTAACAGAGAGATACAACCACGATCTGATGATAAGAGCAAATCATATGTAACTCTAATGAGAGCAGTCTCAGTACTATGATATGGTCTAAATCCTGACTGGAAATCCTCATAGATGCTGTTTCTTTCTAGAAAGGAACATAGTTGTGAAGGTATTGCCTTTTCTAGAATCTTTGACCAAAAAAGGTAGATTCGATATCGGCCTGTAATTAACTAATTCTGTAGGATCAAGTTGTGGCTTTTTAATAAGTGGTTTATTTACAGCCAGCTTAAAGGTTTTGGTACGTATCTTAATGACAAAGATGAATTAACAATATTAAGAAGAGGATCTATGATCTCTGGAAGAATCGCTTTCAGTAGCTTAGTTGGTATTGGTCTAGAATACATGTTGTTGATTTTGATGATTTAACGAGTTTAGACAATTCTTCCTCCCCAATAACAATGAAGGAGTGGAATTTTTCTTCAGGGACACTAAAATTTACTGTATTTTGTGATATTGTAGTAGACGGTTGCATGGTTATAATTTTCTCTCTAATATTATGAATTTTGCAAGTACATGAAGTCATTACTGCTGTGCTTTTTTAAAGCATCTAGGGTTAAAGATTTATGTCTTGTTAGTTTAGTCACTGTATCAAATAAATACCTAGGGTTGTATTTGTTTTCTTCTAAGAGGGTAGAAAAGTAAGCAGATCTGTCTGATTTTAAGGCCTTTCTGAATGCAATAGAGCTGTCTTTCCATGAAATGCAAAAAACCTCTAGCTTAGTTTTTTCCAGCTCCACTCCATTTTTCTGGCTGCTCTCTTGAGGGCCCGTGTGTGTTCGTTGTACCACGGTGTTTGACTATTTTCTTTAATCTTCTTTAAGCGCAACGGAGCAACAGTGTCTAAAGTGCTGGAAAAGAGAGAGTTGAGTTCTTCTAGGCTATCTGGAATGTTAAGTAGATGAAACTGATCAGGAAGATTATTTATAAAGCTATATTTTGAGTTAGAAGTGATAGTTCTACTATATTTATAACAGGGAGTTAGTTTTTCGACTTTGGCTAATGGTAATCTACACGCAACTAAGTAATGATCTGAGATGTCACCGCTCTGCTGCAGAATTTGAACAGTATCAACATTGATCCCATATGACAATATTAGATCTAAAGTATGACTACGAGAATGAGTGGGTCCTGATACATGTTGTGTAACTCCAATAGAGTTTAAAATGTCTCTAAATGCCAATCCCAATGCGTCTTTTTCATTATCTACATGGATATTAAAATCACCGACAATTATGACTTTATCTGCAGACATTACTAATTCCGAGAGAAAATCAGCAAATTCTTTGATTAAAGTCTGTATCGTGGCCTGTATAGAATAGCCAGCACAAAAGTTAAACAGGAATTATTACTTGCACTAGATAATTTTACGTTAAGGACCATCACTTCAAAATAATTATATTTCAAATTAGACCTTTGAGGAGTACTGATCGTGTTACTATAAATTACAGCAACACCTCCTCTTTTACCTTTCAGACAAGGCTCATGTTTAGAACAGTAATCTTGAAGGGTGGACTCATTACTTTAAATGTAATCATCTGGTTTTAGTCAGGTTTCTGTCAAACCCAACGCATCTAGTTTATGATCTGTAATCATATCATTTACAATAAGTGCTTTTGAGGAAAGGGATCGTATATTTAGTAACCCAAGCTTTATCATTTGTTCATTTGTGTTATATCCGTTCTTAGTTGTTTGTAAATCAATCAAATGTTTACCCTTAAACGGTTTTGAGAATTTTTTGTATTTGATAATTCGGGGAACAAACACAGTCCCTATAGGATGATATCTAGGTTAAAGAGTCTCTATGTGTCACCTCTGTGACGTGAGACAGCTAGCAGGTGGTCGGTTTAGCCAGTTTGTCTGCTTCCTGACCTGGACCCCAGTTAGTCAAGGTTTAGCCTTAAGACTATGCGCCAAATTACTAGAGGGAAGAGCGGCACCATCACAGGTGGGATGAATACCATCTCTTTTTAACAGGTCAGAAAAAAACAGGTCTTTTCGAATTGTCTATGAACCCTATGTTATTCTGCGGGCACCACTTAGACATCCAGCCATTGAGTGAAGATAATCTGCTAAGCATCTCATCACTCCTGCGCATAGGAAGAGGGCCAGAGCAAATTACAGTGCCTGACATCGTACTTGTGAGTTCACACACCTCTTTAATATTAGTTTTAGTGATCTCCGACTGGCGAAGTCGGACATCATTAGCGCCGACGTGAATAACAATCTGTTCTATTTACGATTAGCCTTAGTCTTGTTAGTTGTGTCTTATCTCATCTGCCCTAGCTTATTTCTACCCTGTGTTTTCATTCAGTCTTTGTCTGTCATCATCTATGGCAGTGTTTCCCAACCCCGTTCCTGGAGGCACACCAACACTACAGGTTTTTCCAACTCTTCCTAATTAAATACGCCTGATTCAACTCATCAACTTGTTAGTAGAGACTCCCAAGACCAGACATGTATGGGACAGATAAGGGACACATGCAAAATGCGTACTATTTAAATGCCGCTTGTAGTTGTGGGCGTGGCATTTGGCTGTTTTCACCAAAACAGGATAATTATATGATACGTACGCTGTTGCGGAAGCGTTTCAGCGTCCTCGTGTGCAGATAGATGAGGGTAAAGACATTCGACTCTACCTGCGCGACTCCACCCAGCAACGACACCGGCAAGTCTGTCCAATATTTATTTTTCTTACTTTCACACTACACTTCTTTTCTGCAATCATGTGCTTTCAGTACATTCCTGTTGTCTCTCAACGTCGCTCTGTAAACACTCGCACTGTAAACACTCGATGGTGGCGCAACATTAACAGCCTGCATTCTCTTCCTTCCTTTAATGCACCTCTCGCCATCTCTGTAGGTCTCTGGGACTGTCGTTCAGCAGTCAATAAAGCTACCTTTATCCCAGCCTTTGCTACTAACTCTGCTCATAATTTCCTGGGTTTGACTGAGACATGGATTTGTCCATAGGACTCAGCAAACCTTGCTGCTCTCTCTAACAACTTCTCTTTCTCCCACATTCCTCACCACTCTACGAGGGGTGGGGGTACAGTACTCTTCATTTCTAACAACTGGATTTAGTCTACTCTTCTTTATGCAAGTACAATTTGTTTATCCTGCAAACACTGTGTATGTTCGTGCTGTTTGTTTCACTCGTTGTCCAAAATGTCGACTCTTTGGTGTATGATCACCAAACTTAACTGAATATTCAACTTTCTGCAAACTAACTCATCCACTGTGAGTATAGTGGACATCGGACATTGCCTCCATTTCTATCTGAGATTCCAGCTCACCTCTCCCACTTCCCCAGCACTACATCAACGGCGTAAGCGTCATTGTCGCCGGGGGAAACGTAGTGGACGTCTGGTGAGGATTAAAGTTTGCTTGGCGCACCTTTCCATACGTTCCGGGGCCGAGTGTCAAGCGGGGCTCTGCTTCTCTTCTCGTTGATCGCTGGACCCAATCGCGGCCTGGCTGGTACCTGTCATCGGCCCGGATGAGGCGTTCCAGCCCCGTGCACCTTGCTCACCTCGCCCTCCCCGCCAGCGTAGAGTGAATCTACAAGACCTGCGGCTTCTGCGCCGGGTTTCTCTAAAGGACATTACTGCGGATCTGCCAGCTCCTGCCAGATTTAGCCTAGTAAATGCTGGATCTCTAGCAAATAAATCTTTCATTTTAAAGGATTTCTTCACAAATCGGGGATTAGATTTTCTCTGTGTGACAGACGTGGTTGAGTGTTGGTGAGTCCAGCGTTTTCGCTGAACTTCTACCGCTTGATTGCAGTTATTTAAACTCCCCGTGAGTGTCGGGATGAGGAGGAGGAATAGCTTCTGTTTATAAGAACATCTACAAATGCAAACAGCTATCGTTGTCATCAGCATCAAGCAGCTTTGAACTGAGTTTATTTGAGCTCGGTCGTCGTTCTCACATAGTGTTGGTTGCAGTGGTCATCTGTTTTTAGTCAGCTTTTTGCCATACCTAAAAAAATACGCAATAACCCTGAGGAGCTAAGCTCATGTTTGCATTCCAGCTGCAAAACGGATTTAAATACTGTGGCTCCTTTGAGAATCAGGCACCCAAAAACTAAATCTGAGCCATGGATGAATGACACTGCTCGCGCTGTCAGGCGCAAGCGTTGTAGAGCTGAGCGCAAGTGGAAAAAGGACAAACTGCAAGTTTCTTTTCAAATGCTGCGGGACTATTGGCATCAGACCACTGTGAAAGATGCTAAAAGGAAACATATCTCTGAGATGATTTTGTCAAACTGTAATAAGCCCCGTGTTTTATTTAAAACTATAGGCTCAGTTCTTAATGTTCCGCAAACTGTCTGTGTTGATGCCTCCCCGGCTGTCTGTGAAGAATTTTTCACCTTTTTTAATAAGGTCTCTTCCACTAGGGCTCTAATTTCACCTTCTGCTTATGATCCCTCTATCTCTGTTCTTTGCACTGCTATTTTTGATCAGTTTGAGCCTGTGACTTTGTCTATGTTACATTAGCTAAAGCCCTCAGGTTCTCCACTTGATGCTGTCCCTGCTTGATTGTTTAAGGAGGTTTTTTTCCACTCTAGGGCCGACGGATCTTGAAATTGTAAACGGAAATCTATCCTCAGGTGTGGTCCCTGAGAGTTTTATACATGCAATAGTGCATCTCGTTTGGAGAGCTGGGTGGGCATAAAGGGCACTGCACTTCAATGGTTCAGGTCTTATTTGGAAGGTAGGACTTTCTGTGTCAGTTACAGGAACTTTGAATCCTCCTCTGCACCCGTCTCTTGTGGATTTTGAGATGGTAATACACGCCTTTGCCGGCTGGATTACTGTAATTCTCTGTATGTGTGGGTCAGTGGGTCGTCTTTTGCCCGTCTGCAACTGGTTCAGAATGCTGCAGCTTGTCTAGTTACGGGAGCTCATAAACATGAGCATGTATCCCCCATCTTAGCCTCTTTACACTGGTTGCCTGTACAGTTCAGGATTCATTTTAAAATTCTTTTGTTTTTAAAACTCTAAATGGTCTTGCCCCAGCATACATGTCTGAGCTACTTGTTCCTTACACACCCACCTGTTCTCTCAGGTCAGCTGATCAACTGCTCCTGAAAGTGCCCAAAACAAGACGTAAATTAAGAGGGGATCGTGCTTTTGCGGCGGCAGCACCAAAAATGTGGAATGACCTGCCACTTCACATTAGGCAGGCCACCTCAATACTTCGTTTTAAATCTTTTTTTAAAACCCACCTTTTTTCCTTGGCTTTTATCACTTGAAGTTGACATTTTGTGACTTTTTATTTCTATTTATGTATTAGTATTTTTTTTTTCCTTTCTGTACAGCACTTTGGTGTAGCGATTCTAAGCCTAAGGGAAATGGTGCGGATCTATGTGTGCGTGAATCGTTTTGTTGATCAAACACACATAAATCTGCACAAAGGGGAATTTGGATATTAACAGTTAATTATAACGGATTATAACAATTAGTAATATCTATGGCTTGATTCGACTTGTAGAATTTTCTTTAATTCTAGAAAAGAGTTCAAAGGACGGATAATTTGTCCAGCAAATTATCTTATAAACTCTGGAAAGGTTTCTTTTGGCCACAAAGAAAGATCTTTCCATTAATTTGTAACAAGGATCGGTCACCATTAAAGTGACTTATGGATGAGCAATTCAGAGGCAATCACGTGTGAATATATATATTTTAATAATCAACAAACAATAGACAAACATACACAGATGAATTGAAAAAGGGAGGAAGAGAGAATAAGAGAGAGAGAGTAGGAGAGGGAGAGACAAAGGAATGTAGTATTACAGACAATAACCTATTTGAGAACAAACAAGGAATCAGACCAACTTATTGGTATAAACTCAAATCTCTTAAAGATCGTTTGAGGGCTACTTGCTTATGTTTCTTTCTGTGGCTGGTCGGAATTCGTAAGTGTGAATTCCGATCTGGTCTGAGGTTTGCGTCTTGCTGGGCGGGTCCGTTGTGGTCCGCGGTAAGTTCAAATTTGGTCCTTAGTCTGGTAATGTCCTTTGTGGAAAATGGCGCTCAGGATCCAAGAATCCGCGCCAGAGAGGAAGTTGCAAGAAGAGGAACAGGAAGAGTAAGAGAAGAGATTGATCCTTGGCCTACGGGTGCTTATAAAGGAATAAACAAAGCACGCCTCTAAGAGTTGGGACAGCCAATCAGAGTGAAGGAACTGAGAAGCGGGAATCTTCCTTTTGTCTTAGTCTCATGTGATTAGCATGTTTTATGGCCTACTTGAGAATGCAGACCTTTGGGTTTTGGAATAAAAGAAAGAGTCTGATGCGTCCTAGCACAGTGAAACAAACCTAGACGGTCTGCAAATTGAAAGACAAAGATTTCAAGACCATTCATGGCTATATTAACTCTTAGCATGAAGGCAAGGTAAAGATTGACTTGGTTTTACCCAAGTATTTACTGATTATAAGCTTCTAAATTATCAAACACATCTAAAATGGTTATGACAAAAAGCATGCATACATATAGGTAAAACACAACACATCTAAAAATGGAAAGTAACTAAGTTAAAAGTCACTTGGCACAGTCTTTGTGTTCTTGGTATGTATGTGTGTGTTTGTGTGTGGGGGCTGTTTTACGATGGCATCCTTTGAAATGCAGAGGAGAGCGAGGGTGAGTGAGAATGGTTTGTGTTCCAGAGGTCTTAAACTGTCAGTTCACAGACTCTACGGAGCCGATCCTGTTGAATCACTTTTTCAATCAAAGAATGAATCTGATCGATCATTCATGAGCACCGTCCATACTCTACAAACCCCCCTTTGGCCAACGAAGTTCGTGTTTGAACATCGTTGGACATTAGTTCCGATAGTCGAATGGCAGGTGGCTCAATGATGATCGACGTGTAGTGTCAGTTGAGTCAACAGGTGCATTGACAGTGTCACCTGTCATTTTGAAGTCAGTTCATGCGAGGTGTTTTCTGGTTGCTGCAGGGAGTGGTCAAGGCTTTGCGTATCGTGAGACAAACATGTAGCAAACTGACCTAGCGCTGGTGCTGGTGGAAGGAGGACAGCAGGTAGACGTTAGTGCACTTTCAGGGTGTCTGCAGGTCGCAATGTTGCTCTGTTCTGATGGCAGTGCTGAATGGAGCTTGTTTGAGCTGTGTTGGGCAGAGAGTCAGAAGTTTGTGGTGGCACAGTACTTCTGTGGTGGGTCCTGTTCAGAGAGCCGTGTTGCTCATGCCAGCAGCTCTGGTGACTCTGAGGCAGGCACATCCGGCCATCTCAGTGCATTTTCCGCTTGACACCTGTGTGAAATGTCTGAAGTCGGTTGTTGTTGTTGACAGCTGTTGGTCCTTCTGTGGCGTTTGCGTGTTGAGGTCTTTGTCACTGCATGTGTTGTTTCAGGGTTGGTGTGGTTTAAGCCTTTCTTTCTTTGACTGCAGAAGCCTTCATGAAACTTGTGGGTGAAGTTTTGAGTGGAGGGCTCTGGTTTCCCTCCCCCCTTCGGTGTTTATGTCAAAGGCTGAGGGAGTTTTGCACTGCTGATGTGGTGTTAACCAGCAGGGTACCTCTTTGTGGGGTTCGCTTTGAGTTGACCAGACTCTGTCAGTTCTCTCTGGACCAGGTTGAGCTTGTCTCTACTGCAGCTGAACTGTTGTGTCCGTGTCCGGACTTCAGCTCTTGGAGGGCAGTGTCAAGGTGAGTGTTGCTGGAAACTCACCCCTCTTTTCTCAATCTTCAGCTCAAGTTCTGGATCAGGAGTCGACTGACACAAGGGCAGTGTCATGCTGGTGAGAGTGTTGACCACCTGCAATCTCTGCTTGTGAGGTGAGTGTTTCTGTGAGATTGAGTTATTTGTTGAAACTGGCAGCCAACCAGGTACCATCTGACGTACTTTGCCATGTCTTGCTGCATGCCCGGGCAGAATGTCACTTGTTTCGAGTGGCTTTAGTGCCATGGTGTCTGGTGCATGGTGCGTCGTGGGCATATGCTGTCGTTACCCCCCTGTGACGCGGTGGCACCACTAGCCTTGGCGCTGTGAGGACATCCGGGGCATACCACAGCATGTTTGCTTTCACGCGCAGCATGTGTTTTAGTTTGTGCAGCCTTCTGAGGCTTGGGGCAGAAGTGAGGTCAGAGGTGCAGATAGGGTGGCTGGAGGGGTCTGAGAGGTGGTTCAGCATGGCTTCTATGGAAGTGTCAAAAGCTTGAAGGTCAGCTGTGTCGCTAGCAGCGACTTGTGGAGCCAGCGTAAGCGGCTGTGATGTTGACACCGTTGCTGAAGGTGTCTGCTTGCTGCGGGTTGTCGCTGCAGCATTGAGGGTGGGTGGGTGGTTTTGTGCTGACCATAGCTTGCCATGGAGTGCGCCAGTCTGGGCGTTTGGTTTGAGGACGGGCCAGATGGGAGCAGAATAGGTGCTGTTGGATGGGCGGATGACACCTTCTTCAAGCATGAAGTTGATGATTTCCTGCACAGGTTCTTGTGAAGCTATGGGAATCTTGTCCTGCTTGACAGAAGTGGGAGGAGCATTTGGGTGTGTTGGGATGCGCACTGTGTGAAGGTCAGTGAGACCACAGTCTTGTGAATCTTTGGCAATTGACGCTTTGAATTTTTACAGTACTGGTCGTTCTTGACAGTCTGTATCAGTCTTTAAAGCGTCCGCATCCTTGAGGATTTGCTGGACTTGAGTCTCAAATCCTGGATATGGCTCCTCTGTCTCCTTTGTATCTGCCCTGTCAGCTGTCAGAGGTGCAGTGTCGTTGTCAGTCTCACAAGCAAGTTGGTTAGAGACTGTATGCACTGTCAGGTGTTGATCCTCTGTTCTGCATATCTGTTCTGTAGTTAATGCCGGGGCGATAGTGATGATCTGGAAGGGTGCTGTGGACAGGGTGTTGTCAGTGCACCCTTCTGGGATCATTGAAGGTGGGATGGAACCAGATATTGGTAAAGTGAGTTCAAAGTTGTGGAAATCATGACTCACTAACCATCCCAGACGATAAGCTCTGGGGATTCTGATGTCTGTTGCAGTGCAGTTGTTGAACAGGATGTAGACCTCACGGGAAAGCACCTTGGTGAGAGGTGTGGCTTCCAGGGTTTGACCACGTCGCATGTTGAGCCGAACAGCGACCCCTTTGGTGTAGGCTGGTACTACAATGTCCTGTTCATTAACTAAAGTGCAGACCTCTGGAATGGTCTGGCCTGACTTGAGGTTTTCAGGGCAAACTGGAACAGAAGATTTTAAAGTCATTGGGGCCCATACCATTTTGTCAATAAAATCCACTTGAGCTTTAAGGCGAATCAAAATGTGTGCTCCGATGTAGACATCGTGTGGCAGGTCCGGGAGGACCAGGAAGTAATGGGTTAAACACCTGCCATTCCAGTTCAAGTTCAAAGCGCAAATGTTCTTGGCAGTTCTCATTGTTGACAAGCGGGAGTCAACAGGGAAGCAGGTGCGCTTGCTGGTTAAGGGAAGGTCAGGTGCCTTGATGAGGGCTTTGAACAGTGCAAAGCTGATGGCTGAGTTGTCTGCCCACAATGCAAGAATGATGTCTGTTGTTGTGACATCATTCAACTGCAAGTTTGTTGTGACCTTGGGGAGGTCAGAGTCAAAGTCTTTGATAGGTTGGAAGGTGCACAGCAGTGAACTTGAAATTTTCCCGGGAGCTGACACGGCTGTGAAAGTTCCCGCGACCTCTGGCTGAGTTCCCGTGACCTCAGTGACCTGACAGTCTGGTTCAATTGTCCTAGGTGACTGGAGAGACAGGGGTTCTCGCACTTGAGCCCAAATTTTCAAGTGTCTAAAGTCCAGCAGGGGTTCGAAACGATCTAGCAGATCTTTGCCGATGATGAGAGGAAATGTGTCCACAGGTGATGTGTACACTGGGTGTACCAGACTCATTGGACTGATTGTGAGGTGGATGGGAGCAATGTGTTCGAGCTGTACCTCATTTTGGCTGTATGAGTGCACATTCAACACAAATTTTTGGGATTTGAAAGTTCGGTTCTGTCTCTTAGCTGCAGCTTGGAGTCTGTCAAAGAGTTGGGATGACATTAAAGTGAGGTCTGCCCCCGTGTCAACAAGGGCCTCAAGACTCATCTCATTCTCCAAGGTAACTGCTAGATGCAGTTTCCGGGTCACCCCCTTTTCAATCAGGTTCCCTAAGAGTCTTGTTGTTGGGACTTGAGTGGTGACTGCTAAGCAGTTGGTGCTGGTCTCAGGTGAATTGTCAGGGAGATTGACAATCACTACAGCACTTGCAGGTACCATGGGAGCCTGACAGGTTGTGTGCTGGAGAGAATACACTTGTTCTGTCTCTGTAGTCAGCGGCAGTTGTGTGATGCTTGAAGATTGGTAGGTCGTTTCTGTGATCTGTGGTTGGAGTGCTGGAATCTGGACTTGCTGTTCAGTTGGAGGGCTGGTAGTGATGGTGTTGATTCCACGTTTCACGCCTAGTCATGCGTGGTCTGACATGTCCTCCTTTTGAGGTGTCCTGTTGACAAGTTCTCTTAGAATCTTCAGGATCTCAGCTGTTTCAGACATAGTTGCACCTTTCTGTTCTGGAACAAACTTGGACTTGGGCTTGTTTGAGCCCTTTCGAGAGCCATTTCGCCGGTGACTCTCTGGGCTGTACACACCGTTCGATGAGTGTCGGTTGTTTCTGGGCCATCGACTACCATCCCACGTGGCTCCACCCTTTGTGTTGTGGGGTGAACGTGGCTGGTCCCAGAATCTTTCAGAGTGTCTGGGCTGGTGCATGGGACAGGCGCCATTGTAGTTATGGTGCCCTCTGCTGGCTGGAAACGATCTTGACTCTCTGTTTGGGTGCCCACTGTTGTGGTGTTGCTGGGAACCCTCTAGTGACAGTTCAGCGCTGTGGTAGAAGACAGGGTAGACTGATGGGTTTTTTACAGTCTTTTCAGTGACAGTCTTTTGCTTGGTGTAAGCTTTATGGGCGAGGTCCCGCAGCTGTTGGATGGGCATGCTGCGGGGACAGACCAGAACTCCTAGATGTTGACTCACTGTGTGATGCAGATTTCGGAGGAACAGAATTTTGAAGTTCAGATCCTCCTCCATTCCAGGCTCGTTCCGTGCTCCGAAGTAGGTCTGTCGTAGTCGATTGTAGTATGCTTTCGGGGTTTCTGCTCTGTCCTGTTTAAGGTCCATTGCAGCGAAGAACCCGTTGTCTGACTCAGGATCAGAGAACTCTTGAATCAAAGCCTGTCGCAGCTGTTGATAGTTGGTTTTGACAGTTTCTGGTTGTCGATTCAAGAAGCTGCGTACATCCCGGCTTGATGTGATTCGCAGCAAATACAATCTGTCCCATATTGTCACATTGTTCACAGTTTGTAAGACAAAGTCTATATCCTGCAGATAGGCATGCACGTCGTGTCCTCCTGCAGGGCTTGGGGTGAAAGTGGGGATGTTTCTGGCCAGCCTGTCAAGTTCTTTGTGCGCGCTGCCGTGCCTGGCGGCAGGAATGTCTTGGGAAGGTTCCCACCCCTTCGCTGCTGAACGGGGTTCTGGGAAGCTGGCTGGTGACACTTTGAACTGTGGACTAGCACCCCCCTTGGGAACAAGGAACTCTTGACTCGGAGGTCTTGACCTACTGTTCAGGGGAAACTCTGTGTTGTGCATTTCCCCTAGCTGCTTGCTGTACAGCTTGTAGGAATGTTTGAGTTCTCTGTGAGCATTGTCAAGTTCATCTTTAAGATTGTCTCTTTCACTTGCTAGAGCAAGTGTCACGGTGCAAACCAGTGACTACGTTTGTGACTGACGCACGTACACACAAACACAACACCAGCACACATACACCCATGCCCTGGTAACACGACTGACACTGGCATTGACAATCCTAACTGTATTGTGTATTGTCTGTAAAAGTTACCAGGTCTACTTGGTCTACCAGCATTTAGTGATAAGCGTTGTGAAACAGTATCAAAGAGGCATTTACCAAACCTTTTATGAAGTCTGTTAAAATTTGGTTTATTGGTAGATCTGAATTGTTGCCATCTTAGTGGTGCATCACACTTGCATGTGATGTCACAGGGGATTCCATTAGTTGTGTTTGTAAAATGTATATATTTATTTTTGATTTATATAGGTTTTGCATGTCTGTATTATATATTGCTTATGATATGCATGTTGTTGTTGATATTGTTTATTATTATTATTTATGTGGTTTTGTCAAGTATGTTTGTCTTTAATATGTTTAATTGTAGGATGGTATAGTCCAGGGGGAGGAGTCAGGCCTATAAAATGGCTCCAGTGACACAGTGTGGGGAGGGTAATGGTAGTTTGTCATGTCTTTGAGTGCTGCTGTGACAATAAAAGCTTGCAAAACTGAAACAACAGTTTTCCCAATGTCATATTTGATTTCCATCTGCCGGTCATCCTAACAGCAAGGATTTCGGTTCTGGCCAGTTGCAGGTGCTTTTTGCAAGCTCTGACCTCAGCATCCTTCTCTTTTACTTCATTTCCAGCTCTGATCAGGAGAGCTTCACCTTGTTGGAGTCGTTCATTTAAGTCCTCTCTGTGGTCTTTCTCCAACTGCTCTCGGTGCTCTGTGTCAGCACGAAGTTCTCTTAGTGCATTTTGAAGTCTCTCAACTTTGTCTTGTAGCTCTGTGTCGGTCTCATCCGCTCCGCTGTGCCGTTCCTGAGCCTCGACGAGTAGCTGATCTAGACGAGTCTGGGCATCAGCCTGGTTCCTCCGGGCCTCCTCAGCTTGGAGTTTGAGCGCTGTTGTCTCCTGCTCCAGCTGGATGTTGTGGTTCTCGCTGAGCCGTGTCTGGACGATCAGATTGTGAGCGAGCCTCCCGATGATCTTGGCCCATTCTTTGTGAATGTAGCTCTGTGTGGGATCATGGGTCGTTAGCCTGTTCAGATCCTCGTCCAGCTGTTCTCTGCTCAGCTGCTGTAGGTCGCCGGTGACTCCGGGCAGGAACTCCTGGGTCATAGCAGACAGCCAGGTCTCGAGGTTGTCCCAGTGGGAAGCAGGGCTGGATGAACGGGACATCTTGGCGTACTGTTGGCGAGAGAACACAGCACAAGAGAAACACAATGCAAGTTCTTGCAGAATTTAGAGCTAAAATTTTGCACGTTCAAGTACAAATTTGGGCTAACAGTGTAGACTGTTAGTTAGCTACGGTCCAGATACTTAATATCTTTGGCCGTGAATCTTGATGAGTGCCAAGCCTAAATAAATATTTTGAGGGCGGCAGCCTATCGGGTCGTGTGATGACTCTGGCGGCTGGGTTCCAATCTAATATTTAGCTTTCCCCGCTTGTTCTCATCGGTTCTGTCTGTATGTGAACTGAAAGAAACACAACAGGACAGTGAGGTACACAGGGCAGGATAAAACAAAAACAAATATTAAAGGGGAGGCGAAAAACAAAAATAAGTGAAATTAAATCAATAAAATAAAATGCAAGGATTAGAAATTAATTAATCAAAATAAAAGTGGATTAAAATAAAATTAAAAATCAAAAACAAAGTAGCAGGAAATGATGAGAGGGGAGGAGAAACTCTAAGCCTGTTTTCACCACTAGAGGTTATTACGGGCCTGACAGAGCGGTGGCGCTGTCGGGTAATAACCCTTAGGGAGACTGGGTGCTTAGAGGGGGGAAAGCCCCAAAGGCACTCAATGTGAATTTGAAAATGTTGAATTTAAACTTAGTTTAAACCGAATTTCAAATAACCAGGTGCCAAGGTACCTGTATAATTTTGGAAGTTTGCTGTTACAATAAATAGGCACTTAAGCAGAAATAACACTTCAAAGGAAAGTCATGGGAGGAAAGATCTGAGCATGACTTCCAGGGGGCATGTTAATCATTGAATGCCTCTGGTGACACTGATAAAACTTTATTTGAATTTAAGTTAAACTTGTTTAACATAAATTTAAATAAGTGTGAAGAGTCGTAGAGACAGAGAGTGTCAAATAACAGTAACAGTGAAAATTACAGTTCTGGGCAAAACTAAAGCCGCAAAAGGGAAAGTTAGAATTAACCTTCAGGAAAATTGAGAGAGAAAACAAAGAGGAGAAGCCGCACTATGAATAATGTCCACCAGGTGGCGTTATCGAGTTCGCTGCGACGATGACGTAGGGAGGAGGGCCTGCGCTCTGTTTGGTCAGAGAAGCAGCGCCAATCCCAACGCTCGTGATTTGAATTCAATTTTGACAATGAATTTTCAATGGTTCATTGAAGCTGCAAAATAATCACGCATACAATATATCTTTCTATATATAACTTTTGGTTTCTCTTTTGATCACGGCGGATCGAGGAAGTGCCTGGCATGAACCTTTCACTACCATTAAAGCACAAACATAAACGAACAGGGTTTCTTCGCTGTCGTTTTTAAAGGTTTTAAGCTGGATCAGAGCTTTCACCTGACTCCTGGCTCAGATCACACAAAACTGTCGGCGGCGCGACTATCTTTGTCTGATCTGCCTGAGCGCGCGTGGGTAATTACTTCACGCAGGCTCAAACGGAGCAAATGCACTTAGTTACAAAGCATCGGACATACGCGATGAATGACTAGCGACACAAAGGCCTATACAGGGTTTATCGGAGGAGACTCGCTCGGATCAAACGTTATCCACTGAGAGGAGATTTTTCTCGTCTTTACAGGGATTTAAACAAATATTAAAATGCTCTGCAAAGATTTCTTTGTCTTTACTGATGCGGTTTTAATATTTGGACTGCAGTTTAACGGATTTACTTGTTAACAAAGGCTAAATGATAGACAAATAGACGTGTTAACAGACCGAGTTCAGAAACATGAGCTCATTGGGTTTAGGCAGAGTGAGTTACTCGGCGGCGCTCACTTCTCGCAACGCGCGTTACAACAAAACATATACGCTCTGTTATGATTATGAGCTCTGCGCTCCCCTCCATGGCCACCAGATGGAGCTCACACATATACTGACACTACACTACACACTACATTTCCCATCATGCAGTACACTGGACTGATTACACCCATCAGCTGAACACAATGTTTTCTGTTTGTTCATGCCAGCTGTTACACATTTACTAGAGACTATTTAAACCTGGTCACCCCACAACTCAGGGCGAGGTCTTGATTTGCCACAGCTATCATTTCTGAGCGTTACATTCCTGCCTGTTTAATCTTGTGTCTGATTCTGCCCGTTTACCGTTGTTCTGATCCTGTTCTGCCTGCCCTGACCTTTGCCTGGATTTACGCTTACGATTGATTGCTGCCTGTCTTGACCACCGCCTGTACCACGACTCTGCTACTGTCTGCCTGCCTTTGTGACCCCTGCCTGTTTTATGACTACTCTTATTAAAGACATTGCTTTTGGATCCCTGCCTGTGAGTCACCTCTTTGTTACACACACACACTTAGAATGGACTGAGTTTGCTCAAACACAAGTTTAAAACGGTGCCCGCATTCTCCACCATTATATGTAGCGATTCTAAGCCTAAGGGAAATGGTGCGGATCTATGTGTGCGTAAATCGTTTTGTTGATCAAACACACATAAATCTGCACAAAGGGGAATTTGGATATTAACAGTTAATTATAACAGATTATAACAATTATTAATATCTATGGCTTTATTCGACTTGTAGAATTTTCTTTAATTCTAGAAAAGAGTTCAAAGGACGGATAATTTGTCCAGCAAATTATCTTATAAACTCTGGAAAGGTTTCTTTTGGCCACAAAGAAAGATCTTTCCATTAATTTGTAACAAGGATCGGTCACCATTAAAGTGACTTATGGATGAGCAATTCAGAGGCAATCACGTGTGAATATATATATATATTTTAATAATCGACAAACAATAGACAAACATACACAGATGAATTGAAAAAGGGAAAAAGAGAGAATAAGAGAGAGAGAGTAGGAGAGGGAGAGACAAAGGAAGGTATTATTACAGACAATAACCTATTTGAGAACAAACAAGGAATCAGACCAACTTATTGGTATAAACTCAAATCTCTTAAAGGTCTTTTTTATGTGCTACTTGCTTATGTTTCTTTCTGTGGCTGGTCGGAATTCGTAAGTGTGAATTCCGATCTGGTCCGAGGTTTGCGTCTTGCTGGGCGGGTCCGTTGTGGTCCGCGGTAAGTTCAAATTTGGTCCTTAGTCTGGTAATGTCCTTTGTGGAAAATGGCGCTCAGGATCCAAGAATCTGCGCCAGAGAGGAAGTTGCAAGAAGAGGAACAGGAAGAGTAAGAGAAGAGATTGATCCTTGGCCTACGGGTGCTTACAAAGGAATAAACAAAGCACGCCTCTAAGAGTTGGGACAGCCAATCAGAGTGAAGGAACTGAGAAGCGGGAATCTTCCTTTTGTCTTAGTCTCATGTGATTAGCATGTTTTATGGCCTACTTGAGAATGCAGACCTTTGGGTTTTGGAATAAAAGAAAGAGTCTGATGCATCCTAGCACAGTGAAACAAACCTAGACGGTCTGCAAGTTGAAAGACAAAGATTTCAAGACCATTCATGGCTATATTAATTCTTAGCGTGAAGGCAAGGTGACTTGGTTTTACCCAAGTATTTACTGATTATAAGCTTCTAAATTATCAAACACATCTAAAATGGTTATAACAAAAAGCATGCATACATATAGGTAAAACACAACACATCTAAAAATGGAAAGTAACTAAGTTAAAAGTCACATGGCACAGTCTTTGTGTTCTTGGTATGTATGTGTGTGTTTGTGTGTGGGGGCTGTTTTACGATGGCATCCTTTGAAATGCAGAGGAGAGTGAGGGTGAGTGAGAATGGTTTGTGTTCCAGAGGTCTTAAACTGTCAGTTCACAGACTCTACGGAGCCGATCCTGTCGAATCACTTTTTCAATCAAAGAATGAATCTGATCGATCATTCATGAGCACCGTCCATACATTGGTCTACTTCGGTAGTTTTAAAGTGCTTTATAAATAAAGTTTGTTGTTGTTGTTGTTGTTTGAATTTCACTCCATTACAGTTCATCTCCTGCAGTAATCCACTTTAATCCGCTGTAGCGAGTCTAAGCCTCAAGGAAAATGGTGCAGGATCTATGTGTGCGTGAGTCGTGTTACGATCAAGCATACTTAAATCTACACAAAGGGAAATTTGGATATTAACAATTATAACGGATTATAACAATTATTAATATATATGGCTTGATTCGGCTTGTAGAATTTCTTTTAATTCTAGAATTGAGTTCAAAAGGGAAGGGTCTTTTGGCCACAAAGAAGGATCTTTCCATTAATTTGTAACCATTACAAATTACCATTACCATTAATTTCTAAGTGTAGTGGGGCTCCCAGGTTATCAAGGGTTGGGCCTAAGCAACCAACATCCAATCACGTAGCTTTAGGGCAAATATAAAGGGGGCAACTAAGATATCGCTTGTGTGTCACTGCTGGTGGACCGCCCCTTTCCAGTGTCCCTTCCGCTTCGTGGGTAAGTGGTTGGGTTGAAGTTACTAGTAAATGCATCGGTGTTTATATTTAGTTGATCTTTGTGTCTAGAGCACCTCGATTAAAATCTGAGTTTTTGGTTGGCGGCTGCCTACCCCTCATCAACGCGCATTCAGTTCTTCCTGTTGTATCGGCCGTACGTACATGTCCTCACGCTGTATTTGGCGACAGTGGTGTGACTGCGCGTGATATCAACAATATACAGGTATGGGAATCCGCCGCTGTCCGCGCAGGTTTTATTTTATTACTGTGATAACATGCTTTTTAAAATCATTTTAGGAGGATTGATCGGGCACCAGCTCATTGTTGGTTAGGTACAACTCGACGTATAAGAGGAAGAATCTTTCATACCATTCCTCCGTACTGACTTTCTTGAACATTAATCCTTCCAGCGAGCAATCGCCGTGTGTCTGCTTTCCCGGAGATTTTGTTCCTTTAGTAATTGTGTTTTTTTTTTTTGCTTTTGTTATTTAGTTTCATTTTGTGTGGATTTTTCTGGTTTGTCTAATTTGTGTTGTCTGTCTGGAACTTGCTTATTTCGTTTGCTGATAATAATTCATTCAGCGTTTGTTTTGTTTAATTTATTGTTTATTTCTTTTAGCCTCCAGCCTTGTTATATTGTTTGTCTGTTCCGAATTTGTTTATTTCGTTTGCTGATAATTCGTTCAGTGTTTTGCTTTTGTTTCATTTAGTTTGTTCTTTTGGGCTCTTTTATATTGTTTGCTTGTTTTTTGTCATTTTGGTTGTTTTGTTTTACTTTATACAGATTCATTCGTTGCCTTTTCTTGTTTGTATTTGTTATGTTGTCTAGTTTCTTGACGGTGTGTAGCTGTTCCTGGTTTCATTCATTTTATTTGTTTTGCTATTGTTCGTCTATGTCTTTTGATTCTTTTTATTGTGTGAATGTATTGTTGATTTCATTTAAGTATGGCGTTAAACAATTAATTTTTCTTTCTTCTGTTATAGGAACTGAGGCTTCGGGGCAGGCCTTTAGTGAACTCTCGTGTGCGGTGGTGGGCCTTTGTCACAGTGTGTGAGTGTGTTTGTGTGTTTCTGTGTGAGATTACCCTTGTGTGCAGTGAGACCTTGCACTTGGTGGTGAGATTTCTCCCTTTTGTAGAGACTTTGTGCTCTCTTTAGTTACCTGTTATAGGTAAGCCTCAGTTTCTGTGGGTAACCTGATGTAGGGCTGATAGCCAAGTAATTCTTAATTGGTTTTAAGAGTTTTCTACTGTTAATAAAAATTTGTAAAAAACCACGGACCCGTGTCCAAGAAATATTCCCTTTGAAGGGTGGCGTAGTCAGTTGTTATTCAACGTGGTATCCCTCTCCGATTTGAGGTTCCGCTACACAAGGATCGGTCACCGTAAAAGTGACTTATGAATGAGCAATTCAGAGGCAAACACGTGTGAATATATATATATATATATATATATATATATATATATATATATATATATATTAATAATCGGCAAACAATAAACAAAACATACACAGATTGATTGAAAAAGGGAAGAAGAGAGAATAAGAGAGAGAGTAGGAGAGGGAGAGACAAAGGTAGTATTACAGACAAGAACCTATTGAGAACAAGCCAGAAATCAGACCAACTTATTGGTATAACTCAAAAACTCTCTAACGAGGGGTACTTGCATATGTTTCTTTCTGTGGCTGGTCGCAATTTGTGCGTGTGAATTCCGTGATCTGGTCCGAGTTGACGCTCGGAGAGTAGATGCAGGAAGGTGGAAGGAGTAAAGAAGAGTATGATCCTTGGCCTGTGGGCGTTTTTAAAGGAATAATCAAAGCACACCTCTTTTTGTTGGGACAGCCAATCAGAGTGAAGGAACTGAGAAGCGGAAACCTTTGCTTTGTTCTTGGGTCTCATCGGATTAACATCTTTTATGGCCCTCTTAAAAAAATGCTGACTTTTGGTTTTTGGCATAAAAGAAAGAGTTTGATGCATCATAGTACCACAAAACACATATAGAAAGTCTACAAATTGAGAGACAAACGCAAGACACACGCAACTGCACCACAGACAACACTCTAGTTAAACCACTGTATGTTTCTGACCATTCTTTCATAACATTTCATATGTATCTTACTAATTCTGCAACACCAGTCCCTTTCAGGCGTAACCTGCGCTCTCTCTCTCTCTCCTTCTCATTTCTCCTTTATCATCTCATCCTTCTCACAAACAGTTCTCAACTCTGGATGTGAATACTACAACTGATACCTTATGTTCTACTCTAACGTCTTGTCTAGATAATATCTGTCCGCTCTCTTCCAGGTCATCGCATGCTACTCCCTCTAACCCCTGGCTAACTGATGTTCTTCGTGAACACCGGACCAAGCTAAGGGCAGCTGAGAGAAAATGGCACAAGTCAAAGGACCCGTCTGACCTGAGTTTGTATAAATCTCTCTACCTTTTCTACTGACGTCCATACTGCCAAATCTTTGCACTTCCAATATGCATGCACTTTTCAAAACATTCAACTCTCTCCTCTGTCCCCAGTTCTTGGACCACTTCTCTTCTCCATGTACACCACATCACTAGGTCCCATCATAGAGGCACACAGCTTTTCCTATCACTGTTACGCCGATGACACTCAGCTTTACATATCATTTCAACCAGATCAATCACAAGCTGCCTAGTGGACATCTCAATATGGATGAAAGAGCATCACCTGCAGCTCAAACCCGACAGCATGATTTCACCGTCCAGATCGGTGCTACCACGATTACCCCTTCAAGGTATGCCAGAAATCTTGGAGTGATCATTGAGGACCAGTTGACCTTCAAGGATCACATCGCAAAGACGGCTTGATTGTGCAGGTTTGCACTGTACACCATCAGGAGGATCAGGCCATTCTTAACTGAGCAAGCTACACACCTTCTGGTGCAGGCCATGGTCATTTCCAGTCTGGACTATTGCAGCACTCTTCTGGTTGGACTTCCTGCAACTATGATCATACCTCTGCAACTTATTCAGAATGCCACAGCTCGTCTGGTCTTCAACCAACCGAAAAGGACACATCACACCACTCTTCATCTCACTACACTGGCTCCCTCTCGCAGCACACACCAAATTCAAAGCATGACTTTTGCATACAGAACTTACACAAACTCAGCACCTTTATACTTCCACTCACTGGTAGAAATCTACACACCTACCAGAAACCTTCGATCGATCAACGAGCGACGACTTATGGTTCCATCACAGAGAGGAAAATGAACAATCGCAAGAACATTTTCATTCACCACCCCCGGCTGGTGGAATGCCCTCCCTGTCCTCATCCGGAATGCAGATTCCTTGTCCAAGTTTAAAAGACTACTAAAAACACAGCTCTTCCATGAGCACCTAACATGACACACACACAAAAAACACTCTTTCTCTATTCTCCATGCTTGTGCTACTTGTGTTCAGAATGCTTGAAACTTTGCATTGTAAGCGCTCTTATGTGTTTTTGTATCCTTTGGACAAATAGCTTCTATACTTCTCAAATTGTAAGTCGCTTTGGATAAAAATGAGTAAATGTAAAATGTAGGGCAGAATTGTCGATGAACAAAAATTCATGCAGTAGCACAGGGGTTCCAGGTCACACTCAAAAGTGTCTCTCTGTTGCGATCCATTTTTGGTGTCAAGCAACAGCGAGCTTGATTGTTGGCGACCATTGAACCTCTCACCGTGGCCCGGGTGGGCATGGCCTTTGTCGCCTCTTCCCGCCCCTGCGTTGTGAGGTCATCGCTTCTCTGCCTTTTGGCTAAGATCACGTGTGTGATTCATTAGAATGGATAATTCGGAAGAGAATAGTCAAATGCTGACCATGCAGGTGCGGATGAGGAACGCAGTTTGTTTTCAAGTTAAAGGGGTTGCTATTGCGGAGGTGAAGAAAAGCTTTGCAAGAGACTTTGTGGTTTCTGAACTTCTGAGGAATTTTTTCGCCGTTTCAGTGTCTTTGATCTTTTGCCTACAAGACTTCTCAACTTCAGGTTTCATGGATTAAACTTTTTTTCAGTTAAAAGACTGTGTGGCTTTTTAACGAGGAATGGAACAAGAAAAAGGAGCAAGACCATTGTTTGCGAAGACTGCTGCTTCTCCTTGCTTTTGCTAAGGACTTTCTGCCACTAATGATCCTGCATCGTTAGGAGGCTTATTACATCCACCTGGGTCCTTTTTCATCAGCTCAAACAGGTGCTTTCTGCATTTTCCAGGCCAGCCAATTTACTGCAGGAGGTGTGGAGCACATGGCCATGTGAAAGCAGACAGAAGCAGCAGCACAGGTCAGAAATGCCACTTTTGTAACTCAACAGAGCACATTGCGTCTGCTTGCCCAGAACCAAAGAGTTACAGTTTGTGTGGGGGAAAGGATATTTTTTTCCAGTCATGTCCAAACAGTCAGAAAACATATGCCAGTTTGTTTAAAGAGGGGCCTGATTTGCAGACTGATTTTGAAGGGCTATTGTCAAACGTCCGGGTGGTGAACGACAGTCAAGTGGCGGGTCCGTCTAATGCAGGTGAAGAATTTGGGAAAGAGACGGTGGTGGAAAAGAGAAAAGGAGACATGGTTGAGAAGAGGAGAAGCCTCAGATGAGTCATTCTCAAGTGTGGTCAGATTTTGACGTGGCTGAAGTGCTGTGTGGCATTTACAAGGAGACAGAGGACAGCACCATGGAGCCTACAAGAGGAAAAGAGGATTTTTTCGCAAAACTGGATACGGGACACATGAATCAGGACACTATGAAATGTGACATGGGCCAAGGCATGAGATGACGAAAGCTGTTGGAGGAAACAAATCATGAAAGAGGAAATGGAGTAAGTTCCTGTCCCAGGATCCGATTCTCAGTCTAGTCCAAGAAGATGAGGGTGAAGGTGAGATGGACATTGGAGAGGAGAGAACGGAAGGTGAATTTTGCAGAATGATTTAGGGTGAGGGTGGAAAGGGGTTGAGGAAGAAAAAGAGGAGGAAGTGGAATGGACTGAAGTGAAGAGAAGGGGAGAAAGTATCCAAGGTGTAAAGATGCATTTCGTTTTTTTTGTTTTCTTTTTTTCTTCCTAATAACAATTTTAAATGTTTTGTTTAAAAGTTGCAACTTTGAATATAAGAGGTCTAAAGATGTCTCAAAGAAGGACTGCAATCTATCTTTCTTTAAAAATGTTACATTATGATGTTTGTTTTTTGCAAGAATGCCATCTGGAAGGGAAAGATGATATTTCTGTTTTTTCTAAAGGTTGGTAAATGGGTCCTCCTCCTTGGGGAGTGGGGAATGTCAAAGCAGATTGGGTGGGTATTTTATTTTATTCATGGGATTTTGTATTTGAATCTGCCTTTGTAATCATTCCAGGGAGGGTAGTGGTGGTTGATGTAAAGTGGAGAGATTTTGCTTTTCATTTTGTAAACGTTTATGTTCCAAGTAAACTGGGTGAAAGGGGAGGATTTCTAGATCGTCTGAGTTCAATTCTGTATACCAACAGGCTGCTGGTGTTGTGAGGGGACTTTAATGTGTCACTGGACAATAAATTGGGGAGTGAGCTGGCTCAACTAGCAGCTAATATCTCTCTCTGTGACTCTTTTCGTGGGGCGGGAGGGCAGGTACCCACATTCAGAAGAGTAGAAGGCAGAAGAGTAGGTATGTGAAGGCATGTCTGGATTATATTCTTTTACCAGCTCATGTAAATATTTTTTTGCCCAAGTGCCTATGTGGTTTTCTGACCATTGCTTAGTTGGGGTTTGGTTGGAGATGGGAGGGGAGAAGAGAGGGAGGGGGGCGTGGAGGCTCAGTACCTCCTTTCTAAGTGACAAAACCTTTCGGACAGCACTTTTTAACTTGGTGAATGGATGGAAACATTTGAAAGGTTTGTTTCAGTCCCATGGAGATTGGTGGGAGGGGTTTAAGGTGAGGGCTGCTACATTTTGTCGTAACTGGGGTAAAGAAAAGGCAAAAAGTAGGAGGGAGACAATAGGCAAATGGTCAGAAGAACTACAGAGTTTATGGGCAGAGGGAGCGTTGGGGATTATTGAGGGTTGGACGAGAGCTAGACTTCTGCAGGGAGCAATGAAAGAGAATTTTTTTTTGAAGGCAGCTAAGTCTTTTTTGGAAGGTTCAAGTGTCAGAAAACGTATCCTCGATGAAAAACCTACTAGTTTCTTCTTCGCTTCTGTACGGAACAGGCAAAGCCAGATAGAGAAGCCAAAGTCATATAGAGGGTCTCAAGAATGAAGCGGGAGTGGAAGGATCAATAAAAGGAATGTTGGAAGTAGCTGAGAATTATTATAGGGATTTGTTTCGTGATAAAAATCTTTTGGTTGCAAGGCATGGGGATTTTTTGGATGCTTTGGAGAAGAGGTTAGGTGAAGACAGGACCGTACTAGAAGGGCCTTTGACTTTGCAGGAAGTTAGCTCTGCAGTGTCTTCACTTAAAAAAAGGGACATCTCCAGGATGTGATGGTCTCCCTTTAGGTTTTTGTGAGCTTGTCCTGCCGTGGATAGGAAGTGAGCTTGTGGATGTCTATCAGGAGTGCTTCAAGAAAGGGGAGATGGTGGAGACAATGAGGACAGGGTTGGTGTCTCTGCTATTCAAGAAAGGGAAAAAGGAGTAGGCAATTGGAGGCCAATCACTTTGTTAACCACTGATTACAAAATTTTGGCAAAGGTCTTGCCAGAGAGATTGAAGAAGGTAATAGGGGTGGTTGTTCAGCAAGATCAGACTTGTGGAGTTCCTGGCAGGTCAATTTCTATGAATTTGCTCTGCCCAACTCATTACATCTCTAACTAGAGCCAGAGACGGCTTCCTTTAGCTCTTTTGAGTCTCGACCAAGAGAAGGCTTTTGACCGGGTCAGTCATGCCTTTTTGGAGAGTACTTTAAGACATATGAGGTTTAGTCCAGTCTTTAGGACTTGGGTGAAGCTGCTTTACAAGAAAGCCTTTTAGTAGAATAGGGATAAATGGTTATTTTTCTGAAAAGGTAGAACAGTTGTGGGGAGTGCAGCAGGCGTGTCCTTTGTCGCCCCTTCTTTATGTCCTGTCTTTAGAACCTCTCTTGGCTACTCTTACAGGCGTTTATTTGCCAGGAGCTGGGGGCTTGTGCATTAAGGCGGCTGCTTATGCAGACGACATGACCATGTTCCTCACTTCTGATTATGATTTTGTAGTGGTTGGAAAAATTCTGGAATGGTTTTTTAAATGTGCGAAAATCTTCTGTTATGTTTTGTGGCCAGTGGGCGGATAGAAGCAAGACGAGAAGGGGTTATAATGTTTGCACAAAGGGGTTGAATATTTTAGGGATTACTTTTTGTCGACACAATAGTGCTAAGGCAAATTGGGAAGCATGAATGAAGGCAGTGTAGGCAAAGATAGTGAAGTGGAACTCAAGAGGACTTTCTTTGTGGGGTCGATTAGAGGTGGTGAAAGCAGATTTACTTCCAAGCCTGGACTACTTAGCATATGTGTTTCCAGTTCCTTTTTGGTATGGGAGAAAATTAAAAAAGGGTTTTTTTATATAGAAAAATAGCACTGAAATGGTAGCCAGGACGCAGATGTATAGACTTGTGAAAGAAGGGTGTAGGGCAGTTCCATGCATTCCTTTAAAGATGGATGCTTTTTGTTCACATGCTGCACATCTAGCAGTGCGGGAGACGGGGCATAGCACTAGGTTTTTAGCTCAGTTTTGGATTGCTTTTCCTTTAAGGTCCTCGGACAATTGGAGGAGTACAAGACAATGGTCAACAAATAGGCCATGGCATTATCAGAGAGTGTCAGATTTCATTGTAAGGAGGCCTTGGTGTTTAGAGCAATCCTTGATCCTGCAGCACAAACAGTTGTATCATAAATTGAAGGATGAACTGTTGGAGGGGGTAAAGATTGTTAATTCACTATACGGAGTATGCTGGACTATGTTACAACCATCATATCTAACAGAAGTTTGCAAAGATTTAAACTGGTTACAGTTCTAGGTCGATTACCAGTGAGATTAAGGTGTTCAGACAGGACACCTAAATGCCCAATTGGTTGCAGTCAAGATGAGACCATAGAGCATGCATGTTGCACTTTGGAAGTCTGTTATGCAATGGTGGGAGAGGTGGGGATGGCCAAATATCACACGGAATTTGGTGATGTATGAGATGGGTTCAGAAAGTTTTATAAAAGAATGGAGGAGAGTAATTTTTAGTGCGATTTCAGAGGGGAAGCATATTCTTTGGGAATGGACAACAGAATGTTTGAGAAAGCAGCTTCCTATCTTGGAGTCAGAGAGGTTATATCTGCGATTGCTAGGGAAAATGTCTGCTGAGGTCAAAGTCTTTAAAAAGTGTTATGGGGATGAGGAGACAAGGATGATATGGAAAGGATTATGAAAGGTAGGGGTGGGATAGAATTGTATTCTTTCTGTCTTTTATTTATTCATTTAATTATGTATTTGTTTAATTTTGTATTTATGTAATTATGTATCTATTGTCTTTGTCTGAGATCCTTTCTAAGCACTTTGTTTTGATGTTGTTGTTTTTCTTTTGATGACTTATAGATAGCTTTGATCTGAGGGTGTTTTGGGCATGCTCTAACATTCACACTTGTACGAATTGTAGAATTGAAGCAGTGAGTGGAAGTATAAAGGTGCTGAGTTTGTGTAAGTTCTGCATGCAAGAGTCAGTGCTTTGAATTTGATGCGTGCTACAAGTGGGAGCCAGTGTAGTGAGATGAAGAGTGGTGAGACATGAGTCCTTTTGGGTTGGTTGAAGACCAGACGAGCTGTGGCATTCTAAATCAGTTGCAGGGGTTTGATCGCACTTGCAGGAAGTCCAACTAAAAGAGCATTGCAATAGTCCAGACTGGAAATGACCATGTCCTGCACCAGAAGTTATGTAGCTTGCTCAGTTAGGAATGGCCTGATTCTCCTGATGTTGTAGAGTGCAAACCTGTATGATCGAGCCATCTTCACAATGTGATCTTTGAAGGTCATCAAAGGTCACTCCAAGATTTCTGGCAGACCTTGATGAGGTAATCGTGGAGGCGCTGATCTGGACAGTGAAGTCGTACTGTCGAGTTGGTTCGGAAAGAAAGCCTAGAAGCTCCGTCTTTGCCAGGTTGAGCTGCAGATGATGCTCTTTCATCCATGTGGAGATGTCCGCTAGGCAGCTTGTGATTCTCGCAGCCACCGTTGGATAGGTAGGTAGATAGGTAGAGCTGTGTGTCATCAGCGTAGCATTCATAGTCAAGTCACCTTTATTTATATAGCGCTTTTTACAATGTAGATTGTTTCAAAGCAGCTTTACATTGGTCACAGAACAAACAATATAAACAAAGTTTGTTTGGCTGAACAGCAGCCCCAAAAGAGCAGGCGAATCAATACAATTGATGAATTTTAAGTGTATTTTTAAATTTTTAGTTTCCCCAACTGAGCAAGCCATAGGCGAAAGGAAAGTAGATTTGAGGCATTTTGAAGGTAGAGTGGATATGGAGATGGTACAGCTGACTGGAGTGAGACCTATTCTAGTTAGTTTTGCTTTGGTCGTCCTCCTTTACTATTGTTGCAAGTGTTGAGGTGTCGTAGGAAGTTGAGCAAGAAGGTGGATGTCTTGATGGTGGCGGTGAGGGCAAGCCTCGGCGTCATAGGGTGCGACAACGGAGCGGCAACGGAGCGGCAGAGCTGACGACCGCGTGGTGTTGTTGGAAGCTCTGTTGCAGTGTTAGTTGGGCGCAAGAGCTCCTTACCAGAGGGATACAGCGAAGGAACTTGAGAGAGGAAGAGATTACATTTCAATCTTGGACAATGTGGCGAAGGCGGGGCATCACATGGTCGCCTGCTAAATTTGAACACATTGGCTGGCGCTGAGCCAGAGAAAGCGCTCAACGCTTGATGCTGTTCAGTGTTTTCAATCTCTTGAAATTATTTTGGTTACAGACGTCTAAATACACGCAAGAAATAACAAAATTAATATGGTTTGTAACATACATTGATTTCCATAAGTAAAACCTTCAATTATAAAATTGACAGAGAGTTGAAAATTATATCAGATGCATGTTGCATATTTAATTTCAAAACAAACTTGCTTACCCTTTGGAAATCGGAATATCAGAGTTTATGAAAGTTCACAAACTTATTGGCTTTGAATAAACCCCGAGCAGGGGTTCATCCAAATATCATAGACTTATAAAACTTATCATAGACTTAAATAATTGAAAACAGTGAAGGCAGTGAGTTACTGAAATAAGAAGTGCATATGATTTATTTCCCAGTGAGTCCACTTAATACCTGATTAAATTGAAACATCAAGGCAGTGTTGGCAATAAGTACTTGATACTTATGTGGGCGGCTGAGCGAATTGCGTGCGATCGACCTCGGTGCGCGCTATTGTTTGTTCTAAACTAACACGCTGCTATCTCGCAGCTCAATCACATTTCAGATGAGGGCAAGGAACAAGCGCAAGCAAGACTGTTCAAACGCCTCCATAGGCACAGCGCCACAGCCGCTTGCAACCGTTTGCAGCAGCTCGCGGACTACGGACCGGTCCGCGAAATCGCTCTGCGGCCCGGTGCCACTTCGTCCGCGGACCGGTACCGGGCTGCAGACCGGGGATGGGGACCACTGCACTAGAGCACTAAACACTGGAAACAGAGACAGAACCGTGACATGCGCGTTATACACGAGGGCTGGGCTGGGGTGGGGTTTGTTTTGACGGCCGGTTCTTTGAGGGCGCCGGCAAATTGTGAGTTTGCGCCGCACATTTTACAGGCTGCAGCCTCTCACTGTATGCGAGGGCAAAGAACAAAAACGTCTCCTCGCCGCTTCATTTCCTCGCCCACACGTTACAGAGAAGACAGGCATTTTGTGTTTTTTGTGAAGACAGGCATCAGCAATAAAATGCACAGAAGACGACCTGTTGTGGAATTCAGATGCAGAAGAAAGCGAAGAAACAGATGTTCCTGCCAACTGGGACACTGATGAAAAATTAACTCCAGAAGAATGGGAGGAACTCTTTAGTGTCTCTGATGAGAAATCTGACATTGAAGGATTTTAAATAAATATTTTTACCGGTAATTCTATTTCGGTATTGTGTTCATTAGTTTATGTTGTCAATAAATATGTTATAGACTTTGTATACGTTATAGAAATATATTATATATGTTCAGTTTTTAGATGAGGAAGGCATTGATGCCATTAATTGGCACTAATGTTCGCCAGACCTGCATCCAAATGAAAACCTCAGGGATATGTGTTGGAGTCAATTCAAGTCACCTTTATTTATAAAGCGCTTTTTACAATGTTTCAAAGCAGCTTTACAGTGGTCACAGGAAAACCAATATTAACAAAGTTTGTTTGGCTGAACAGCAGCCCCAAAAGAGCAGGCAAAACAATAGTTGATGAATTTTAAGTGTTAAGTTTCCCCAACTGAGCAAGCCATAGGCAACAGCAGCAAGGAACCAAAACTCCGGCAGGTGACGTAATGAATGAAGAACAGAATGGAGAAAAAACCTTGGGAGAAACCAGGCTCAGTCGGAGGACCAGTTCTCCTCTGGCCAACAGCCAAACAGTGCATGATTATTATATTGACAACAATTCAAGTCCAATATGAAGTCCAATTTGGTCCGGTTAGAGATGGGTTCATGATTGTCACAGGGGAGTGTCTAGTAGAGTCACGGTCTCCGCAGACACTTCAGGGCAGTGCTGCTCTCATGTCCAGGTGCAGGTCCTTCATCTGATCTGGATACGGCCCGGAATGGCTGACCACGGTAACCTCGGAATAAACAGAGACCAATTTCAGCATAGATGCCATTCTTCTTCTGATGTATCGAGTACATCAGGTGTTATGGGAATGTTCCCGCTTCCGGCTGACCTAAATTATGCAGCCTAACAATCATTTTACATGATTTGGATTAAAAATGTATGTATAATGTGTTATGTGTATGCCAGGTTGAAGAGATGTGTTTTTAGTCTAGATTTAAACTGACAGAGTGTGTCTGCTTCCCGAACTGTATTAGGAAGACTGTTCCAGAGTTTAGGAGCTAAATAGGAAAAAGATCGACCGCCAGCAGTTGACTTTGATATTCTAGGTATTATAAGCTGGTCAGTATTTTGGGATCGCAATAGACGTGAAGGACTATAAACAGAACAAGAACAGAACAAGTTCTTGTTCCAGTTTCTATTGTTTTTGAAATCCAAAAGGGCTTACAAAAATTTTAAGTGTTTGTTAAATGTTCCCATGTTTGTGGTTGCGCTGATTATGGGGAAACAATAAATGTTATTTTATTCACTTTCACATATCTTAAGCTTGTTGTATGATTTTGTATGTGTATAAAAGAGGACTATATTGTGATGTATATACAGTGGAGTCTCGACCTTGGTTAACTCACCAACCCTATTATGTTGACTGTTTAGAACCGCCAAACTCCCTCGATGTGTCTCAGCGGTTTCTTGTCGATTCCTTTATGTCGCTGAACCCTAATATCTCGAGCACAAAAGAGGGACAAATTCGCTACTTCACATGGGATATCGCGATCCCGTGACTAATGATCGTACCTAGTCCACTGCGCACGCACTGAGTTCGCGGTGCACTTGCATGCCATGACCATTTTTGGTCTTTCCGGTCCTTCCGGTAGCTTTGCATTTGCCAGTCAAATTGTGATTTTACAGCGGTAGGTCGTATTAGTTCCCTTTCAAGTCGAACGCTTTGGGGGAATACTTGGACGCTGCCTCGCGAAGCACAATATGTAAACTTCCGTCAACCAAGTGTGAGTGATGGTCACAGGTCGGTGACGTCACGAACCAGGTCATAAAGGAGGACCAGAACCCGGAGGCAGTAGCTTAGTTGTGTGTGAGTGTGTTGTGTTGTCACGCTGGTTGTTTGAGTGTTCTTTGACTGAACTATTCCCTAGACTAGTTTAAAAGAAAAGGGCTCTCCAATTTCAAAATGGCGAATCAAACATTTGTGCAGTGCACGTCTCCCTGCCCTCACTTCTTTTCGGGTGGGGCACTTACAATGTGTGTGTGTGTGGGGAGCAGAGCATGCTCAGACAGCGCGTGAGATGGGCGCTGCCTTATCTCAGCCTTTTCCCGGCAGATCCAATGCCCGTTCCTTCCCTGAGGGCTGTTACATATGATCAAACAGAGGCACAAACGCTGCTACGATCTATCTCTGAGGAGTGGGGCGTTGTCAGCATTAAAGAGAGAAGATTCGCCACTTTTCTCTCCAGTATGAGGAGTTATTCGAGGAAGTGACTCGTGCCCCATGTTGACTAATATTGCCGGCAAAGGAGCGTTCGTCCTAAGAAAATAAATAAGACGAACGCGTCCAGTCAGCGCGAGTTATCCCCCCCGCGCTATATAAAGGCTCGATCTGAGGAGGACCAAGCTACCTCTCTCAATCAGTATTGATGCAAAAAAACAAAAACCCTACACTGCTCTATAAACCCATGAGGATTAATACCACTCTCATGGGCAGTCAAGTATATAAGTTTCAAGAGTTTTGTCACATACACAGTTATATACAGAATATACAGCTGGCAGTGAAATGTAAAGAGGAAAGCAGGGTTATTGGGGGACCTCGATGATTTTATATTTATATAATATCTATCTATCTATATATATATTATATTTATAAAAGAGGCATCTGTGGCTCAAACTTTTAAATATAAGGAAATAAGTTCCTACTGGACGCCCCTCTCTCTGGAAGCCGTCTTCTGGGCTTTTTTGGCGACAGTTCTAGGAGGCTGCTAGCAGCAGGTGGCGTTCAGTGTGCTGCTGCCTCATTGCTCTCAATTTAGGGTCTGTGAGCCAGCCACAGCCCCAGAGCTCTTCACAATGGGCCACTCTGAGGCAGAGCATCACAACCTGCTAACCCCTCCAGAAACCCGGGGGGTCGGTCCGGCACTCCCAGCTTCAACCCTCTGGCAGGAGGACGGATCTGAGGACCGTCATCCTCGCCAAGAAGGCTACATCAAAGAGGTCCTGGCGCTAAGATGCCAGGCCTCGCACAGGTGCTCAGCTGCTGTTCGTGAGTCTGATTGCTCTGAGGAGATCGCCCCCTCCAAGGAAGGTCCTAGAGCATTCACTTCAGGCGTACTTCCTTAATGTCGCCAAAATCTAGTATCTCGAGCATAAATGAGAGACAAATTATCCACTTCACATGGCTATTTTGTGATTTATGAGCGTACCTCGTTCGCTGAGTTTGCGTTGCGGGTGGAGCGCGCACTCACTTCAATGACAGTTCACTCACGCTGATCTGAGGGATAACACACTGCAGGTATTCTGTGTTTTTTTTCTTCTAAAAATGTCTGTAGGTGTTAAGAGAAAACTGAACAATCAATCTCAAAGATGTCGACGATGCAGTGTTTCAGTGGTTCACAAATACACGAGCAACAAACCTTCCCGTCAATGGTCCCTTGCTGATGGAGAAGGTGGACATTCTTGCTGCAAAGAATTTGACTTTACTTTAAAGCAAATCCGGGGTGGCTGAATCATTTCAAAAAGAGGTACAACATTGTCTTCAAGGTGATTTGTGGAGAGAGCACTGCAGTTAAATAGGATCAAGTGGATTTGTGGCTTAAGACTCAAATGCGCACAGTTCTGGATGGAACTCGGAACATTTCAGCCGATCGCTTCATCAAACAAACTGCGGCAACACTTGTGTAAAAAAACACGAGCATCCTGTTTCTCATTTAACATTATGTACATCTATAAATTTTCATTTTTCTTTCTTGAGGGTTGTTATCTTTGGGCTCTGACAGCTGCTGCTTCCACGGTCACTCTGACAGCTGCCTGACCTGTCAGTCATGCAAGAAAACGTGATTGGCTGTTGTTCTGATTCTGACTTGTATTTGTTTTCTTATTGCGTGAATTGCGGATTATCTGCATCTGAGGGTTATATGTGGGGAAATCGGTAATATAGTACAGTAGAACCCCGACTTACGAAACGCTCTACGTACGAAAAATTCAACATATGATAAAAGATTTCGGGGTTTTTTTCGCCCGAGTAACGACAAAATGATCGAGATGCGAAAAACATTTCCGAGTTTTGTTTTGAAATTTGCGCTGATTTTGGTTCAGGTTGAATGAAGGCTACAGTTTGTCCGGTCAGAACAATGATGTCTCACTCAGGGAATAATCCAAAACTGGTATTTATTAAAGGTGCATAGATGTGTGGTTACGCATGATCGATAAAACCTCAACGATTGACACTAATTCCCTGTATTTCACTCAATAAACTATATACAATCTTCCGCCGATCTCTTTTACCTTAATCATCCGTCAGCTCTCTCAGATGGAAAGTTTGGAATAGTCCATTTCGCGCTGAATGACAGGGATGGCTGGAATAGTCCATGTAAGAAGGGGAACACTTTTTACAATCCTGCTCTCCTATTGGTCAGCATTGTGCCTAGTTAACAAACTTTTTCTAATCATTCACCATGGATGTGAAGATTGTTGCTGAAGTGAAAAGGAAGAAGAGGATGCTTTACATTGCATTGAAAAGTGAGATGATTGGGAAGTATGGAGCTGGGATGCGCTTCATCCCATGCTAAAATGTGGTGTTTTTGTAAGGCTTGGAATGGATTAGGCAATTTACATGTAAAAGCCTGACCAACATACGAAAAGATCGACTTACGACGCCAACCTCGGAACGGATTAATTTCGTAAGTCGAGGTTCTACTGTATATGGATTGTATATTAATATATGTAATATACGATGTATGGATTATCTCGCGAAACTGTTATCTCGAAAAAAAACTGTTACCTCTCGCATGGAACAGATGATGTAGGAGTACACAAAACAGTTTAGAAAGCTGATATAAATGAGGATATATTGCTTTGAATATGCAACACATCCACTCTCCTCAACAATAATGGCAATCCAAACACTAATAACTACAACCCACGGTTTGGCTTCACTTTTATAAGAAATACAGCCGCCAGGTTTCAAACCTGTCAATACTGGATCGGGTTGTCAGGGAATTCAGGTAGTTCACTACAGGAGTGAAGCAGTGTGTTTGCTTCAAAAGTAATTTTCATGACCAATGACAGAATAATACAAGCTCCGAAGCACTGGTTCATTACAAGGACCGTTCGAGTTTGAAGCAAGCTTCGTGTCAGATGTAACATCACTATGTGTGGATGCCGTGTCTTCATGTTACTTCTTGAGTTTTCCTTTGTTTAAGCACGTGTGCCCTTTCAGTTTGTATTTAAAGTATTTTCATTTTTTGAATAAAGAATAGTTTCATTTGGAACCTGTTCTCCTCGCCTCTCTCCCCGCATCAAACATGTTCCTGAGTTGTTGCATCTACATTGTATTTCTTCCAATAATCCTTAATGAATATGGAATAGTGTTTGATGCTATCATCCAGTTTGTAGCTCCCCCCAAGTGATTTCACGAGCACAAGGATTCTCTAATGACTGATGCTTTATTTACAGGTTCATCACGAGGACAACCATCCAAATGAAGGTGCCATGAGAACTAAATACACAAAATAAAGAACATAAAATAAATAAATATTGTCTTTTTACACTTTCCAAACAAACTTAAGTTTAATTGAACAGCATAATAACAGTTATCATTCAGATATCGATCATTTCCACGTGGCAACACAATCCCATTAAATCACAAACAATACAAATGACAAACTCACTTCATTGGCTGCTTAATACCAAAGTCTTGTGTAGCGGGTCCTTGAAACAGATAAAGCTACCACTTGGAATAACAACTGACTACGCCACCCTTCAAAGGGAATATTTCTTGGACACAGGTCCGTGGTTTTGAAAGAGGACCAGAGACGTGGATACAGAAAAATACAGATTTTATTGACAAATAGAAACTCTTAAAATCTAATTGAGAATGACTTGGCATCAGCCATACATCAGATTATCCACAGGAACTGAGGCTTACCTATGACAAGTAACTAAAGAGCAAGAAGTCTCTACAAAAGGGAGAAATCTTACCACCAAGTGCAAAGTCTCACTACACGCAAGGGTAATCTCATGCATCAACACACAAACACACTCACACACTGTGGCAAAGGCCCACCACCGCACACGAGAGTCCACTAAAGGCCTGCCCCGAAGCCTCAGTTCACATTAATTACTTAAGTAACAAGATCTCCGGGAAGCCAGTACACGGCGATTGCTCGCTGAAGGGATTAGTATTCGGGAAAAATCAGTACGAAGGAGATGATATGGAGAAAACAGTGTGGAGGAAACAGCGTGAAGAAAACAGCAGTGTCAATATATTGCCCTGCAGGCTCTGTAGATTCTTCCTCTTATACGTTGAGTGGTATATAACCAACAACGAGCTGGCGCCCGATCATTCTTCCTAAAACAATTAAAAAAAACCAACATGTTATCACAATAATAAAAAAACTGTGTGAACAGCGGCGGGTTCACATACCTGTATATTGAGATCAAGCGCAGTCACACCATTGTCACCCAATACAGCGTGAGAACATGTACGCACGGCCAATAGAACAGGACAAACTGAACGCACGTTGATGAGGGGTAGGCAGCCGCCAACCAAAAACTCAGATTTTAATCAAGGCGCTCTAGACAAAGATTAACTAAATATAAACACTGATGTATTTACCAGTAACTTCTTCAACCCAACCACTTACCCCTCAAAGCGGAAAGGACACCGGAAGGGGGCGGTCAACCAGCAGTGACGCACGAGCGATACCTTGGTTGCCCCCTTTATATTTGCCCTAAAGCTACGTGATTGGATGTTGATCGATTAAGCCCAACCCCTGATAACCTGGGAGCCCCACTACAATCGCATCAGAGGTCCTTTCAACTTCAGGGGCATATTCTTCGTACCTCGCTAACTCACTTAGCTGGATTAGATTGTTGACGATTTCGCATGATCTTGAATTGTTCGGTTCTTCGACGCTCATCCGGGACTTGTTGTCATAGTAACGGGTCCGTTGAAGTGAACCTGCTCGGGAGCAGGCTTACTTCATGTTAGCAGGATTAGATCAAGGCTTTATAAGCGGAAGTGATATGGGAAGTTTGTCGCAACATGTCCTGTCCGTTTTTACGAGAACAACCTGTTGCTGAACCTTCTGTATGGCTGATTTTTTCCGACGGACCATTTTGACTGCTGCACTGCTGCTGTTTCCTGTTTGTTCGCGTCGTATAAACTTGTTTTCGTTTTAGATTTTAAACTCGACGTTCGTTCTTAAGTTGGCTTGAAAAAGCCAACTTAGTGATATTGCATCTAAACTTATTATTAGTGGTGCTCGCCTCGAGCACTACTATTACTATCTTACCCCAAGCCTATAATAATGATGCTGATTTTACCTCTTTTTTCGGCGCGCTACTGCTCCTAGAGCGTTTGACCCAGACCCATGAATGAGGTGTCAAAACGTGCGGCCGATTGAGGAGAGGGGTGCTCTATCTTTACTAAGCGATCGGGGGTACAATGTTTGTCCCAGGTGCGAAAAAGTAACGGGACAAAAAAAAATCCCCATAGACATCCCATTGAAACGAAATTTTAACGATTAATAGCTCAGAGTGAGGAATTTGTAAAAAGATGAAACTCGCCACATTTGAAGAGGGTGGCAGGCTCTGTAAGAACATACCACAGAATGGGGTAAAAGTTGCACCCCTGGGGTGCTAGAGCTGCCCAAAAATGCCCCTCGGTTTATTATTATTCCACTTTTTTTTCGGCGCGCTACTCCTCCTAGGACGTTTGTCCTAGACTCATGAATGAGGCGAAAAAACGTGCGGCCTATTGAAGAGAGGTGTGCTATATCTTTTCTAAGAGATCGGGGGTACGATGTTCACCCCAAGGGCGAAAAAAAAATGCATCGACAATGAATTGAAATCAACTTCGACGATTAATAACTCGGAGCGAGAAATTTGTTAAAAGACGAAACTCACCACATTTGAAGAGGGTGGCAGGCTCTGTGAGAACATACCACAAAAAGGGGTAAAAGTTGCACCCCTGGGGTGCTAGAGCTCCCAAACTTGCCCCATTGAAATGAATGGGGAAGGCTGTCCCATGAAACATCATCTACTATGTGCATTGGGATTTTGAATTGAACAAGTTGAACAAGTCCATTCAAATACTTCAAAACTTCGACTTCTATCTCTGGATAGAAAAGTCATAGAAATTTGAGGGTGGGCTCGTATGACTCGGGGCAGCAAACTGCCAATGTCAACACTTCCTAGCCACGCCCTGGCAACCATTATGGAGCACCTTAGCAACCAAATGCAAAGTGAGATATCTTCAGTTCTGAATGTTGTAGTGGCATTCTGGTTGGTTTATATCATTCATACTCATAAGTAGCCTTTGGAGTGACATCAATTGCAGACGTTTAGCCACTCCTTAGCAACTAAATAGAGTACCCTAGCAACTATTTAGCCAGACCTATATCTCTGCATCAGAAAGTCGTAGAGACATGAGAGTTGGGTAAATTTGACAATCAGCCTTTGGAGTAACATGACTGGCAGGTACCAAGCCACTCCTTAGCAAATAAACAGAGTACCCTAGCAACCGTTTAGCCAGACCCATATCTCTTCTTCTGAGTATCGTAGAGACATGGGGGTTGGCTCTATTGGCTCTTGCTAGCAAACAGGACTTCCAACATGCTAAATATGCTAGCAGTGAATAGCTACATGCTAATAGTGATTAACTAAGTGTTAAATTATGCTAATAATGCCATAGAAACCCCCCATAACACCTAATAACCACCTAGAAATGGCCCAGGACACCCTAGATGAGCCATAACAACCACCTAGCATAACCCTAGTAACCAACCAGTTAACCTAGTGACACCTTAGCAACCGCCTAGGAACCACTCTTTTTACCCTAGCAACCACATAACAACACCTTAGCAACCACTCTGGTTACCCTGGCAACCGCCTAGCAACCACTCTAATTACCCTAGTAACCAACCCGGTTACCCTACCAACTGTCTAGCAACCACATAGCAACCAACTAGCAACACCCTGGCAACCACTCAGTTTACCCTAGCAACCACCCCAGTTACCCTAGCAACCACCCCGGTTACCCCAGCAACTGCCTAGCAACAACTCCAGTTATCCTAGCAACCACCTAGCAACGCCATGGCAACCACTCAGCAACCACCTAGCAACCACCTATCAACACCATGGCAACCACTCAGTTTACCCTAGCAACCGCCTACCGAAGACTCTGGTTACCCTAGAACCACCTAGCAACACCCTAGCAACCACATCGTTTACCCTAGCAACCACCTAGCAACACCTTAGCAACCACCCCAGTTACCCTAGCATCCACCTAGCAACCACCCTGGTTACCCTAGCAACTGCCTAGCAACATCATGGTTACCCTAGCTACTGCCTCACCTGGCCTGGGGCGTATTTTGCCACTGCGAGCACCACACATTTTCTTCAAGAAATGTACATTCTAGTTATTAAGTTGGCTTGAGAAAGCCAACTTGGTGATATTGTATCTAAACTTATTATTATTATTTTTATTATTATTTTTCTTCTTACCAAGGAGTAATCTTTGGTAACTGTGGTAACTGTACTGCTATTGTTTGTTTGTTTACCGCGTGGCGACTCGGCGTGCTAGTTTCGATCAAAACAGTTTTTCTACCTCGTGTGTTTTTGCCTTCTATTGCACTTCTAACGCAACGCGGAGCTGTGGGCGTGGCATTTGGCTGTTTTCACCGAAACAGGATAATTAGCTGCTGCGCACGGCGTTTCAGCGTTTCAGCGTCCTCGTGTGAAGACAGACGAGTGTAAAGACGTTCGACTCTACCTGCGCGACTCCACCGAGCAACGACACCAGCAAGTCTGTCTAATATTTCTATTCCCTTTTTCTTACTTTAACACTACACTTTCTCTGCTATCATGTGCTTTCAGTATATTCCTGTCGTCTCTCAACGTCGCTCTGTTAACACTCGCCGAAGGTGGCGCAACATTAACAACCTGCATTCTGTTCCTTCCTCTAATGCACCTCTCTCCATCTCTGTAGGTCTCTGGAACTGTCAGTCAGCAGTCAATAAGGCTACCTTTATCCCAGCCTTTGCTACTAACTCTGCTCTTAATATCCTAGGTTTGACTGAGACATGGATTCGTCCAGAGGACTCAGCAACCCCCGCTGCTCTCTCTAACAATTTCTCTTTCTCCCACACTCCTCGCCAGTCTGGGAGGGGTGGGGGCACAGGTCTCCTCATTTCTAACAACTGGACATACTCTACTCACTCCTCCTTATGCATGTACAATTCGTTCGAATTTCACTCCATTACAGTTTCATCTCCTGCAATAATCCACTTTGTTGTAATCTATCGCCCTCCAGGTCAGCTGGGCACCTTTGTTGAGGAGATGGACATGCTGCTGTCCTCATTTCCTGAAGATGGCACTCCGCTGGTCGTCTTTGGTGACTTCAACATACATTTGGAGAAGCCTTGCGCTACAGACTTCCTCTCTCTCCTAGCCTCATTTGACCTCAACCGACTCATCACCACAGGTACTCACAAGTCGGGCAATCAACTCGACTTGATCTACACACGCAACTGCACCACAGACAACACTCTAGTTAAACCACTGCATGTTTCTGACCACTCTTTCATTACATTTCATATGCATCTTACTAATCCTGCAACACCAACCCCTCTTCCAGTCACTTTCAGGCGTAACCTGCGCTCTCTCTCTCCTTCTCAATTCTCCTCTATCGTCTCATCCTCTCTTCCCTCTCACAAACAGTTCTCAACTCTGGATGCGAATACAGCAACAGATACCTTATGTTCTACTCTAACGTCTTGCCTAGATAATATCTGTCCACTCTCTTCCAGGTCATCACGTGCTACTCCCTCTAGCCCCTGGCTAACTGATGTTCTTCGTGAACACAGGGCCAAGCTAAGGGCAGCTGAGAGAAAATGGCGCAAGTCTAAGGACCCATCTGACCTGAGTTTGTATAAATCTCTTCTCTCTACCTTTTCTACTGACGTCCATACTGCTAAATCTTTACACTTCCACACCAAGATCAACAGCACTTCCAACATGCATGCACTTTTCAAAACATTCAACTCTCTCCCCTCCACCACCTCCCTCTACCTCTTTAACTGCAAATGATTTTGCCCATTTCTTTATTAACAAAACTGCAACTATCAGTAGCCAGTTCTCACCTCCACTCACACGAATTTACACTGCCCTCTGAAACCAGAAACACTCTCTCAACCTTCTCTCCACTCACTGAGGTAGACATATCTAAACTTCTCCTTTCCAGCCATCCAACCACCTGCCCTTTAGACCCAATCCCCTCACACCTTCTACAAGCCATCTCTCCTACAATCTTACCAGCACTTACTCACATCATCAACACATCCCTTCACAGGGATCCTTCCCCACCGCGTTCAAGCAGGCTCGGGTAACCCCACTGCTCAAAAAACCCACATTGAACGCATCACTCGTTGATAATTACAGACCTGTCTCTCTCCTACCATTCATATCTAAAACTCTTGAACGTGTTGTTTTTAACCAAGTATCTTCTTTTCTGTCTCAGAATGACCGGTTGGACATCAACCAGTCTGGCTTCAAGAAGGGCCATTCAACCGAGACGACATTACTATCTGTCACGGAAGCTCTAAGGAGTGCAAAAGCTGATTCAAAATCGTCAGTTCTCATTCTTTTGGATCTTTCTGCTGCCTTTGACACTGTTAATCACCAAATCCTTTTATCTACCCTCTCGTCACTGGGCATCACCGGAACTCCCCTTCAGTGGTTTGAATCCTATCTCACGGATAGGTCCTTCAGGGTGGCATGGTGCGGGGAGGTCTCCAAAGAATGTCAACTGATCACCGGTGTTCCACAGGGCTCAGTTCTTGGACCACTTCTCTTCACCATGTACACCACATCACTGGGTCCCATCATAGAGGCACACGGCTTCTCCTATCACTGCTACGCAGATGACACTCAGCTCTACATATCATTTCAACCAGATGATCCAACGGTGGCTGCGAGAATCACAAGCTGCCTAGCGGACATCTCGACATGGATGAAAGAGCATCATCTGCAGCTCAACCTGGCAAAGACGGAGCTTTTAGTCTTTCCTGCCGATCCAACCCGACAGCATGATTTCACCATCCAGAACGGTGCTACCACGATAACCCCTTCAAAGTCTGTCAGAAATCTTGGAGTGATCTTTGAGGACCAGATGACCTTCAAGGACCACATTGCAAAGACGGCTCGATCATGCAGGTTTGCACTGTACAACATTAGAAGGATCAGGCCATTCCTAACTGAGCAAGCTACGCAACTTCTGGTGCAGGCCATGGTCATTTCCAGACTGGACTACTGCAATGCTCTTCTGGTTGGGCTTCCTGCAAATGCAATCAAACCCCTGCAACTGATCCAGAATGCAGCAGCTCGTCTGGTATTCAACCAACCGAAAAGGTCTCATGTCACACCACTCTTCATCTCGCTACACTGGCTCCCTCTCTCAGCACGCATCAAATTCAAAGCACTGACTCTTGCATACAGAACTTACACAAACTCAGCACCTTCATACTTCCACTCATTGGTACAACTCTACACACCTACCAGAAACCTTCGATCGATCAATGAGCGGCGACTCGTGGTTCCATCACAGAGAGGAAAAAGAACAATCACAAGAACATTTTCATTCACCACCCCGGGCTGGTGGAACGCCCTCCCTGTCCTCATCCGGAATGCAGATTCCCTGTCGAAGTTTAAAAGACTACTCAAAACGCACCTCTTCCATGAGCACCTAACATGACACACAAACACTCTCTTTAAAAAAAAAAAAATTTTTTCCTTTTCTCTATTCCCCATGCTTGTGCTACTTGTGTTCAAAATGTTTGAAACTTTATATTGTAAGCGCTCTTATGCGTTTTTGTATCCTTTGGACAAATGGCTTCTATATTCCTCAAATTGTAAGTCGCTTTGGATAAAAGCGTCTGCTAAATGAGTAAATGTAAATGTAAATGTGTGTCTCTCATGACAGTTCAGCGTGCAAGCATTTTCTGCTCAACAGGATATGTTTAAAGGCCGAGATAGAGGTGTGAGTATGTGTGCAGGAGAGCTGTCATTATAAATAACAAATGTGTGAAGTTTTAATGTTAAGGTGATGAACACAATTTTCAATTCTCGGAAATTTGTTTTTGCAGATCTAAGTGCTTGTGTGACGTAAAGTAACTTACAGAGCATAGGCATTAGAGCCGTGCTCGACCACTCCTTTTTAGGAATGATCTTGACAGAAATTTTGGGTAGCCCATAAGGTATATAAGGGGTGTGAGGGACTGCCCCTCCACTCCTCTCATGCATGCTTGATGTGTGTAAGACGAGTCCTTGTACAAGTGAATAAATATATTATTTTACTTCTGACCACTCTTGACTCTCTGACTGATATTTGAGAAGATTCCACAACAGTTCTTAAAGGACTTCTTCAGTGTAGCCTTTTATAATCTGGTGGCTGGATGGAAAAACCTGCAAGGTTTGTACGAGACTCGGACATCATGGTGGGAGGGGTTTAAATAGAGAGTGGTGTTCTTCTGCCGTGACTGGGGTAGAGAGAAGGCAAGATGTAGGCAGGCTAGAATCTGTAAGTGGTCAGAAGAGTTGCACAAGATATAGACAGAAGGTGCATTGGGAACAGCTGATGGGTGGGATAGGGCAAGATACCTTCAGAGTGTTATGAAGGATTATTATTGGCACAAAAGCGTCTTTTAGATGAGAAGCCAACAAGCTTTTTCTTTTCCACTGGGAGTAGTAACATCTGTAGAGGGCATGCTATGGGCTGCAGAGGGTTTTTACAGGGAGTTGTTTAGAAGTAGGGGCCCCTTGGATGTCTCTATGGGGAATTTCTTGGATGCTTTGGACAGAGTTTTAGCAGAGGAAGAGAAGGAAACACTAGAAGGGCCCTTGACACTGCAGGAAGTTAGCTGTGCAGTATCATCGCTCAAAAGTGGTATGGCCTGCCATCTGAGTTCTATAAGGTGGTTTTGCCCTGGATTGGGGCCGAGCTGGTTGGGGTATATCAGGAAAGCATGGAGAGAGGTGAACTACCACTGACCATGAGAACAGGTTTGGTGGCACTGCTACATTAGAAAGCTAGAACCTAGCATTAATAAGGGCATTGTAAGCTGGGCAGAACAGCGGCATATGGGGTTTGGCCCAGTTCAGGTCTTGGGTCAAACTGTTATACAATAGAGTCTGCAGTAGGATAGGGATAAATGGGTACTATTCAGGGAGGGTAGAGAAGTTGGGTGGTGTTCGATAAGGGTGCCCTTTGTCACCCCTACTTTACATCCTGTCCTTAGAACCCTTGATGGCAGCCTTGAGGGCGGCTCCATCTTTGACTGGCATCCATTTACCGGGGGGCAGGGGTACATGTGCAAAAGTGATTGCATACGCTGATGACATGACTTTGTTCCTGACCTCAGACCGAGATTTTGCTGTGGCAGCCAAAATACTGCAAGACTTTTGTGAGGGTTCTGGAGCGCGGGTGAATGTAGGCAAGTCCTCAGTAATGTTTGTAGGTCAGTGGGTCAATAGAACAACTGTGCCTGGGGGTTATACTGTTTGTGCTGAGGGGCTGAAGATCCTAGGAATTATTTTTTTCAGAAGGAACAGCATTCAGAAGAACTGGGAGGTGAAGTTCAAGACAGTACAGACGAAGATAGCTAGGTGGAAGTCAAGGGGACTGTCGATATGGAGTAAGCTAGAGGTTGTCAGGGCAGATCTTCTCCCTTGTTTGAATTATTTGGCCTATATTTTCCCAGTTCCTTTCTGGTATGGAAGGAAGTTGGAAAAGCTGGTCTTCTCCTTCCTTTGGAGGAGTGGGACCAAAATGGTGTCAAGGGCACAGATGTATTGTCACGTGAAGGAAGGAGGAAGGGGGGGTCCTTGAACCCCCTTAAAAATGGATGCTATCTTTTCTTCTTTTTCAGCCCGCTTGGCAATCCGTGAATCGCAAGTGAAGGCAAGATTTCTTGCTCAGTTTTGGCTGGCCTTTTCACTGAGGTCTATTGGTTCATGGAAGGCAACAATGCCCTGGTCGACAGATAGGCCAGATTACTATCAGAAAGTGGCAAATCTTGTTTCGGATAAGCCGTGGTGTTTGGAGCAGTCAGTAATTCTGGAACATAAGAAGCTGTACAGTAGGCTGAGAGATGATATGGTGGAGGGGACAAGAAAAGTTGTTCCACCACGCAGGGTTGATTGGTCTATGCTGCAACCAACATATTTGGTAGGGTTTTGCAAAGATCTGAACTGGTTGGCAGCATTAGGCCGGTTGCCAGTGAGAGAGCGCCTGTATAGACACGGTTCCAGTAGATCACCAAAGTGCCCGGTTGGCTGTGGTTTGGAAGAAACTGTAGAGCATGCTTTGTGGTCCTGTCTTGTGCAACAACACTCTGGAGGTCTGTGAAGGCATGGTGGGAGGTCTGGGGGGGGGACCAAAAATCACAAGAAATCTAGTTATATATGGCGAAGGTCTGGAAGTACTTGAGAGAGATAGAAGGAGAGTAAGTTAAAGTAAGAGCGTGAGAGTAAAGTAGAGAGTGATGTCGAAGGGAAACATGTATTATGGGAATGGAGAACAGTGTGTCTAAGAAAGCAAATAAACCGCTTGGCCCCAGTAAGGCTGTTGTTTGTAAGGCTGTTGGGTGAAATAGCAGCGGAAGTTAGAGCTTTTCAGGAGTGTTTCGGAGAGGAAGAAACAAGGAAAATATGGGGGGGGGGGGGGTATTTTATGTCATGTTTTTTCCTTTCTTCTGAGAATTGTTTTGTTTGTGGTTTTTAAGTCATCTTTGTGTTTGACAGAAGAGTAATGAAAATTTATGCTGTACATTGTGTATTTTGTATTTTTTAGTCATTCTTTTCCGATCGTTTTCACCTAAAACGAACTACTGGACATTAGGGATCACACTCCAGACAATATTTCTGCGGTTTTTGATTATTCAGACGTTTTACTCGATATCCTCGTTGGAGTCGCGACTGTCTCTTTAAACCGAGCCAGACGCAGGCGTGGGAAACGAGCCGGGGCACTAGTCAAACTCCGCTCACGGGGCTTCCGCACTCCTCTCCCCAGTATTCATCTTACTAATCTCCGTTCTCTTCCTAATAAAATGGATGAACTGCTTCTCCTCACCCGGATTAATAAGGATTTTTTCAATTCTGCTGCTCTGTGCTTCACTGAGACCTGGCTAAATGTGAACACACCGGACAATGGACTATCTCTGCCGGGCTTCCAGCTGTTCCGAACAGATCACATCACGGAGCTAACCGGGAAAACGAGAGGTGGAGGTTTGTGTTTCTACATCAACGAAGGTTGGTGTTCAGATATAACAACGCTGAAGAAGATATGCTCTCCTAACATAGAGACTCACTTCATAAACTGTAAACCTTTCTATTCACCGCGTGAGTTTTCCTCGTTTATTCTCGTGAATGTTTACATTCCTCCAGACGCGTGTCAGCACGGCATTACAACAGCTGGCTGAACAAATAGCCGAGACTGAACGGAAGTATCCAGACTCTCTTTTAATCATTCTGGGGGATTTTAAAGCAAATCTCTCCCGTGAACTGCAAAAATACAGACAGTACATTACATGTCCCACCAGAGACAGTAATATTCTTGACCACTGCTACACCACAATAAAGAATGCATATCACTCCGTCCCACGGGCAGCTTTGGGGCTTTCTGATCACTGTGTGGTTCATCTTATACCATCCTACAGGCAGAAACTGAAATCAGATAAACCTGCAAAAAAGACTGTGAAAAGATGGACTAATGAAGCAGAGGAGAATCTCAAAGCCTGTTTTGATTGTACGGAATGGAATGTTTTTGGAACTGCCAGCACTAATCTGGATGAGATAACGGATACTGTAACATCATACATCAGTTTCTGTGAGGATACACACATTCCTACAAGGACATTCTTATCATTTCCTAATGATAAACCATGGTTTACTGGGAAACTCAAACAGCTTCGTCACAACAAAGAGGACGCTTACAGAAGTGGGGATGGTGTTTTGTACAAACAGACCAGGAACAGACTGACAAAGGAGATAAGAGCTGCTAAAAGAAGTTATGGTGAAAAGCTGAGAAACCAGTTCTCTTCCAACAACCCTGCTGCTGTCTGGTCAGGCGTGAAGAATATCACCAATTACAAGCCACCAACCCACCGACCTGCTGAGAACCAACATCTGGCGGATGAGTTAAATACTTTTTACTGCAGGTTTGAGAAACCCAATCTCACACCCAGTCTGATCTGCACTTCACACGTCCCCCAACACCTCCTGCACCCCCTCTCCACCCCCCCCGCCATCCAACCAGAGCTTAAGGTCTGTGTGGAGCAGGTATCCAAAATCTTCAAAAGACAGAAGATAAGGAAAGCTTCAGGCCCAGACGGCATCTCATCTGCTTGTTTGAAAGCCTGCGCTGACCAACTGGCTCCAGTCTTCACGCAGATCTTCAATAGATCATTGGAGCAGTGTGAAGTTCCCCGTTGCTTCAAACGCTCCACCATCATTCCTGTCCCCAAAAAACCCAAAATCACTGGACTTAATGACTACAGACCTGTCGCTCTCACATCTGTGGTCATGAAGTCATTTGAGAGACTGGTTCTGGCCCACCTGAAGGATATCACTGGACCCTTGCTGGATCCTCTCCAATTTGCCTACAGAGCAAACAGGTCTGTGGATGATGCAGTCAACATGGGACTGCATTATATCCTGCAACATCTCGACAGACCTGGGACTTATGCAAGGATATTATTTGTGGACTTCAGCTCGGCCTTCAACACCATCATGCCTGATCTTCTTACAGCTAAACTGACCCAGATCTCCTTGCCATCCTCAATCTGTCAGTGGATCACCAGCTTCCTGACAGACCGGCAACAGCGAGTGAGACTGGGGAAACTCACATCCAGGTCTCTCACTACCAGCATTGGCGCCCCCCAGGGGTGTGTTCTCTCCCCACTGCTCTTCTCCCTGTACACCAATGACTGCACTTCTAAAGACCCTTCTGTGAAGCTCCTGAAATTTGCAGACGACACCACCGCCATCGGCCTCATCCGAAACGGTGACGAGTCTGCTTACAGACTGGAGGTTGAACAACTGGCTGTCTGGTGCAGTTATAACAACCTTGAGCTCAACACGCTCAAAACGGTGGAGATGATAGTGGACTTCAGGAGGAACAGCCCTGCTCTACTTCCACTCACCATCATGAACAGCACAGTGGCACCAGTGGAGTCATTCAGGTTCCTGGGCACCACCATCTCTCAGGACCTGAAGTGGAACAATCACATTGACTCCATTGTAAAAAAGGCCCAGCAGAGACTGTACTTCCTTCGTCAGCTGAGGAAGCTCAACCTCCCAAAGGAGCTGCTGATACAGTTCTACTCGGCCGTCATTGAGTCTGTTTTGTGCACCTCCATCACTGTCTGGTTTGGTTCAGCTACCAAATCTGACATCGGGAGACTACATCGCACAATCCGGACTGCAGAGAAGATTATTGGTGCTTCCCTGCCAGCCCTCCAGGACCTGTACTCTTCCAGAGTGAAAAAGAGAGCAGGTAAAATCATCACAGACTTTGCTCACCCTGGAAACACCCTGTTTGAACTGTTACCATCAGGACGGCGACTCCGATCACTGGCCACTAGAACATCTTGGCACAGGAACAGTTTCTTTCCACAGGCTATTTCACTCTTGAACAGTTGAATTAATAAGAGATTAAATGCTGGGCAGAGCGCAGGGAAAGAAAAACAATGCAGACGGATGTTATGGCTGACATACTGTCCTTATCTATTCCCTCTCCCACTCCATACAAAAAATCCCAGCATGTGACCACATGTACTGTGTATGTTATGTATTGTTATTGTTATTTGCTATGTAAACTCATGTTGTGTTGTATATGTGCACTGGAAGCTTCAACACCAAGACAAATTCCTTGTGTGTGCAAGCACACTTGGCAATAAAACTCTTTCTGATTCTGATTTTGACTGTTGTATGATTTGTTTTTTGTAATAAAAAAAAAAAAATCTGTACTTATCTGATACGTGCCCTACCCGGGCACCATATATTAAATTGATTTTTGAAACGGGGAGCTGGAACAGGGGCTTTCTCCTTCCACTCCACGCATCTACCCGGTATTGCAATACTTCCAGGAATGGTGCACCCCCTCGACATGTTTAAAAGGCCGCCGTCTGTATCAATCTGTGTTTTTACTGTAAATGAGTGTCATGCTGTGTCGCTTTGAATTAAGTGTTTTTCAATGAGTCTTGAAGGCAGATAATCAATCTCTTGTCTCTTCTATTTACACATATACATATACACATATATATATATATATATATATATATATATATATATATATATATATATATATATATATATATATATATATATATATATATATATATATATATATATATATATATATATATATATATATACACACACAGTGGTACGGGCATTTTACGGGCACAGTGGTACGGGCATTTTTACTGGAAATATCCTAATGACAGCCTCTCATAACACAGTCACGCAGTCCCAACCCCTTTATCACCCCTTAAAGCATTCATTCTCTCAGCCTCGCTCTGTCAGCAGTTTAACTTCTCTCAGCCTCTATTATTCACGTAGTGAAATATATATGGGGTTCATGAATTAATTGTCTCCTCACTTCTCTCCACTCTGGAGCTCGCGTTGGTGTCGCGCGAGTCTTCCAAGTTCCACGACTTTCACTCTGGATTATCACTTTGTTTGTTTTCTGCACGATTATAATAAATTCACTCATTTGCACTTGAATCCAGGTTTTGTGTTTTCCCCCTCCCTCCTCTGTCTCTCATCTCATTGCCAGCAGACGCTGCTCAAAGTGAGTTACAGTAAATTGTCAAGTATTTTTAGAGTTTAATTGTCTAAAGTTTAATTGTCTTTTTAAAGAGTATTTATATGAGATCTTAATGGTTATAATTTTAACTGTAATTAATAGGGTAAAATAAAAACTAAATATTTAAAATGGGCATTTAATTGTGTGGAACGAATTAATTGATTTTTAATGCATTCTTATGGGGAAAATTGTTTTGGTGTACGAGCATTTTGGGATACGAGCTCGCTCTTGGAACGAATTAAACTCGTAAACCGAGGTATTACTATATATATATATATAAAATTTTATTTTTCCTATTTGTACCTATATTCTTTTCTTTGTCTTATTTTTCATATGTTCCTTTTCTTATTTGAATGACTTGTAAAGAGTGATTTATAATCAAGTTAGGACTTTTTATTAGTTAAAAACCCTTCTTTTCTTTTCTTTAGTTTTCCATAAAGTAAGGATGAATATTGTCAGCACTTCTCAACAGATAGGACATGTTATCAGAATGTTTTGGGTATTCTTTCTATTGAGAGTTGGAGCCTGAGCCGAGTTCAGCCTTGGAGAAGTTTTATGTGTGTGTGTGTGTGTGTGTGTTAATATGGTCTGTATTGGTGAGGTGATTAGCTGGCACCATAAAACTTGTTGTTCTCGACAAGCCATGTCACGAACCCGTGAACCATATGATCAGCCATCGTTCAACCATATGAACGAAGATATGCTTCAGACTGTCTGCTCTTGTGTGGAAAATTACTATTTTTGTTTATCTTTCTTTCTTTCTTTCTTTCTTTCTTTGACAATCAGAATCATTTAAACGTCATCATTGACATAGTTAGCACCCTCTGTTAGACTATAATTGCTTTAACAATGTTATTGTATTTGGGGCGGCCTACAAACTCCTTGTGAGACCTGAAGCTGGCTTCTGCTGATGAAACTGCAAACTAAACGTCAATAAAAAAATTGTATTGACTGCACTTCTGACTCCTGGTCTTCATTCAACATATCTAGTCCTCGGGTCTTAATTGTAATTCCCCTACAGTTAATGGTGGAGAATGTGGGAAATTCATTCTTCGGTGACATCCCTGGTCAAACAACAAACAAGGTAGAAAGTGTTAGTCTGTCTAGGTGGAAGTGACTGGAAAGGGGATGATAGCATCACTCAGACGTGAGTTTTGAAAATTACACCGGCCATATAATATGCAATAAATGTCATATGGTTAGTGGGACTGGCTAGACTACAGGAGCGCCACAAGGTGTAATAGTCGCTCGTATCCATACACTGGTTGAAGTCTCTTCTTCCAGGTAGGTGGAAGGCAGCGCAAAGGGACACACTCATGGGACAGGGGAAGTGATGGGAACGCGGGTTCGATCCCCGGTTTCCGTGTACATCCATGGCACTGTGAACCTGACTTGATCTCTTCCACTTCAGATAGGGGTAACCCGAATTTAGTGAATCAGGCGGTTAGGGACTAAACTATTAGTTAATTATAAAATAAATTATTAAATAAATATAGGGCTAACTTGTTTGCCAGGGATGCATCTGGAACGATTCCTGCAAAAGTAAATTTTACGCGAAAATTGTGTGACCCGAATTGGTTTGGATCAGGATGTGTGACTTGGTGTTTTTGTAGTATACTTTGTGGTTTCATAACGCAGAAGCCACAGCTGTGTTATTCAAAGATCGCCGCCTCCATCTCTTCCTACCATGACTTCAGGTGAATATTAACTTTGATTAAAATATGGCTAACAATAACAGAGTAGTCTGATTAGTTAAGTAAGCAGAAGATAAAATGCTGTAAACAGCTCTGCTTCTCAAAGTAAATTCAGAGCTCAGAAGGAAAATGTCAGCTAGATGTCTGTGTTTTTAATTCTGATTGTAAAAATAAGGTTGGAAGTCATGATAAAATGAGAAGAGATTAAATGCTGTACACAGCTCTGCTCTTCAAAAGCAAAATTTCAGAGCTCAATAAGAAAATGCTCCTAGTTTTAATTTGATTGGAAAGTTGTAAGTAAAGAAAGAGCCTGAACGATACAAATGTCTGCTAGATGTGATAAAGTGATATACATTTCTACACTGTAAAAAAAAATCTCGTAAAAAAACGGTAATTGACTGGCAGCTACGGCTGCCAAACAAAAACCATAAAATTAAAGTAAAATATCTTAATTCAAATAAAGTGCAAAAACAATTGTACAGAAATTTTCATTAAAAATTGTAGTGAAAAAAACATGTTATTTTATAGATTTTTCCCGTGTTTAAAGTAAGATATTTTACATTTTTTTACGGTTTTTGTTTGGCAGCCGTAGCTGCCAGTCATTTACCGTTTTTTTATGATTTTTTTTACAGTGTAAAACTGTTATTTTATGGATCTTTCCTAGATTATTATGATCAAAAACTTTCAATTAAATGACAGTGTTAACAGTTCTACTGATAAACACTGTTATTTTACAGGTATTTACTAAATTATTACAGTCAAACACCTTTAATTAAATGATATTGCTAAGAGTTCTAAGGATAAACAGTTATTTTACAGGTATTTACTAAATTATTAGGTGTTTCACACAGTTTTCGTTTATGTTGCTCTTACTATTGTTTTGTTGTTGTTTAGTAACGCGATTGTGCGTGAAGCATTGTTTGCCAACTGCCCCGGTGTGTGTAGAATGGACAGTTCCTTTTAATAAAGGACCCCTCATGTGGAATATCAGAACTGATATTTGTGTCTTAGTGCTTTACTCTACATTTAGGCGAGCTATCCGGCCTCTCCTAGAGAATAAACGCGTTACAAGCTGTTTTCAACATTAATAATAATAGTAAATGTTTCTTAAGCAGCATATCAGAATGATTTCTGAAGGATCATGTGACACTAAAGACTGGAGTAATGATGCTGAAAATTCAGCTTTCCTAATGTTAGTATGTCAATACTCACCGCTCCTGAAGATCGTGTGGCTGGATTTTTTCTTCCTAAAATGTATTTTACACACACACACACACACACACACACACACACACACACACACACACACAAGCCATTTACTTACTAACAGGGATTTTCAAAAGAGCTTGTACAAGACTCCGTTCTCAGTTCACTCATTTACAAAGCTCTTATATAGATAAAAAAAAAAAATCTTAATCCTAGTTTACAATATTAACACATGCTAACAACACACAGTAACGTTAACGTTAGCTAGTACATTGAACTATGTAATCTCGTTATCGCGATTAGATTATTACATCACAATGTAGCAGACTATATTTTTTTAATAAAAGCTAAATTATTTAACTTACCTTCTGTAGTTGTCCGGTAACGTTACGCGTTGGTAAAAGTCGTTGGCCATATTGCATTTTTTCTTGTTTGTTCACCATTAACAACCCGCAACTTAAATTTGCCTAAAATATAAAACTTTGCAGTCCGACGTAAAATAATCAATGTAATAATCCATGCAAAACCGAGCTGAAGTAGTACTGTGCACTGCAGATGGCGAGCTGCAACGCACACAGACAGATACGCGCGCGCGCGCACACTCGCTTTCCAACAAACTGATTCAAATTTGAAAAAAGGCGCGCACATTTGTCATTGGCCAGATTCCTGGATGAAACTCAGCATAACCAATCATGCTCAAAGCAAGACATACAATAGCCTAATGTGGCATTTGTAGGCTGTTGTATTAAATAATTGTTTAAATTGGGTTTTTATTGCACATATATATGTGTATATATTGAGTATATATTATATATTGTTTTTTTTTTTTGCAGTGCATGATATATATGGTAATACAATGGTAATATATATGGCAATCATGCACTGCAATAAAACACAATTTATTTACCTGACATTTCCTTTAGAAATATTCTGCCTAATAATGTCAACTCTCATTTTCACTTTTACTGTGTGCCACTGTTACACAACCTGTTGGTTTAGGTTTAATCTTCTGTCCAAAGCAACACTTGTTTGCTAACATTGCATAATCAGGCATAATATTATGACCTTCCTAATATTGTGTTGGTCCCCCTTTTGCTGGTAAAAAAAATCCCTGACCCCCAATATGTTAGCAACAGATCCTTTAAGTCTTGTAAGCAATGTACATGCACCTGGCCACCATGATGCAAAAGAAAATATGATTCATCGGAATCTGTGCTCCGTGGTCCAGTTCTGATGCTCACTGTTCCGATGCCCACTGTTGACACTTTTGGAGGTGAACAGGAGTCCGCATGGACACCCTGACTGGTCAGTGGCTATGCCGCCCCATATGCAACAAACTGAGATGCTCTGTGTATTCTGACCGCTTTCTATCAGAACCAGCATTAACTTCTTGAGCAGTTTGAGCTCCAGTAGCTCATCTGTTAATCCTTACGCTTGCCCATTTTTCCTGCTTCTAACACATCAACTTTGAGCATAAAAACAGCTTGGGCTTTTGCATGGCTTTTTGTTTGTGGACTTCTCGTCTGCATTTAATCTTTTGCAGCCTTGTTATTTTAGGACAAAAACTTCAGTTTCATTTTAATCATGGTATAGTCTCATGAGACAGACTTTTTAGACAGACTTCGAGTGGTTGCCCCTGTGGCAGCGTTTTAGGACAATTTGAAGTTCTACAAATCATTATAAACTTACTTTTGTGGCTGAGGCAATTCATTTATGTAACAAATGTGTCTTATTATTATTATTATTATTATTATTTTAGCCGTATATTAAAGATACTTAAATGTCTTGATTGAACTAAGGGCTAATCCTAGCTTAGTCTTAACCCTGTCTGTGAGACCAGGCCTGGGTTTGGGGTTAAGGTTATTAAGCACCACAATGCTGTAAATATGAGTGGTAAACTTGTAAATCCTGATCTTTATGAGTAGAAGATGTGTCAGTTAGAAACATGTCAGAATACCACAATATTTAAAGGTATTTGGCATTGACATTGTCAGGCTTTTAGGGTTAGGGTTAGGTAAGCTAATGCATACAACTTAGCGTTAATCAAATGTATATGTGATATGTGTAAATAATTGAGTTTGATTTATTTTTATGTGATTGTTTTTTGTTGTTTGTTCGTTGTTCTTTGATATGAATATTGGTTGTAAATATATTGTGTTCTAGAATAGGTTATTCATTTCAAGTTAATCATTGTGTGATTGGTTGTACGTGTGACGTGCACGTCGCTGCGTGGCGGGAGTTCTCGCGAGAGACTTCATTCACGTTATAAAGTTAAGTGAATGAACATCTTGGGTCACCGAGTGTGATTTATAATCAACATATATCACTCCCTTACAGGTATGCACGGTTGGAAAGACTGGTTTGAGTGTCATGAGTGTTTTGTCTAGCATATTCGAGTGTTGTGCGGGTTAAGTGTTTTCAGTATCAACGTGTTCAGTGTCACGGTGTTAGCTCAAATGTACCGCAATAGCGCGCGCGCTGACAATGTCGCAACACACAGGAAGTGTTTGTTGTATGTGTTTTAATGCTTTCGTTACTCGTTGTTTCTGTTAAGTGTAAAGCTATGTACTTGTTGTATATCATTTGTGTATGTGTATGTTTCTGTTGTATTCACGTTATAAAGTTAAGTGAATGAACATCGCGGGTGTGATTTATAATCAACACATATCACTCCCTTACTGGAGTATTACATATATAAACAATAAAGTTTACTGTGGCTTCTTAACACGTCTGATGCACATTCTTGGATCTTCATTTTCTAGAAGTAGGCTAGAGTTATTCATTTACAGAAAAACATGGTATAAATAAAACTATGTATTAATTTACATATATTGTTCGTAATTTTACATGGATTTGTATGTATTGCATGAAAACAGAAAAGATAATAATAAGGTAATTTTCCTGTATTAAAACTGAATTACTGTAATTTGTCATTAATGATATAATCCTTAAAATAACAGTCAAGTTGTTAATTTACTGATATTTATTGTAATTTTACATGAATTTGTACGTAATATAGAAAAATACTGTATAAATAATACAGTAATTTTCTGTATAAAAATAAGAATTACTGTAATTGGTCATTAATGATATAATCCTTAAAATAACAGTCAAGTTATTAATTTACTGATATTTATTGTAATTTTACATAGTTTTAAACAATTTAGATTTACAAAAAAATACTGTAAAAAATTAGTTATTTTCTGTAAAATTAGGATTATTTACTTACAGTGTGGTGTTAAGTGGATTTGAAAAGAAGATCAGTGTCAAATATACCAACATTTACGTTTTCGTCTGGAAAAGAACAAAAATAAGATTAAAGTCTTAAGGAATTATTTTGAAAGAAAGATTTATAATTAGAAGTTTTATAGTGAATGGATAAGGATAAATTGCAGACAACAACTCCAAAAGATGGGAGTTTCAGTAATATGTAATTCGCAAAAAGACAACTAGACATACCAGATCACTGCTGTCGCATTCCTTGAATTGTTTCCCCAACTTGAAGAAGATGCCATGGGGAGAGCCTGAAGAGGTTGTTTATAAAGAGATAATGGGAATGTGCTTTCAAGAGCTGGCTGAGAACATGATGTGACTGACCTTTAGTTGTTGTGGAGACCATAACAAAACTTTATAATATCAAGAACATTATTTATGGGAAAGAACTGAAAATTAGTATTGAAATTGAACTAATATGTCTCTATCATAGTTTTCACTCCTGCATGTCGTTAGACATGGTGGTGACTACAAATGAAGAGTGTTTTTACAGATTAAAGAGACGGTCTGAATAACAAAGGTTAAGTGAATTAGGGCGGGTCGCGGGATCCGGCGCGGCAGCCCTGTGCAGCCTCCACGCTCGCACAGCTGCCGCGGTGATAAACAAAATCACCACTCTTTGTGCCGAGGCTGGGGTTATCGGCGCTGACTGACGGTTTGTCGCGGGCTCCTCGGAAGCAACAGGCTCGGTCGCGGGCTTGTCAGGCTTCTTGTGCAGCCTCCAGGCTCGCACGGCTGCCGCGGAAAGAAACAAAAACACCGCTTTTTGGGCCAAGGCTGGGGAGACGCTGTTGTCCATCATAGGAAGTTGTTAGGGTAACTAACCTGGTCGGTTATTCTGTTACGATAACAGGGTGCTGGTGTGCGATGCGGAACGAGGACAAGCAGAACTTCAGATAAACAAGGATTTATTCTCAAAAAAAGGGAAACATCCACACACGACAGCATAAACGGAAACCAGGAACGTACAATAACCGACAAGGTACAAAAGGACAGGACGGAGTATATAAGGAGACACAGGATGAGAAACAGCTGGTGAAACTTAATGACTAATTAAAAGACAGGTGTAGGGAGTGAGACGATGACACAGACAGGAACACGTGTTACACTGACTCTCATACCGGCAGACCAGGGTTTGAGTCCCACTTGGAGTGGGCAATTCGAACAGGAGGGGTTATAGATAGGATGATAGCATTGGATTGTTAGGTTGTTGTCAATAATGTTAATTTCTATGATATCATTACATAGAAAGAATACAAGAGAGAGAGAGAGAGAGTGTCTCTGTGGTTCTGGATAATTATCTGAATATGGTATACACTCACCTAAAGGATTATTAGGAACACCTGTTCAATTTCTCATTAATGCAATTTTCTAATCAATCTAAACAACATGGCAGTTGCTTCAATGCATTTAGGGGTCAAGACAATCTCCTGAACTCCAAACTGAATGTCAGAATGGGAAAGAAAGGTGTTTTAAGCAATTTTAACATGGCATGGTTGTTGGTGCCAGACGGGCAGGTCTGAGTATTTCACAATCTGCTCAGTTACTGGGATTTTCCTAGGTTTTTCCTAAAACCATTCCTAGGTTTTACAAAGAATGCTGTGAAAAGGGAAAAACATCCAGTATGTGACAGTCCTGTGGGTGAAAATGCCTTGTTGATGCTAGAGGTCAGAGGAGAACGGGCCAACTGATTCAGGCTGATAGAAGAGCAACTTTGACTGAAATAACTTTGAAATAAGCAAAGCATCTGTGAAGCCACAACACGCACAACCTTGAGGCGAATGGGCTACAACAGCAGAACAACCCACCGGGTACCACTTATCTCCACTACAAATAGGAAAAAGAGGCTACAATTTGTACGAGCTCATCAAAATTGGACAGTTGAAGACTGGAAAAATGTTGCCTGGTCTGATGAGTCTCGATTTCTGTTGAGACATTCAGATGGTAGAGTCAGAATTTGGCATAAACAAAATGAGAACATGGATCCATCATGCCTTGTTACCACTGTGCAGGCTGGTGGTGGTGGTGTAATGGTGTGGGGGATGTTTTCTTGGCACATGTTAGGCCCTTTAGTGCCAATTGGGCATCGTTTAAATGCTACGGCATGCCTGAGCATTGTTTCTGACCATGTCCATCCCTTTATGACCACCATGTGCCCATCCTCTGATGCTGCTTCCAGCATGATAATGCATCATGTCACAAAACTCGAATCATTTCAAATTGGTTTCTTGAACATGACAATGAGTTCACTGCACTAAAATGGTCTCATAGTCTCCAGATCTCAACCCAATGGAGCATCTTTGGGATGTGATGGAACGGGGGCTTTGTGCCCTGGATGTGCATCCCACAAATCTCCATCAACTGCAAGATGCTATCTTATCAATATGGCCAACATTTCTAAAGAATGCTTTCAGCACTTTGTTGAATCAATGCCACGTAGAATTAAGGCAGTTCTGAAGGTGAAAGGGGGTCAAACACAGTATTAGTATGGTGTTCCTAATAATCCTTAAGGTGTGTGTACGTGCTGACTGCATATGGGCAACATAATTAGTTATTTGTATTAACATAAAATGTTGACTGTCTGATTCAACTATGGCAAACTAAGTGTTGTAGTCACTACCAAAACATTACTGTCACTACCAAAAATGTACTGTCAAAAATAAAGTATATTGAATTATCAACTAAGACGTTATGATAGTGTTTAGTTTAATGCATATTCAACCTAATGAATCCTTAACTTTGAAATCAGTATGATAAACTTTATGCCTTCTACAAAGAAAGATTGGGTTCAAAATACAACAAATCTCATAAATGACACTTACAATATTATTAATTTGTCATTTTTATTGATTTAACCTGTAAACATTTTTTTCAAGTAGAGAAAAAAATATATTTACAAGGTTGAAAAAATCTACAAGATCTTAATAGGTATTAATCTTAATATTCCTACCTGGGATACGCCTGCTTAATATATAATATATTATTGTTTTTTGGTAGTGACAAATTTGGGGTGTTTGAAAATATTTCAGCATTTTCTGAAAATACAATTTGAGAACTAACCGCACAATTACTAGAAATGTATACCTTGGATATTGTACAATTTACATACGTGCAAAATTTGTGGGGGAACATTTTTTTTTTCAAGATGTTTCCAACTTTCAACGTTTTGTCACAAATTCTGTAGAATGGCCCATATATATATATATATATATATATATATATATATAGACCTCCAAACATGAATGGGGATTTTATAAATGGGTTTTCTGAACTTGTATATGTTATGGTCCCTTCTTTTGACAGTATTTTGATTTTGGTAGACTTCATCAAGTTCATCATACATGTTTGTTGTCCTTTAAAGCCCTTAGTTTTTACATTTATTAGAGGCTTTTGATTTTTTACAGTATGTTGCTGGCCCAACACGTGAGCGTGGTCATTAGTACAGAGTCCGCTCATTTGAAAGTTTTAAATGAATTTCTACGTAGTGTGGATTTTGGAAAGTGTGTTGTTTTTATGACTGTTAAATCTAACTGTATCATTTGATACCGTTGACCATAAGATTTTCATTGAGGGTTTAGCCCTGGAATGGTTTTACTCATATCGAAAAGATAGGCCTTCTTTTAATCAATCTTTGGACTTTCTTTTCAACTGTTACCCCTCTCTTGTATGGGGTCCCTCATGGCTCAATTTTGGGACCAGTTTCATGCTCCCTTTGGGAGTGATCTTTGAAAAATATGCCATTCATTATAATTTGTATGTTGATGACTCTCAAATTCATTATCAAATATCCATTCAATCTTTGTTTGAATGTTTAGATAAAGTTAAGTGCTGGCTGGCTAACAATTTTCTCCAGCTGAATGAGAACAAGTCTGAGTTTATTTTATGTAATAATTGACTCCCTGGGATTCCTTTCAGGGAAAAATCTTTATAGTTTGAAAAATCTAGGAGTCATCTTTGACTCTGAGCTCAAATTTGATCACATTTGTTGAAAATAGTTTTAATCATCTTAGCTCTATATCAAAGTTAAAGTCCATCCTCTGTTTTTATGACATGGAGAATGTCACATTCAAAGTCACTCTGGACACTTATTTTGCCTTTTTGTTGTCACATGTTCCCTGTTCCATAACTCACCGTCACTCATCAGTTCCTTTATCTCTAATCATCTCAGGTGTTTGTATTTTGGTTAATCACTGTCTGTATATTTAGTCCTCCCTCTGAACTCTTTAGTTGTCAGTTGTTAATGAAGTTATGTCGATGTTAGGTGTGTGTCGATGGTCTACCTGTTTCCCGAGTTCCAGTCTTTTGTTCAGGACTGTGAACACCGCCTGTCGTGCTCCTCTCTCAAATGAGCATATCAACTCGCTGTTCTGGATCGGAGCATTCCATCACCTCTCTGGGAAAGTTCCAGACATCTCTGGGTTGCACTGGTTGGACGCCGCAACGAAGTGCCTGAAGAGCTTCCAGTCCCGATCCAGACAGCCTCAGCCCGTGACAAGCCAGCCGAGCGAGCCGAGTCCCGCGACCAGCCAGCCGAGCGAGCTGGTTCCCGTAATCCCAGAGTCAAAGTCAGTTCCTGTTCCCAGAGCCAGAGTCAGTTCCTGTTCCAGTGATCCCAGAGCCAGAGCTGCCGTGGCCCGAACCGCCACTGGTCCAGCTGGACCTTCTGTGGCCCGAGCCACCAGGCCTCCGAGACCTCCCAAGGCAAGGCAAGTTAAGTTTATTTGTATAGCACATTTCATACACAATGGTAATTCAAAGTGCTTTACATAAAGAAGAATGATAAAAATAAAACATTAAAAATGATTAAAAGAATAAAAAGATAATATGTATAAAATAAAATGCAAACAGTTCGGACATAGCACAGTGCTCAATCTGCAAATGCATAGGTAAAAAGATGTGTTTTGAGTCTTGATTTGAATGTGGCTACTGTTGGAGCACACCTGATCTCTTCTGGAAGCTGGTTCCAGCTGCGGCTGGCGTAACAGCTAAAAGCAGACTCTCCTTGCTTTGAGTGAACCCTGGGTATTACTAAGTGACTTGATCCTGATGATCTTAGTGATCTGTTAGGTTTTTATTCTATGAGCATATCTGCAATGTATTGAGGTCCTAGGCCATTGAGTGATTTATAAACAAGTAACAGAACTTTAAAATTAATTCTAAATGCAACTGGAAGCCAGTGCAAGGACCTAAGGACTGGTGTGATGTGTTCATATTTTCTGGTTCTGCTCAGAATCCTGGCAGCAGCGTTCTGTACGAGCTGCAGCTGTCTTATGGTCTTTTTGGGAAGGCCGGTGAGGAGCCCATTACAATAATCCACCCTGCTGGTGATGAAAGCATGAACAAGTTTCTCTAAGTCTTGATTGGAGACAAAGCATCTAATTATTGCAATATTTTTGAGATGATAATATGCTGATTTAGTTATTGTGTTTACATGGCTACTGAAACTCAGGTCTGACTCCAAAATCACACCAAGATTCCTGACCTGATTTTTAGTTGTTTAACCCCTAGAGTGAAGGTATGCGTTCACTTTGAGAACCTCCCAGACCTCCCCGACCCTCCTCTGGACTTCCGAGACCTCCCCGACCCTCCTCTGGACTTCCGAGACCTCCCCAACCATCCTCTGGACTTCCGAGACCTCCCCGACCTCCCCAACCCTCCTCTGGACTTCCGAGACCTCCCCGAGCCTCCGCTGCCGGCCCAGCCAGAGCCACCGCCGTTCCTATAGTGGTCGTGAACGCAGACCCCCCTGGTGATTTATACAAGAGACCATAGTGGTGCTGTCGGTCTGAACAACCACATGGTACCCCCTGAGGCCTGAGAGGAACGCTTGGATCGCCCTCCAAACTGCCATCATCTCCAGCAGGTTTATGTGCCAGGATAACTGGTGTTTGTGCCACAGACCTTGGGCGGAGCGATCCCTCAAGACGATAGCATTACACGTCGACAAGGAGCACCCAATACGGGTCCTTGAGACAGAAACCTGGGTTACTTCCACATATCCAAGTCACGTAGGCATCGCTGCGCGACCTTGATAGTGCGGAAAGGGTTGCCCCTCTGGGAAAACCCTCTGGTTCTGAGCCACCACTGTAATGGCCTCATGTGCAGCAGCCCGAACGGGATAACGCTGGAAGCTGCAGCCATGAGACCCAATATTCATTGAAAGTGCTTTACAGTGATGGACTGGCCTAATTTGACTTTCATCATGGTTGACAGGATTGAATCGATGTGGGCGGGGGATATCATTGAGACTGAATCCCATACAATGCCTAGGAAGGTGGTTCTCTGAAGATGGTTCTCTGAAGAGGAGAAAGCACACTCTTCTTTGCATTCAACCTCAACCCCAACACTCTCATGTGTGCTAGAACAACATCTCGATGTTGAACCGCTAACTGAGGCGACTGGGCCAGAATCAGCCGGTCATCGATGTAGTTTAATACTCTGATGCCTTGGAGTTTGCTTCAGTGTCAACTTTTTGAATTTCAGCTTCATGACAGAATGATTCAGGAGGCGCAAATCCAGGATGGGCCGCAATCCTCCATCCTTCTTGGGAACAAGGAAGTAAAGGCTGTAAAAGCCTTACTCTCTGTCTGAGGGGGGTACATGTTCTATGTCCCCTATCCTCAGTAGAGAGCTAACCTCCTGCTCCATTACCAGAGCCTGCTCGGGGTCCACCACCGTGGGTAGGACCCCACTGAACCTGGACCTGGGCGGGCGAGACCCGAACTGGGTAGAATACCCTTTTTTTAAAATTCGCAAGACCCACTTCTGGAAGGCATGTCCATGCTGTCAGAAATTCTACTAGGGTAACCAGCCTCTCGAGGCTGACCTCTGGTATTTGTGTAGCACACACACCAGGGCCCAGTTTTCTGGGGAACGCCTGAAGTGAATGCTCTAGGACCCTCCTTGGAGGGGGCGATCTCCTCAGCGCAACCTGTGAGATGGGCAGCAACTGAGGAGGGACGCCTCCAAGGACCTCTTTGAAGTTGCCTTCTTAGTGAGGATGACGGTCCTCAGATTCGTCCTCCTGCCAGAAGGCTGAGGCTGAGAACGTCTGCCTGAACCCCCGGCTTTCTGGGTGGGTTGACGGGTAAAGACGCTCTGCCTCTGAGCGGCCCGCTGTGAGGAGCTCTTGGGTTGTGGCTGGCTCACAACCCCGGTATGAGGCCGACAAGGCAGAAGCACATTGAACGCCACCTGTTGTTTAGCCGCCTCCTGGAACTTATCGATGACCGTCCTAACTGAATCGCCGAAAAGTCCAGAAGGCGACAGAGGGGCGTCCAACATAAAATTCTTCTCTTTATCTTTTAGGGAAGTGAGATTTAACCACAAATGCCTCTCCGTGGCCACACAAGCTGCCATGGAGCGGCCAATAGAGGTGGCCGTCTCCCTGGTGGCCCGGAGAGCGAGGTCTGTGGCTTTCCTCAGTTCAGGACTCGTGCTGACAAAAAAACTTTCGTCCAATTAACTTCTTCTCGGACGAGCAACACTTTCCTCTGCTGGCCACTCAATATTTAATGTGGTCACCGCCCGAGTCACAACCTCGAGCAACTCCTCATAAGCTGGAGATGAGGTTGGCAAATCCTCACTTTCAGCATCAATACTAACAACGTCCAGACTAACTAACAACTCCTCAGAGCTAGACAATTGCAGTGCTTGTGCCTCTGTTTGGCCGGAAGTAACCGCCCTCGAGCGTGCTTCCAGAACCATACCAGAGACACTGGATCCGCCGGGTAAGGGTTGAAGATAGGGGAGTACCCATCTGAGGCCCCTCCGACAGATCCATTTGCGAACCCCAGGACTTGGATTGCCGAAGAGCCTCAGCTGCTGCAGGACCCGAGCCCTGGGGAACGCGAGCCTGAGCGGTGTCAGTGTCAAACACCATAAGGCGAGAGTGGAGCACCCGCAGCGTTAGTTGGCTGCAGTGATCACAGTCAGCGCTCATGAGCATGCTCCGCTCCCAGACATATTACACATAAAGCATGCGTATCTCCTCCCGAAAGATAACGCGGGCAAGGAGACGCACACTGTATACCGTATTTTCCCGCATATAATCCGCAGACGCAGATAATCCGCACCCTCATATATCCCGCGGGTTTTGGGGGTTTGTGTAAAAAATTGTTGGTATAATCCGCACCCTCAGATATCCCGCACCCATGATGAATATTTTTGTGCAAGTTCACGATTCGAATTTCGAACTGTTCAGGCTCGGTACACAGTGCTTGTGCGCGAAATTCACACAATAAGAAAACAAACAAGTCAAAATCAGAAGAAAAAGAGAGAGCAGGCTCTCCCTCTCTACAAAATAGTCTCTCCCTCTCCCTCTCTGCGCAGCGCTGTGCTCATCCCCCTGAAAGCATGAAGATGAGAAGAGCACGCTGTCATGGCAGCACAGCCAATCACGTCGTCTTGCATGATTGACAGGTCAGAAAGCCTATCAGAGCCAGCTGTTAGAGTGATAGACAGCCAATCACGTCTTCTTGCATGATTGAGAGGTCAGACAGCCTATCAGCGCCAGCTGTAAGACTGACAGTAAAGAGGCTGGACAACCCGTGCAAGAAAGAAAAACAAAGAAAATACCACAATTTTTTTATATATATTGAAATATTATTACGTGTAAAAAAATGGTGATATAGTCCGCACCCCCCCTGCGTGGTTTGTAAAATCTGGTATAATCGGCGGAATATATGCGGGAAAATACGGTAAATGTTTTTTTTCAATTTTCAATGAGATCCCTGTTCTTTTAAACTAATCTCGGGAAAAACTCAGAAAGCCAGCACAACTCAACACATTCTTTTTTTCACACTGTGCTTGCGAAGATACCAAAAGCTGCCGCTTCCGGGTTACCGGCGCTCTTTATGACCTGGTTCGCGACCGTCACTCACGCACGCACGCGATGGAAGTTTACATAAGTTGCTTCGCGAGACAGTGCTCGAGTATTTCCCCAAAGCGTTCGACGCAGCGCGAGTTCCCTTGAAAGGGAAATCAAATTAATGTTGTGAACAGAAAAATTCAGAGATGAATTTGGATCAATTTAAGAAGATTTTTTAATTAATATATCATGAAAATCTGAAAGTTCTTGTTCAACTTATAACAAATTGGAAAGATGGCAAACCTAATGGGTATCTGATGAACCAAATGACAGAAATGGAAGGGTTTAGATTTTGGTCATTTGTGGCTGACGCATAAGCAGGTTTAACAAACTGAGATACTAAGAACAATATTGACTTTAAAGGAAATAATTATTATTTGATTTTGAATTTTGGAAGGATAACATTGTTTGAATACTGTGAAATTATTTGTTTCAGTGGAAATGATTGAAATGATTATTTGAATTAGTTTCATTTTTTATTTCTGTTTTTGAAAAAGAAAATGTTAAGATGTCCTACAATTAAGATGGCACATGCTATTTGCCTGTTAAATTAATGACACTTTCAGTAGAAACTAGAAGCTTAGACAGATTATTATGGGATTTATTTATTCTTTCATCGTTCATTCTTATTTAGACCACCTCTGTAATTCCAATCTCTTTTGTAGTTCTGATATTGACTGCATTAACTTTCTTGATTCAAATTTGTGGATTCAAATTTCTCTCTGGAAAGGTTGATTTCATGCCTTTTCGACCAATTGGGAATAGATGTTATCGTTTGGACGGAAATGAGACAGTGAACTTTTGTCTTGGTCACTCCCCAAATCTAATTACCAGCAAAAACCAAAGAGTTTGTTTATCCCGGATAGATGAAGTCTGTACCAGGAATTTGTTGACAATAGTTCAGAGCGAAAGAAACGACAGACAGTGAATTCTGGGGATGCCCACGTAATATTAGGTGGTGAACCATTTAAAATGCCATTATCCCCAAGCGCACCCGACCCCCGACATATTGTCTTACTTTCTACTTGATCTCCAGCCTGTGGTAGAGGTCAAAAAGGTTGTTAAGGTAGTTTCCTCAAGTTACCTGAACTCAAATGTGGTGTTTAGAGGGGATCCTAACTCTGAATGGTATGAAGAGGTGTTAAAGGATAAACTTTTGATGAGATGGGGAGTTTTGAAGCCAACTACAGTTCATTTGGTTCGATGGGATGCAGACAGGTCTTATGGTGCAGTCTGTGACGAGTTAGGACGAATGGACAAGACTGATAAGGACAACTTCGATCTAAAAGGTAGTAATAATGATTTACCTCTTGTGAATGCTCTCTATCTTTCATGGCCTAGATACACCAGGTTAGATGATCCGTGGAAAGAGAAAATACATGTGGAACGCTGTCTGGGTAAGGAGATCCAGAAGTGGTTCTTTAAAAACTTCCTCCTGAACAAACTACGAAATGTAAGAATGTCGCAGCAGCTATCGCAGGGGTCAAGGATATGCCCATTCCATGGGAACTTTGCAATTCGTCTTTTGTTAAACCTGATTATACCTAGGCTACTCTTATGGATGTTTTGTATCAATATAATTTTGCTTTATGGCAAACAAAATCATCTTCAAAATGGAACAGTTGTTTTCGTCGCAACGTCAAGGTCTTCTAGGCTTTCTGGGATGCCGAGTAGATGAAGGTGATCAGGAAGACTACTCATAAAGCAATTTTTGGTGTTGGAAGCGATAGCTCTTCTGTATTTGCAACGAGAGGGAGTTGGCTTTGCAGCTGTAGCTAAAGACAGTGTACACCTTTAGGGCGGAATTGTCCATGAGCGAAAATTCACGCATTGGCACAGGGGTTCCAGGTCATGCTCAAAAGTGTCTCGCTCCGTTGCGAGCCATTTTCGTTGTGAAGCAACGGCGAGCTTGATTGTTGGCGACCATTGAACTTCTCACCGTGGCCTGGGTGGGCATTGCCTTTGTCGCCTCTCCCCGCCCCTGTGTCGTGACATCGCTTCTCAGTCTTTTGGCTAAGATCAAGTATCTGGCCAATCGGTTGTGTTGTGTCATAAGCTCTTGAGAGGTAAATTCTTTTCTGCTGGTGCTATCTGTTGCTGGTTTTAAAGGTAATCTTTTATATCCATTTATGTATTTATGCGTTTTACTTATTTATATACAGTTTTAAAGTCTTTTGGCTGTTGGTGCCTCCACCATGTTGGCTGCTCATGCCAGAAAGCTCTCAATTTTAAACCTACGGACCTGAATTGTATTGTGACTCTGCCCCTGAACAAAGGATTTGATGTTAGCTTTAAAGCGGTTTCCCACTTGAATGAGTTTTGGCAAAGATTTGATTCTGTTAAGTCCCAGTTCTCCATGTTCAATGTTGAAAAGCTTTCTGATAACACACTTAAAACTGTGATTGTTAGAATGTTTAATGAGACAGTGACAGGGGGAAAATATTTGTGTCTGGCTGGGGAGATATTGCATGGTTCGAAGCCAGCCAGTTAAAGTTTTAGATGAGGATGGCATCTGGACATGCTCTTGGCAAATTCCCATTAAACAGTGGGAAGATGCTGGGGGCTACCAGGGCCTGATGCATCTGCCTTCTATGATTGTGCTGGGCGAGAACAGATGCTACATTCATTATCAAGGGATGCCCAAACTCTGCAGGAAATGTGGAAAGTTTGGGCATCTAGCTGAAGGGTGCCAAGAGATTGTTTGTGGGAAATGTAGAGGAATTGGTCACATTTTTGAAGAATGTACCATTGGCAGACGGTGTAATCTTTGTGGAGAGTCAAATCATTTCTTCAGAGATTGCCTTAAAAGCTTTGCCAACAAACTCAAAGGTAACAAAATGGCCACCCCACCAAGTGTACAAACTGTTGAACAAGAAGAGGAGGTGGGTCTGGAGGTTTTGGCGGGAAATTCAAATTTCCAGTCAGCCTCAAGGATTGGACAGATCAAGGAAGGTGGGGCGGCCACAGGGGCGGAGTTGATTGTTGAACTGGAGCAAGGGGAGGAAGCCACTCCCGAAAGAGAGGAAAGTGAAGGAGGGAGAGGAGGAAACGGCTTCCTCCCTAGAAACAGTTTCAGAGGCAAGTATGTTAAGTAGTGGTAGTGATACTGACTGCTCAATCCCAGATGCTCAATTGTAGAAAAGGGCTGCCAGATCTCCTCTGTTTGAAACTGCGGGCATCACATAGATTGGATAGCTCCTCGTCTGAGGATCTAAGCCGTATGTGGCCCGCAGAATCTCTTAATGAGGTTTCTTTTCTGCAGCCTAGAACATCGTCACCAAAGGAGCCACAAGAGGTTCTCTCTGTGAATTCTGAGGTGGCGAGCACTTGTCTTTCTGACCCTAGTTTAACTGGGGAAAATGAATGGCAAATGATACAAGATTTAACTTGATTTTATCAAAATCTTTGTAGTTTTTCTTGATTTTCTTAAATGTCTCATACCTTTTTTACCATACTGCTCATGGCTCTCACAATCTCTACTATTAATGTGAGAAGTGTGAGTAATATTCGAGCACAGAGCATTTTGTCCTTTTTAAAATCATAAGTCAGATGTGTTTTTATTACAAGAATGTGGCTTGCCTTTTTTATCAAACTATAGGAAATGGGAGGATGTTCCACAGAGTGGGTCCAATTTTAACAAAAATGACGGTGTTGCTATTTTAATCAATAACATCTTGATAACATGGTGAGGGATGGGTGGGCCATTTTAACTAATCTGACGTTTTTAGGTAAGGATTTTAACCATTCTAAATGTGTATGGTTTTACTGATAATGAATGGTATGAGCTTTTAGAAGACCTGCAGCCCCACATGCTAGGTAGGGCTCCCCTAGTGGTGGAAGGGTAATTTAACAAAAGATAGGAAGAGGTAGAGGATTTTAAAATAGATAAAACATCTGTTTTATTACAAAACATTGCCAAAGATTTAGTCGACTGTTTTAGAAAACTGCATCAGAGAGAGGAGGGCTTCACCTGGTTCAGTGGTGATGGTACCAGAGCCTCTCGAATCGATTACATTTTTACTCGTGACTGCCCGCCGACCGATGCAACATTGAAAAGAGGGGGGTCAGATCACAAGACCCTAAGGACTTTGAAAATTTTACCAGTTGACTTAATCCCAGTGTCTTTTAACCTGTCAAAAGAATACAATTTTATCAAGATATTTTTAAAGAAATGTTTTAGAAGAAAATGATGCCACTGTTTTAACCAACCACAAATCTTTGATTTCCATTGTGCAGGACCGGGAACAACTGTGTCGAGTGCGTGGGCTCACGCTAGGTGAATCCCAAATGGTTTGGCGCAACGTGGCCCACTCAGCACTCCAGATGGTTGGTGGATGGTTGCCCATGAGATCCTCCCGGTCAGGGCCGTGATGCACTCCCGAGGCATTTCAAAGGTTTCTCTGTGCCCGCTGGCCGGGTGTGGTGTGCCCGAGACCGCGAGGCACGTGCTCTGGGAGTGCATCGCCGTGAGGAACCTGTGGGCGACAGTTGGTCACTAGCAATTCCCGTACCTGCCAGCAGGGGGGGGGGGTCCCAGACTTCACGATGGTTAGGGGTATGGTGAGTCCAGAGACCAAGCTCTGGCTCACCATAAACTGTATAAATGATGCCATTTGGACCTCCAGAAACCTGCTGGTAGGAAAGCGCATGAAGGGGTCCCTCCACCCCACCATAAGCATGGCAAAAAAAGGCTGCAGCATTACTCCGCATGATGCCATTCGGACGTGGGGGACAGAGCTACACTGGAAAAGGTCCCCATGGCCACGAGCCCTGTTTTATTGGTTTTTATATTGTGTATTTATTTTAGCCATTCATTTTACTTCTTAAACATCAAAACACTTTTAACATGTAAATATGTGGATTTTAAATATGGCAAATTTTTCTTACTGGTTTTTTCGAAATGACAAAAATATTACAAATGATGTGAAGTACGAATGAATGTGACAAAAACACGGTCAAAAGAAAAATCTGTTCTTGTACATGCCCTACCCGGGCACCATATATTCAATTGATTTTTGAAACGGGGAGCTGGAATAGGGGCTTGCTCCTTCCACTCCACGTATCTACCCTGTATTGCAGTACTTCCAGGAATGGTGCACCCTAAAAGAAAGCAGTCTGTATCAATCTGTGTTTTTACTGTAAATGAGTGTCATGCTGTGTCACTTTGAATTAAGTGTTTTTCAATTAGTCTGTTATTAGCAGAGTGAACACTGAAATTTTACGAGGAAGAAAGCAGGCTCTTGGCCCCTATTATTACCCGGGTCAATACTCTGTTATGCATTCTGTTAATTTAGTGAATTGGTACATTTCATCAGGATGAGAAGAAATATAGAGCTGAGTATCATCAGCATAACAGAGAAAGCTAATGCCATGCTTCCTAATAAGTGTACCCAAAGGAAGCATGTACAGGGTGAAAAGCAATGGTCCTAGTACTGAACCCTGAGGAACTCCATACTGAACCCATGATCGATATGACATCTCATTTACTGCTACAAACTGATAACGGTCAAAAAAGTATGATTTGAACCAGGCTAATGCAATTCCACTAATGCCAACATAGTTTTCAAGTCTGTTTAGAAGGATTTTGTGGTCGATTGTATCAGGTCCAGTAACACTAACACAGAGATACAACCACAATCGGATAAGAGCAAATCATTTGTAACTCTAATGAGAGCCGTCTCGGCACTATGATATGGTCTAAATCGTGACTGGAATTCTTTGTAGATGCTGTTTCTTTCTAGAAAGGAACATGGTTGTTAAGATATTGCCTTTTCTAGAATCTTTGACAAAAAAGGGTAGATTTGATATCGGCCTGTAATTAACTAATTCTGTAGGATCAAATTGTGTTTTTTAATAAGCAGTTTAATTACGGCTAGCTTAAAAGGTTTTTGGTTCGTATCTGTAACACAGGGGACTGACAGGCAGGGATCCAAGTGCGTGTCTTTATTAAGAGTAGTCATGCAGACAAATGATCGGGACAAACAGAGAGCATACGTAAACGGTAAATCAGGTAGGTCTCACAAAGGCGGGCAGACAGAATCGGAATTGTGGTTCAGGCAGGTGGTCAAGACAGGCAGCAACAGTCACAAGCGTTAATCCAAGGCACAAGTCGGGGCAGGCAGAATAAGACAGAATTAACAACGCTTAGGATGACTTGAGCAAATGGAGACCTCGCAATGTGTGCACAGGTAATGGAGTCTTTTACAGTCCAGTCTTTTATAATCTTTTATAGGTGGTGTGACAAACAGTCATAATTGTGTCCAGGTGGTGTGACAATCAGTCCAATGTGTGGGTTTCTGGGAAATGTAGTCTATATCAGTATAAGTGTGAAAGCTCCCTCTGGTGATCAGAGGGGGGAGCGCGGAGCTTGTAACTGCTCAACTGAGAACTCCCAGCAGACCAAATACCATATTATATTTAGGAGGAGGACTCTGACTATAATTGATGTTGAGACCCAGAATCAACCAAAAACCAATCAAATAAATATGCAAAAATGTTTATATTAAATAACACACACACAACCATCATATGTACAAAACCCAAAGAATATAACATAGAAAAGATATTGCATTCGCAGTCCTCCAGAAGTCTTCGTGTAGAGGAGAAGAGAAGGCGAGGAGTTGGGAAACTAAAGTAAATCTGATTGTCCAGTAGATAATGTCACAATGTTTCTGTCATCATACATTGGGTTCGATAGCTCTCACAAACATGGAACCGTGTGACGCAAAATATTTCCTCCAATTGTTTTATCCACTGATGGTTTAAACATAAGAATCATCAAGACACCCATGAGGCAGGATGGAAGTCCTTTTTGGATGGGCTTAAAACAACCGTTTCCCAACCCGGACTATAGTGGCAAGTTAATTTCAGTGAAGGCCATGATTCTCTCCAACCAAACATACTCTTACTCAGTTTTTCTCTGACCTTTATATCAGAGGATTTAGTACTCTTGAGAACCCTCTTGAGTATAGGAGAAGCATTAGAGCAAAAAAAAGCCCTAGTAAATGCTCTACGTGCCGTTACATACCCCCTCACCCCCAAAAATGTTGCTCCACCATGGCAAATTTTCAGATTCTGTATGTGATAGGTATCTACGTTGGCCGGGTCAGACACTAGTGAAACTCTGTAGTTCACTGGACCTAACTGTTTTATAATTTTAGCAGGGCCTTTCCACTTAGGTGAAAGTTTAGCCATAAATCCCTCATCCCCTTTTGATAAAGGATGTGTCCGTACCCAATCTGTATATCCGACCTGGAACTGCCTCAACTGATGTCGTTGGTCATAATATTTTTTCTCTTTGGCTTGGGCTCGTGCAACATTTTCTTTTACCACCCGGATGAGGTCTTTCTGCCGATCCAAGGCAGGTTGGAGAGGGCTAGAAACAGGTAGTTGTAAAGCTCTTTCCAAAGGTCCTTTCAGTTTTCTTCCTAAAGCAATCTCAGCAGGAGTAAACCAGGTACTTTCATGCCATGCTGAATTTATTGCAAACCTGAATTCAGCCAACCACCTATCCCATTTGCAATGGTGATCTTCTACGTAGGAGGCGATCATGATCTTCTAGTTTCTGTTTACTCGCTTTGTTGGTCTGGGGTTGGTCTGGGGATAAGCAGTGGTTAACTTTTGCACAACTCCCCACTGTTTGCATACTGAATTGAGTAATTGAGAGGTGAATTGTGTACCTCTAACACCAGATATGCAGGAGTTCCCCATCTAGTAAAGATTTCCTCTATCAGTATTTTCGAAATGTGAGGTGCTTTGGCTGTCCTCAAAGGAAACAACTCTACCCACTTTGAGCAATAATCCACCACCACAAGTAAATGTTCATTTTGTTTGCTACTCCGGGGAAAAGGGCCCATGAGATCAACCCCAAGCATGTGTCCTGGTTCGACTACTGCTGTGCTTTGTAATAGTCCATACGGCTTTTCCTGAGAAGGCTTGATCTTTTGACAGGTGTGACAATTCTTACAATACTTCCATACATCACTTCGTATACTGGGCCAATATACCGTCTCCAATAGTCTCAGTAAAGTCTTTAACTTTCCTCAGTGTCCGCTAAGCGGATTGTCATGGGCATATTGCAAAAAAACCTGCCGATGGAGCTCTGGTATGACCAACTGGAGTTTCTGGCCTTTTGTCCCATCAGGAACGCTGCGAAACAACAGTGCATTCTCGATCACATTCTGCACTCGGGTCACATCTAATGTAGCGTGCTGTTCAACTTTGTTAACCAAATCTTGAATTTCACTGTCACTACTTTGTGAAGTCGCAATTTGGGTGAGGTCCACTGGCAGATTACATGACTGATCAGTAGGATTAACAACGGTTGTAAGTCAATCAGATGGATTGTTAGATACATGGTTTCGAGACAGCACATCAGGAACCACATTGCACTGACCTTTTCTGTATTTTACGGTAAAATTGAAACCTTGTAAACGAATAGTCCAACGGATGAGACGTGATGAAGGCTTTGGATGTTGGAAAGCCCATGTTAAAGCAGCATGATCTGTGATAACTTCGAAAGGACTACCTTCCAAATACAGTCTCCACTTTTCCACCGCCCAGACCACAGCTAAACACTCTTTTTCTGAGACAGAGTAAGTTTTCTCAGCACCTCTGAGTAACCGAGAGGCATAAGCAATGACGTGCTCTTCTCCTTCAGACTCTTGGTTGAGCGCGGCTCCTAGGCCAATGTCACTGGCATCTGTCTGTACCCGAAAAGACTTACTGAAGTCAGGAGTTACCAATACAGGCGCTTGTACCAAATCTTGCTTGAGAACATCAAATGCCTGTTGACAATGCCAAATGGTCCTGGAACGAACATTCTTTTTTTTCAGGGAGTGTAATGGAGCAGCTTTTTCTGAAAACTGGGGTATGAACCGATGATACCAACCTGCAAGTCCGAAAAATCTTTGCACATCCTTAACAGTTTGAGGTACTGGAAAATACTTTATTTCAGCAACCTTAGTTGAGTCAGTAGTCACTCCCTTTTCTGAGACTACATGTCCAAGGAACGTTAGGGATCGCTGAACGAGGTTGCATTTTTCCAGATTAAGTGTGAGACCGGCTTGATGGAGACATGCGAGAACTTTATGTAGGTGTTGTAGATGTTCAGATACATATTTGGAATATACAACTATATCGATGTATACCATACAACATTTTCCTTTAACCTCTCGAAGCACATGTTCCATAAGCCTCTGAAACGATGCTGCAGCATTTTTCAGTCCAAAAGGAAGACACAGGAATTCATATAATCCTGTTGATGTTACAAACGCTGTCTTCTGAATACTGTCTGGCTCCATCTCCAGCTGCCAATAACCACTTTTGAGATTGAGCGTGCTGAAAGTAGTAGCTCCATTCAGTGACTCCAGGATTTCTTGAATTTGAGGCATCGGATAGGCATCTAGGTGAGTTTTAGAGTTTAGCCCTCTATAATCGATGCAGAACCTGGATCCACCATCCTTTTTTGGAACGATCACTACAGGAGAGGCCCATGGAGAGGTAGATGGCTGGATGACTCCTTTTTTCTAGAAGCTCATCCACTTCCTCTTCAATAAATTTGTGTTTTTCTCTAGACACCCGATAGGCACGCCGCCGCACAGGTACCTCATCCGTAGTAAGGATACGGTGCTTCACAAGGTCAGTTCGACCAACCTCTTGGGTACACACTGACGGCCAGCTTAACAACAAGTCTTCTAATTGTTTCCTCATATAGTCTTCAGTATCCGCTGCTTTGACAAGTTTTTGTATTCGCTGTTTGGATTCATGGTGACTCCTTGGAGAGTTTACTGCAAGGTAAAAATGCAGCGAAGGGTATACATTGTGATGAAGGAAGGGAAAACAGTTAAATTCCTTAGTTTCTTCTTCGGCAGGTAAACCATACTGGGCCCTGCCAAAGTCCAGTACCATCCTGCTCTTCAATAGAAAATCAATGCCTAGGATAACGGGCACAGTTAAGTCAATATCCCGCATAATATGTCAAAGGCACTGTCTGTTCTTGCACTTCGCATTTCCAAAATACCTTCCCCACTGCAGTTTGTCTTTGTCCATTTGCCAATAGAAAATACTGCTCTTCACTAGATTGATATGGTTCTTGTCGGCACAGCTGCTTCCACACAGATTCTTTAATCAAAGAGAAAGTACTCCCTGTATCAACTATGGAGGCAATATACCAGTCTTGTAGAACTATTGTAATGGCAATGTTCTTATAGTTTTTTGTACTACAGACAGCTGGCAGGCTTGCACTACTTTATTACTTGCATAGGGTGGCTTCTGTTGACGATCTGAGTCAACTGTTTTCTTCTTCTGCTCTGCACCAATCTTTAGCAGTTCCTTTTAACACAGCAGTAAGTGAAGCTAGAATCTCCTCCTCATTCAATGGCCGTACAGCAAAACACGTAACACGTGCATAAAGGATGGCATTCTCAGAAAAAGGTTGACCGATTGATTCTTCATCCCTTTCCATTGGAGGTAGCAATGGTGGTGGGGGGAAAAGGAAGTCATCATCAAGATCCTTGTCTTCAGCTCTCTCACTTTCTTCATCCGAATTAAGGTACAGATCACTAAAAGTGGTTATCAAGTCTTTCAAGGGTTCTCTTTGGGAGCGAAAAGATGCAGTTGTAAAGTCGGTTTTGGGTGAGAACACATCTTTTTCCATTGTGAGTGAGTAAAAATAATAACATCAATTTAAATGTTGGAGTTAAGACTAGCATAGAGTAAAACACTAGGTTTGGAGTTCTGGTAGTCTGAAAATTAGTCACGGTCCCTGTTCGGGCACCAATCTGTAACTGCTCAACTGAGAACTCCCAGCAGACCAAATACCATATTATATTTAGAAGGAGGACTCTGACTATAATTGATGTTGAGAATCAACCAAAAACCAATCAAATAAATTATATGCAAAAATGTTTATATTAAATAACCCACACACAACCATCATATGTACAAAACCCAAAGAATATAACAGAAAAGATATTGCATTCGCAGTCCTCCAGAAGTCTTCGTGTAGAGGAGAAGAGAAGGCGAGGAGTTGAAAAACAAAAGTCAATCTGATTGTCCAGTAGATAATGTCACAATGTTTCTGTCATCATACATTGGGTTCGATAGCTCTCATGGAACATGGAACCGTGTGATGCAAAATATTTCCTCCAATTGTTTTATCCACTTATGGTTTAAACATAAGAATCATCAAGACACCCATGAGGCAAGATGGAAACTCATGAAGTCCTTTTTGGATGGGCTTAAAACAACCATTTCCCAACCCGGACTATAGTGGCAAGTTAATTTCAGTGATGGCCATGCTTCTCTCCAACCAAACATACTCTTACTCTGTTTTTCTCTGACCTTTATATCAGAAGATTTAGTACTCTGGAGAGCCCTCTTGAGTATAGGAGAAGCATTACAGCAAAAAAAAAAAACCCTATTAACTGCTCTACGCACCGTTACAAGCTTGTATTCATAACAGTATCCTAATGACAAAGATGAATTAATATTAAGAAGAGGATCTATGATTTCTGGAAGCATCTCTTTCAGTAGCTTAGTTGGTATTGGGTCTAGCATACATGTTGATTTTGATGATTTAACGAATTTAGGCAATTCTTCCTCCCCAATAGCAATGAAGGAGTGGAATTTTTCTTCAGGGACACTAAAAAATACTGTATTTTGTGATATTGTAGTAGATGGTTGCATGGTTATAATTTTCTCGCTAATATTATGAATTTTGCAAGTATAGAAGTCCATGAAGTCATTAATAATAAGTTACATTTATATAGTGCTTTTCCAGAGCTCAAAGCGCTTGGGAGGGGTGGGCGAGGGGGGATCTCAACCGCCAGTGTGCAGCATCCAACTGGATGATGCGATGGCAACCTGTGCCAGAACGCTCACCACACACCAGACAGAGGTGTGTGGTGCTCAGATTGCTCAGAGGAGACAGAGCAATGAAGCCACATTACTGCTGTGCTGTTTAAAAGCATCTGGGGTTAGTTTAGTCACTGTATCAACCCAAACTGTTGAAAGAGCCATATTGGACCAAAAATTGGGTGCGGAGCGACCACACATGCGGTGCAACACTTTCATCCGTGGGCGGAGCGATAGCGAACCGATCACGGATAGCAAGACCGCTGCTACAAGTTACGTGAAGGGGATGAAAGAGCAGCACAGAGGTGAAAGAGCCGCGGATTGCCGACCCCTGACCTAGGGTTATATCTGTTTTCTTCTAAGAGGGTAGAAAAGTAAACAGATCTAGCTGATTTTAAGGCCTTTCTGAATGCAATAGAGCTGTCTTTCCATGAAATGCGAAAAACCTCTAGCTTAGTTTTTTTCCAGCTCCGCTCCATTTTTCTGGCTGCTCTCTTGAGGGCCCGGGTGTGCTCGTTGTACCACGGTGTTGGACTATTTTCTTTAATCTTCTTTAAGCGCAACGGAGCACCAGTGTCTAAAGTTCTGGAAAAGAGAGAGTTAATAGTTTCTGTTGCAACATCAAGTTCTTCTAGGCTATCTGAGATCGAGTAGATTAAACTGATCAGGAAGATAATTTATAATTTATCTTTATAAATAATGTAAATTACATAATTATAAATTATGATAAATTATTTATAAAGATGTTAGGAGTCATAGTTCTACTATATTTGTGTCAGGGAGTTAGTTTTTCGACTTTGGCTAAAGGTAATCTACACGCATGCAAGTAATGATCTGAGATGTCACCGCTCTGCTGCAGAATTTGAACAGTATAAACATTGATCCCATGCGACAATATTAGATCTAAAGTATGATTATGAGAATGAGTGGGTCCTGAAACATGTTGTGTAACTCCAATAGAGTTTAAAATATCTCTAAATGCCAATCCCAATGTGTCTTTTTCATTATCTACATGGATATTAAAATCACCTGAGACTAAAATAATTCTGAGAGAAAATCAGCAAATTCTTTGATAAAGTCTGTATGGTGCCCTGGTGGCCTGTATAGAATAGCCAGCACAAAAGTTAAACAGGAATTATTACTTGCACTAGATAATTTTACATTTAGGACCATCACTTCAAAATAATTATTTTTCAAATTAGACCTTTGAGCAGTACTGATCGTGTTACTATAAAATCAGCAACACCTTTACTTCTCAGACAAGGCTCATGTTTATAACAGTAATCTTGAGGGGTGGACTCATTTAAAGTAATGTAATCATCTGGTTTTAGCCAAGTTTCTGTCAAACACAGCACATCTAGTTTATGATCTGTAATCATATCATTTACAATAAGTGCTATTGAGGAAAGGGATTGTATATTTAGTAACCCAAGCTTTATCATTTGTTCATTTGTGTTATATCTGTTCTTAGTTGGTAAATCAATTCAATTTTTACCCTTAAACGGTTTTGAGAGTTTTTTTGTATTTGCTAATTCGGGGAACAGACACAGTCTCTATAGAATATCTAGGAGAAAGAGTCTCTGTGTTGTAATTTATCTGACCTCTGTGACGAGAGACAGCTAGCAGACGGTCGGTTTAGCCAGTTTGTCTGCTTCCTGACCTGGGCCCCAGTTAGTCAAGGTTTAGCTCTAAGACTATGTGCCAAATTACTAGAGAGAAGAGCAGCCCCATCCCAGGTGGGATGAATACCATCTCTTATCAACAGGTCAGGTCTGCCCCAAAAACTTTTCCAATTGTCTATGAACCCTATGTTATTCTGCGGGCACCACTTAGACATCCAGCCATTGAGTGAGGATAATCTGCTAAACTAGGGTTAATCTGCTAATAACTAGAGTTGAGCCGGATACTCGGCTGAAACGAGAATCCGGTACGGATAATGCACTTTTGCCGAGTACGAGTATCATACGAGTAATACGAGTCATTATCTGTGCTCGGATTACATAAAAATCCTCATTGGGTATCTGACTGTGTCTGCGATAGACGCGCCTCCCCTACACATGCAGATTTAATTTGTCGCGCGCGCGGCTCAGACCGCGGAAACGAGAACAGGTGTCTTTCCCTCTCAGTCACAGGTTCGCGGGTCTTCCGTTAACGTTTAGGGTTTCTTCAGCTTCAGGTTCGTTTTTTATTTCGGTTTGTTTGTAGTACTTATAGTAGTAGTATAGTTGTCTTGTAGTATAGTTCTGGTAAACGTGGGGTTTGTTCAGACGTGGTGCTTGATAGAGTGCGACTAGCGTTGCGCCTGCCTGTCAGAGATTTTTTTTTTAACCGTCTCCTGCTCTATTCAGTTGTTTAACTTCGCGCACTGAGTGTCTGACGCTTTCTTGCTGTATTTCATACAAAATAAAGGAATGCAGATCTTAAAAACAGCGTCAGACTATGTGATCCGTAAAACACACAGTCCCCCCTCTCTCTCTCTGTCTCTCCCTAACTCACACACGTGTGGAAATAAATAAATAAAAATTACACTGATCATAAAAAAATTAAAAGTAAAAAAAAAAAGTTATGTTTAAATGAAAACTCTTTTTCATTACAGTTTTCTTCATAATTGTAACCGCATGAGTTGGATTAATTGTTGCAAAACTTGTTCTCTATATAGTTCGTTTGTGATCAAAACCATTGATCTGAAGCTCAATGCTGATGTTGTCATGTAAATAGTTTTCTAATCAGCAATAAATATAACAATTTCTGATCAACCCATATCAATTGCATGATATGGTCAACACTCGTTTTTTTTCTTTGGGGGGGGGGGGGGGTGGGCGGCATTGGGTGGGTTGTGTCAAAGAGGAGGCCCACTGTCTCAGACTTTGAAAACCTCTGGTCTAGACTAAAAACACATCTCTTCAACTTGGCATACACAAAGCACATTGTACATACATTTTTAATCCAAATCATGTAAAATGATTGTTAGGCTGCATAATTTAGGTCAGCCGGAATATTCCCATAACATCTGATGTACTCGATACATCAAAAGAAGAAGAGCATCTATGCTAATATTAATCTTAGTTTATTCCGAGGTTACCGTGGTCAGCCGGATCCAGATCAGATGAAGGACCTGCATCTGGACAGGAGCAGAGCACTGCCCTGAAGTGTCTGCAGAGACAGTGACTCTACTAGACCCTCCCCTGTGAAGATCATGAATCCATCACCAACCGGATCAATTTGGACTTGAATTGTCAATATAATAATCATTCACTGTTTGGCTGTTGGCCAGATGAGAACTGGTCCCCCAACTGAGCCTGGTTTCTGCCAAGGTTTTTTCTTCATTCCGTTCTTCATTAATTCATTCATTCATTTCGTCACCTGCCGGAGTTTTGGTTCCTTGCCGCTGTCGCCTATGGCTTGCTCAGTTGGGGAAACTTAATATTAATCAATTGTATTGATTTTCCTGCTCTTTTAAGGCTGCTGTTCAGCCAAACAAACTTTGTTTATATTGTTTCCCTCTGACCACTATAAAGCTGCTTTGAAACAATCTGTATTGTAAAAAGCGCTTTATAAATAAAAGTGACTTGGCTTGAGAGGAGCTCAGATTATTCCAAACAGAGGGATGAAATGAGAAGGTTTGGCACGACCCTGATTTTTTTTCTCTGCCTCTCTGAGTAACAGATTTTTGCATATGATCCATTGTTAATATTAAACAATGATTATTTTGGCACTGCTGATCAAAAAACTGTGAATAACACATGGGGTTTTACGCTGTTTCTGTATCGGTTGGTACAACAATGAATTTGGAAGAGGCTTTTGATTTTTTTTCCTCCTGATATCCACCAGCACATGTGAGAAGGCAAAATATATGTAGCCATAACTAATTGCCAACTTTGCTTTCACTTCATTTACTCATGCTGCTTTAACTAAAATCAGTGCTGCTTTACTCTGGCCTGAACCTGATTAAAAAAAAGGCTGCCAATGATATATAAGTGAACCGAGAGCAATCTCTGTGTTTGTGCCTGGGTTAGATGACTAGACATCTGTCTCTTTCTATCCTTGCTTTTCAGTAAATCAGAAAAACATAATAATGCTATTCACATGCCATTATTTCCCTAAATCCCTTGCTCTCTAACAGAATAACTAATTAGATTTCAGCAACTGATCACTTCATGAGATTCAGCTCAGTACTGGCAATGTCAAAATTTCCCCCAGAGGCAAATTTTGTAAAATGGTGTGATTTATATTTGTTTAGTCAAACAATCAGGTAATTGTTTCACTCCCTGCACCTGTCATGTAATCACTTAATCGTTAGTCTCCCAGGTGTTTGTAATTCCCTTGTGTATAAATCACTCTTGCATTTCCCTTATGTTTATCAGTTGTTAAAGAAGTGATGTTAGTTGTGTGTGGTTGTTCAGCCTGTCTCCTAAGGTCCCAGAGTTTTGTTTTGTTAAGTTTGGTTCTTTGCACATGTGTGCTTATTTGATTTGAATTTAAAGTCATTTGTTTTGTTTGTTATTAAATGTGTCTTCAGTTTTGGAGTTCCGCGCCTCCCTCCGCATCACACACCAGCATCATTACAGTTTTTTGTTTTTTTTTGCCTAATGATTTTCAAGTAGAATCACCAGTTTATCCATCTTAATATGGCATTGAGGGACTGCAAGGCTAACAGAATAACATCCTCTATATTGCCACTATTTTAGAAGTCATTCACATCAAACATGACTTGAACTGTTCATCGAAGAGCCATTACAAGTTTAAATAAATTCTTTTCTGTAGCCCTGAGAACCTCATCCTATATGAACATCTAACCGTCCCCCCAGGAAACAGACATAAGTGCAGACAAAACACACATGGAATTTTTCAAGTAAAAAGGGCAAGACAGAGAGCGTAAATGTGCGAGTCAGACAAGCAAACAAAACACAAAAAAACTTTAGATGTACAAATACAAACAAATAATGTACAACAAGCTTCACTGAAAGCACAGACATAAGATCTAAAGCATTATTTTAAGTTGAGAGAAATATACAGAACAAACGTTACGTTTGCATTGTGTCAGAGAGCAGAGATGATGGCTGCTATCCAGTGTTTGTATTGAAGGGTCTGGAATGAAATACGTAGGTGAGGGAACAGCTCTCAATGTGTCTGTTTGACAGAGAAATGTACCAGAAACAAATGTATCTTGTCAGCAATTTCTGCATTCAGTCAGTTATGGATAATCTTTTGTTCACTGGCTGAATAGGCTATTTCCTGTCTGCTCGAGTGGATTGCGTTTGTAGCATCGTGTAGACTTGTTTTTGTTTTATATCTTAAACTCGACGTTTGTTTATATTGCTAAATACAACTTAGACAATATTAGACTTAGTTTATTTAATAAATTGTTATTATTTTATCAATCTGATGGCAGTGATGACAGATTGGACCCCTTTGAACACAGCCGTAACACAGATACATTACTCAATCTAATTCAGACAATGGATGAATTGAATAGATCTGTGTCTACAACTAGTACATTGGTAAAATTATTAAACATTGTGAGATATATGTCTGATGCACAACCAGAACCCAATATTGGTTGCTGCCAATTTCGTGCGTGCTATCACATTTGCAGGTGAAGAATTTTTTGCTGAAGGACCTGACTGAGTGGATCGTCTCATTAAAAAGTTCAGTTGACCTCGTTATAGTAATTACACATGGATTGCACACAATGCGTCCGGTTTTGATAATTTCATTCTTTTGGAATACTTTACATGTGAGAACAATGTATCAGCAAAAAAACTAAGCTTGAGGTTTTTCGCATTTCTTGGAAAGACAGCTCTATTGCATTCAGAAAGGCCTTAAAATCAGCTCGATCAGCTTACTTTTCTACCTTCTTAGAAGAAAACAAAAACAACCCTAGGTATTTATTTGATACAGTGAATAAACTAACAAGAAATAAAGCTTCAACCCCAGATGCTTTAAAACAGCATAGCAGTAATGACTTCATGGACTTCTTTGCTTGCAAAATTCATAAAATTAGAGAGAAAATTATAACCATGCAACTGTCTACTACAATATCACAAAATACAGTAAATTTGTGTCCCTAAAGAAAAATTCCATTCCTTCATTGCTAACATCGGTCCGTGAGCAGCTGCAAACGGCTGTGTCTATGGAGGCGTTTGAGCAGTCTCGCTTGTGACGTAAAGTGTGAATGAGACAGTCCTCAATATCAGAGGGGCATTGTGGTCTAGGAGACTGCTCAGGGACTGGTTATAAAAATCCACCGAGTCAGCAACGGAAACCAAGTCAGAAAGGCCAATGGAGAGAGAGGAGATATGTTGAAGGTCCTGGACCAGGACATCCCCATTGATGTTTTTCAACTTTCTGTAGTGGATTCAACTGTTCAAGAGGGGAATGGCCTGTGGGAAGAAACTGTCCCTTGGCCTAGATGTTCTAGTGGCCAGTGATCGGAGTCGCCGTCCTGATGGAAACAGTTCAAACAGGAAGTGTCAAGGGTGAGTGGAGTCTGTGATGACTTTACCTGCTCTCTTCCTTACTCTGGAAGAGTACAGGTCCTGGAGGGCTGGCAGGGGAGCACCAATAATCCTCTCTGCAGTCCGGATTGTGCAATGTAGTCTCCTGATGTCAGATTTGGTAGCTGAACCAAACCAGACAGTGATGGAGATGCACAAAACAGACTCAATAACAGCCGAGTGGAACTGAATCACCCGCTGGGCCTTTTTTACAATGGAGTCAATGTGATTGTTCCACTTCAGGTCCTGAGAGATGGTGGTGCCCAGGAACCTGAATGACTCCACTGCTGCCACTGTGCTGTTCATGATTGTGAGTAGATGTAGAGCAGGACTGTTCCTCCTGAAGTCCACTATCATAGAATAGAATAGAATCATTTATTGTCCCTTACGGGAAATTTGTTATCACACACTGTCATATAGTACACGCTCACAAAAAAAAAAAAAAAAAACATATCCACATAAAGCAAAACAAACAATAAATAAATAAATGTGCAAGTTCAGTTTTGTAACCTGTTGAGGATGGAGATGGCAGTTGGAACAAAACTCTTTTTATAGCGAGCCCTTCTCCACGTCAAGGTCCTGTACCTGCGCCCGGAGGGCAGGAGAGTGAAATGGAGGTTGAGGGGGTGCTCTGGGTCTGTTATTATGTTCTGTGCAAGGCGGGCTATTGCTCTGTCGTTGAGCTCTGAGATGTTGGGTGTAGGGGAATGTGTTATTTTTGAGGCTATGTGTGTTATTTTATTCAGTTTATTTTTGTTGGTGACTGACAGCATGGTGTAAAAACTAGTGGAGCAGTATAACAGAATGGGCTGGATAATGCTTGTGTACAGTAATAACAGAAGGTGAGGGGCAATGTAAAGGGAACTGAGTTTTCGCAGAGCATGAAGACGTTGTTGTGAGCGTTTATGGATATCTGTTATGTGATGATCAAAAGTGAGCTTGCTATCCAAGGTAAGTCCAAGATATTTGAATTTCTCAACTCTTTCTATGATGTTGCCATGGATGGAGATTTGACTGAGACTAGGTGCATTAAAAACCAGTTCTTTTGTTTTCTCAACATTGAGATGGAGAAAATTGTCCGTGCACCAGTGTGTGAAGTGTGATATGGTGTCATGATAAGCAGCAATGGTAGTGTGATCATTGAGGAGAGCCAGAATGGCAGTGTCATCAGAATATTTGTAGTATGTTGTAACAGGTGAAGGAGTAATACAGTCATTAGTGTAGAGTGTGTAGAGAAAGGGGGAGAGGACACATCCTTGAGGAGCTCCAGTGTTGGTTATGATGGTGTCCGATGTGACAGACCCGATCCTCACAGCCTGTGGCCTGTTGCTCAAGAAGCTGTGCATCAGATGGATGTGCTGGGGTGCAACATTGAGTTGGTGTAGTTTCTTTATCATCTGATGACGTTGGATTGTGTTAAAAGCTGAGCTCAGGTCCACAAAAAGAACTGCAGCAAAATTACCAGGTGTTTCCAGATGTTGAAGGAGGGAATGAAGGAGACATACAACAGCATCCTCCGTCCCTCGCCTGGCCTTATAAGCAAACTGATGTTTGTCCAGCTGTGGGTTGACAGTTGACAGGATGTTGCGCAGAATCAGTTTTTCATAGCATTTGCTTGCTATGGGTGTTAGAGCAACTGGTCTGTAATGGTTGAGTTCTGATGGACGGGGTTTCTTTGGTAGAGGAATGATGGTGGAATGTTTCCATAGAGTGGGCCACTGTGCTGTGTTGTATGACTCATGCATTATGGAATAGAAAACCGGGGAGAGTTCCATCGCACAAAGCCTGAACACCCTGGAAGGGATGCCGTCCGGCCCCATGGCCTTGCCAATTTTACACCTGCTCAGCTCCTGTCGAACATCCACCTCTGTAAAGGGAGGAGTTGTTGGTGTATTTAAAGGGAGAGCGTTCAGTAGCTCATTGCAGACAGCCGAAAAGTCAGTGATGTCAAATCTGGAGTAGAAATCATTAAGACTTTTTGCAAAGGTTGTGGGATTGGTGATTGTGCTGTGATCTTGTTTCACATTCTGTCCCGTCAATATTTTTATTTTCTGGAAGGCTTGTTTTGTGTTCATTGTGGAAAACTCGTGTTCTATTTTCTCTTTGTATTTAAGTTTTCCTTTAATAATGTCATTTTTTATCTGTCTGTCCAGTTCTTTAAGTGAAAGCCAATCCTTGCATTTAAATGTTTTGTGTTTTTCAACAAGTTTTTGTTTAATCTCTGGAGTAATCCAAGGCCTACAGTTGGGGAAAGTTTTGTAGGTTTTTGTTGGTATGCAGTTACTCACACAGAACTTGATATAGTCTGTTATAACTGACAGTCTCTGATCCAAAGTGCCGTTGAAAACGCTCCAGTCAGTGCATGCAAGAGAACCTTGCAGACATGCAATTGCATCCGCCGACCACTGAGGAGCGCTGTGGACTTGTGGCTTGATGCGCTTCAGTTCCTGTCTGTAACCAGGGAGACAGACCAAAACATTATGGTCCGAAGAGCTCAGAGGAGGATGAGCCCGCACAGTAAATGCATCTAAAACATTCCCGTAACACAGGTCCAAGATCTTTCCCTTCCTTGTGGGACAGTGCACATACTGATGGAATGAAGGTAGTACGCTGTCAAGACTGCAGTTATTGTAATCGCCCATATAAAACACCGGGGCTTGGGGGTATTTACATAGCATTGAGTTAGCATTGTCTGCTATTAGCTCTGCTGCTGCTCGTGTGTTAGCGTCTGGTGGACAGTAAACACACCCAAAAACCACCGTGGGGAATTCTCTTGGCAGATAGAAGGGACGTAATGATAGTGTTAATATCTCTACGTCCGGTGTGCATATGATGCTGTGTATTTTTATGTTAGTGCACCAGCGCTTGTTTATAAAGACACATAGTCCTCCACCCCTCTCCTTCCCTGACTGACGGGTCCTGTCAGCCCGGACGGTCAAGAAGTTGTCAAGGCTGTCAAGGCTAGTCAGAAATGGATTCATCGAGCCAGGATTCAGTTAATGCGATGATACACGCGTCCCTGAAAAGTCTCTCCCCCTGACATTTGGCATGAAGTTGGTCCATCTTATTCCGAAGGGAACGTACATTGGCCAAAATGACAGAGGGTAACGGAGGTCTAAAAGGACGCCTTCTTACCCGGGCACGGACACCACCACGCCTGCCCCTTTTCCTCGGTCGGATCTCCGAAGGGATGTCAGCTGGTTTTTCGTTGCAGGGTATAGATGCCCGGAGTCGCAGAAGCTCATCGCGGCTGTACGTAAGTAGCTCGCCTCGGGTGACATCTGATTGTAGTAGCGTGAGCGCTGTGCCATTCTTTATAATCCATAAAATCGCGATGGTAATCCACAGCAATTTCAGCATGATGTTGTTCTCAACCGCACTCATTTGACAAAACAAAAACGTAACAAATAACTCAAATAAATGACGAAAACTTAGACAAAACTAGGACAGTAGCGTGAGCTGACATGACAGGCGTGTCGTCGCAGCAGAGCATGCGCCGTAGACCGTCGTAGCATCATCTCCACCGTTTTGAGCGTGTTGAGCTCAAGGTTGTTATAACTGCACCAGACAGCCAGTTGTTCAACCTCTAGTCTATAAGCAGACTCGTCACCATTTCGGATGAGGCCGATGGCGGTGGTGTCGTCTGCAAATTTCAGGAGCTTCACAGAAGGGTCTTTAGAAGTGCAGTCATTGGTGTACAGGGAGAAGAGCATTTGGGAGAGAACACACCCCTGGGGGGCGCCATTGCTGGTAGTGAGAGTCCTGGATGTGAGTTTCCCCAGTCTCACTCGCTGTTACCGGTCTGTCAGGAAGCTGGTGATCCACTGACAGATTGAGGATGACAAGGAGAGTTGGGTCAGTTGCTGTAAGAAGATCAGGCATGATGGTGTTGAAGGCCGAACAGAAGTCCACAAATAATATCATTGCATAAGTCCCAGGTCTGTCGAGATGTTGCAGGATATAATGCAGTCCCATGTTGACTGCATCATCCACAGACCTGTTTGCTCTGTAGGCAAATTGAAAAGGATCCAGCAAGGGTCCAGTGATGTCCTTCAGGTGGGTCAGAACCAGTCTTTCAAATGACTTCATGACCACAGATGTGAGAGCGACAGGTCTGTAGTCATTAAGTCCAGTGAATATTTTTTTTTTTTTGGGACAGGAATGATGGTGGAGCGTTTGAAGCAACGGGGAACTTCACACTGCTCCAATGATCTATTGAAGATCCGTGTGAAGACTGGGGCCAGTTGGTCAGCGCAGGCTTTCAAACAAGCAGATGAGATGCCGTCTGGGCCTGAAGCTTTCCTTATCTTCTGTCTTTTGAAGATTTTGGTTACCTGCTCCACACAGACCTTAAGCTCTGGTTGGATGGCGGGGGGGAGAGGGGGTGAAGGAGGTGTTGGAGGACGTGTGAAGTGTAGTTCAGAGTGGTTTTGAGGTGTGAGATTGGGTTTCTCAAATCTACAGTAAAAAGTATTAAGCTCATCCGCCAGATGTTGAATCTCAGCAGGTCGGTGGGATGGTGGCTTGTAATTGGTGATATTATTCAGGCCTGACCAGACAGCAGCAGGGTTGTTGGAAGAAAACTGGTTTCTCAGCTTTTCAGAATAACTTATTTTAGCAACTCTGATCTCCTTTGTCAGTCTGTTCCTGGTCTGTTTGTACAAAACACCATCTTCTGTAAGCGTCCTCTTTGTTCTGACGAAGCTGCTTGAGTTTCCCAGTAAACCATGGTTTATCATTAGGAAATAAGACTGTCCTGGTAGGAATGTGTGTATCCTCACAGAAACTGATGTATGATGTTACAGTATCTGTGAGCTCGTCCAGATCAGTGGTAGCAGCTTCAAAAACATTCCAATCCGTGCAGTCAAAGCATGCTTTTAGATTCTGCTCTGCTTCATTAGTCCATCTTTTTACAGTCTTTTTTGCAGGCTTAGCTGATTTCAGTTTCTGCCTGTGGGATGGTATAAGATGAACCACACAGTGATCAGAAAGCCCCAAAGCTGCCCGTGGGACGGAGTGATATGCATTCTTTATTGTGGTGCAGCAGTGGTCAAGAATATTACTGTCTCTGGTGGGACATTTAATTTGTTGTCTGTATTTTGGCAGTTCAGGGGAGATATTTGCTTTGTTAAAATCCCCAAGAATGATTAAAAGAGAGTCTGGATACTTCCGTTCAGTCTCAGCTATTTGTTCAGCCAGCTGTTGTAATGCCATGCTGACACGCGCATCTGGAGGAATGCAAACATTCACGAGAATAAACGAGGAAAACTCCCGCGGTGAATAGAAAGGTTTACAGTTTATGAAGTCAGTCTCTAGGTTAGGAGAGCATATCTTCTTCAGCGTTGTTATATCTGAACACCAACTTTCATTGATGTAGAAACACAAACCTCCACCTCTCGTTTTCCCGGTTAGTTCCGTGATGCGATCTGCTCGGAACAGCTGGAAGCCCGGCAGATATAGTGCATTGTCCAGTGTGTTTACAGTTAACCAGGTCTCAGTGAAGCACAGTGCAGCAGAGTTGAAAAAATCCTTGTTAATCCAGCTGAGGAAAAGTTCATCCATTTTATTAGGAAGAGAGCGGAGATTAGCAAGATGAATACTGGGAAGAAGAGTGCGAAAACCCCGCGAGCGGAGTTTGACCAGTGGCCCCAGATCGCCTCCCTAGGCACCAACAGCTCGAACAATTTAAAACTTTACACAAATAAATAAATACACAGATAAATAGATAGGAAAAAATACATTACCTTAGAACACTGCTCACACTTAAGACCAGCAAGAACCTCAAGTATACCTCTCAAGAGATTGGGACTGAAGCCACAAAAATACCCCAGTCAGTAAAACCTCCAAAGAGGCGATCACAACACTGTCCAGTGACCAGATGCATGATATTAGCCAAAAGACAGAAGCGATGACCACATGTCGCAGGGGCAGGGATAGACAACAAAAGGCAACGCCCATCCAGGCCACAGGGAGAGGGCCAACGGTCGCCAACACTCCAGCTCGCCGTTGCCCAACACCGGAAACGGATCGCAACGGAGCCAGACACTTTTGACTGCGACCTGGAATCCCTGTGCTACTGCGTGATTTTTGGCTCATCGACCATTCTGAACACTACACTACCTTTGGCCATAGCTGCAAAGCCAACTCCCTGTAACAAATTTGGAAGAGCTATCACTTCCAACACCAAATATTGCTTGATAAGTATTCTTCCTGATCACTTACGCTCGTAAGTGCGTAAGCCTAGAAGACCTTGACTTTGCATCGGAAACCATTTAATCTCTTTCAGCATTTTAGACACAGCTGCTCCTTTGCAGATTTAGAACGTTTCGTAGCACCGAGATTGCTCTCATTAGGCTTACAAACGACTGGCTCTCATAATCTAATTTCAACATCATTTGCGTTTGATATTGCTGTCTTTGGTCAATAAGCCTCAATCAGACCACCGCAGCTCAATTCTCTGTACTCTCTAGAGCGTTAACCATCAGAACAAAAAGAAAAGGCGTAAACAGTGTGATTACACTTTTCCCATTGATATGTTTATAAGCAACTGAAAAAAGTACAAATGTCAGAGCATACCGTACTTCTCCGGGGCCCCGAAACACCTCAGACCCCAGAGGGTTAACTTTTAGTTTTCATTATAACATGATTATTACCATGTCATACTTTTTTTGTGCGATTCCTACACTGGAAGCCCCTGTCACAGAGACAAATTTCTTGCGAAAACGTAGGCATACGAGGCAACCAAGCGCTTTCTGATCAAGAGCAATGGTGGCGGTTTTGCGAGGGCATGAGGCAGTACCACGCTGCCAGTCGTCCCACCAACTGCACGCGAAAGCAGACAGCTGTCTTTCACACACGTCGAGAGGGTGCACCTTTCCCAGAAGTTCTGCAATACCGGGTAGATGCGTGGAGTGTAAGGAGCAAGCCCCTATTCTAGCTCCCCGTTTCAAAAATCTATTTAATATATGGTGCCCGGGTAGGGCACGTATCAGATATTAAACTGATAAGAACAGATTTTTCTTTTGACGTATTTTTGTCACATTCATTCATACTTCACACCATTTTTAAGATTTTTTTTGTCGTGGCTGTGGGGACCTTTTCCAGTGTAGCTCTGGCCCCCACATCCGAATGGCGTCATGCGGAGTAGTCCTGCAGCCTTTTTTTGCTATGCTTATGGTGGCGTGGAGATACCCCTTCATGCGCTTTCCTACCAGGAGGTTTCTGGAGCTCCAAATGGCGTTGTTTATGCAGTTTATGGTGAGCCAGAGCTTGGTCTCTTGACTCACCGCACCCCTAACCATCGTGTAGTCTGGGACCCCCCCCCTGCTGGCAGGTACGGGAATTGCTGGGGACCAGCTGTCATCCACAGGTCCCTCACGGCGCTGCACTCCCAGAACGTGTGCCTCACGGTCTCGGGCGCGCCACACCCGGGCCGTGGGCAGAGAGAAACCTTTGACATCCATCAGGAGTGCATCTCAACCCTGAACATGCATATTGAACATGGAGTGTGGTAAAATGACTCGCTAAAAGCAAGTAGGGGTCTGGGAGGCCTTTCCCGCCGTTCTCTTTTCTTTTTTTCACGACCTCCCTCTTTATCCTCTCCCACTTGGACCCCCGCAGAAAGTCAAAGATTGCCCTGTCCAAATTCATCAGAAATATTTGTGTGGGGCTAAAAACAGAACAGACAAGTAAAATTAGTGGTAAAATCACAGCTTTGATTAAAACCTTGCCTTCCATTGTCATGTCTTAGTCCCCAAATCCCCAGTCTTTGCCTAACTTTCCCTAAAATTTCAGGCCAGTTTCCCCGTCCTCCACCCTCTGTCAAATTTGATGCCTAAAATTTTTAAATCATTGTCCTTAAAATGAAAATCAAGTCGGCCTGTGTCCACGTGCCCCCATGGCCTGAAGAGCTGGGCCTTGGACTTGCTCTTGTTGAGCTTGGCGCCTGAGGCCCGACCATATCAGTCAGTCAAGTCCACTGCTCTTTGTACCGATAAAAGGTCAGTCGCTAAAAGGGTTGTGTTTTCTACATGGACGACATAAGTTGTCGTCAGTCCACCAGTCCCTGGGTTGTTCAGTCCTTTAATCCATTTGTCCCTTCTCAAGATTTGTGCCAGTGGCTCAATGCAAGCCACATACAAAAGGGGAGATAAAGGACACCCCTGATGGACACCGCTGCGAATATCTACAGCTTTTGATAAATGCCCATTTACTAGAATTTTGCTGACCAGACTATTGTACAACATCCCCACCCAGGCTAAAAACTTCCCTGGAAACCCCATTTCTTCCAGTACCTTAAAGAGGAACTGGTGCGAGATGCGGTCAAATGCTTTTTCAAAATCTAAATTTAGGACTACAAGCCGAATGTTTCTGTCTCTCGCGTTACAGATGGCGTCTCTGATCAGTACCAGGCTGTCCGTGATCTTCCGTCCTCTAAAACAGTGGTTCTCAAACTTTTTAGCCAGCGACCCCTAAACTAACATCGATGAGAACTCGCGACCCACTACCACAGAATACACAAACAATAAAAAAAAGAGTTGTAAATCCACATCCACTTCCTTTGGAAGCTTGTTTCCACCACAGAATAAAAAAAATACAAAAGGTAATTGCGACTTTATATCATTTATAACTTTATAACTCGCACTATAAATTTATATTACAATTTCACAATGAGAAAACAAGTCAGAATTGCGAGATGTAAAATATTAAAGAAAGATATTAAATAAGACTTCAGACTTATTATATTTTACTTACTACTTCTACAGAATAAAAATACAATTAATGTCACACAATAATAATGTCAAGAGAAAACATATCATCTATAAAATTCCATCACAATTCCTCCCTTTTTATCATTCATTGATAACTAAATAATATTCAGAATTTTACATCTATTCTCTGATTTTCATATAAATCATCACTCACTTGAATTTGAGAAGGAAGAAATGCTAAGGCTGTTTTTGTAGGGAAAGTCCCCTTGGTATAATCAAGCAATTATATACATTCAGGATAGAAAATACCATAATTCGATTAATTCATGTCAGTACCATCCTCACATCATCATCATCTTGTCGTTTATACAGACATTAGAAATCATTTGATACGAAACTGTGCTGGTCACAGTTCTTTGCACAAATGCTGAAACACATTGAATTACTATCAAGATCAAATGCTATCACAAGTTAGTAAACCATTCCATTGGCTATCAACTCTTGGTGGCTCTTTTACGGCCATCCTCATGTGATCAATTACATTTGTTACGTTGTCACTGTAATCTGGGATGTAAAAACAGCAGGATGTACTTAGCCTCTTACATACCTCTCCTTTCTCATCAGTTAACATATCTAACACCAATCTGTTCTGTATTACAGCATCTCTGATTTGTGCTAGTTCATCATTAATCAGACCTAAAGCATTTTCAGTACTGTTTGCTATTTCTAAGACAGTCCATTCCAAACCATTGGTCTTGTTCATAGCTACCCGTTGTGGCATTCCAGTAGGAAAAACCCAGACTGATGCTGCTGAAGTGTCATTCGGTTTGTTGAAAGGACAAGTGAAGATGACAGTTCTTGTCCCAGACAAGTCATTGAACAGTTCATGGTGTTGTCATTTTTCACATTGCTTACTACGGAAGTAGTTCCGGTCCGTTGTTCTCTACGGCCCACTAGCCAGTCGTGTTTACTTAAGTCTCCTGGTTCAACCAGAGGTCCCGCAGCGCTGGGAGCCTTTGGTCCTACCTTCAGATAGATTTGTTGTTGCCAATCTGTTCCGCTTTTGTCGATTCCACAGTAGTACATTCCTTCATCAGATAGTCTTACTCCTTTCACCGCTACCACCATTCCTTCTCGATTGTCTCTGTTTCCAGCCCACCCTTTCTTGCTCACTCTGAATCTCTCATCAGTCCCATAACTCGTTGGTTCGTGGTAGGCCACCACATCAGACCATTTCCATGGGTGTCTGCAAAAATACACTTGGCCATACCTGGCCCAGTAGCTGACTTTTATACAGTTAATGCAGTTCTTCTCATAGGGATTACACTCAAATCTTACTTCAGACCCCTCCACCAGCGTGACTCCTCCCGCGATGGTGTGTTGTTGCTGCTCAGAGCGGTGTCGTTGGTCTCTTTGGTCTGATCGATGGCCCCTGTTGCATATAGAATTATAGTACAGATCATTATTGATATCACAGTCAGAATACATGTGGTGCCTCTCAGGCCGCACAGCCCTGGGTGTCTGAACGGGTGCCAAGGTCTCGGTGCGGCATCCATTTCGGTTATCTTGATTCCCACCACTCTGGCTGTTTTGACTTTGATTCCTCCTCCGGGACGTCCTTGCTTGTTTAGATAACAGAAGTGAAGTCTGTGTGAGACGTAGACATAAGCTGTTATTGAAATCTGTGGTTTCTACTCCTTCGATTCCCCTTCTCCCTCTGCAGGTGGCTCTTGCAATGGCTAGCGTGAACCCACGTGGCTCTCTCTGCGACCTTCACTGCGTCTGCGTCGTCAGTAGCACTTGAAACGGGCCCAGCCACCTCTTTGCCTTCCTGCTCTTTCTCCCCAGATCCTTTATCACCACGAGATCTCCTGGTCTGAGGTCATGGAGCGGGATCTCAGCTGTCTTCCCCTGAGCTGCTTTTACCTGCACAAAAATGTTAGCCAGCAGAAAATACATTTCTTTACGACAGTTCAACAATCACAGTTCACGATTCGGATGATGGCACCTGTTTCTTGCTCCCTTCAATAATTAATGGGGTTCTTCCAACTAATATCTCAAATGGGCTCAGAATTGTTCTGGCCTTCTTCTTTCTTTTTTATCTCATTGTCATATACCACAAATTGGTTAACTGTATTATTAATTGTCCCATTCCTCTTTTGATACATGGTCTAACCCATGTGTCAATTTAGCATAATGTTTGAACAATTCTTTGGGATAAACAGTGTTTTGCCATCAACCGAACGCTGTCTTTAATATTACAGCCGGATCTCCTCAAAACGGCTTTCTCTCTCCTTCTGTTGAAAAAGGCATTCTCTTTAAAGAGTGGAAAGAGTCAAGGTTAGTTTTAGTTAACATGTTGAATTCCTCATCCATTGTCTGCGTCTGCTCTGTTTTACCTGTAGAAATAAAGTCTTTTGTGTTAGTGTGCGCAGCGCATTTAAAACCTATCAAATTTGACCCTAATTGAGCATGAAGAATGGGTCAACCATCAAATAATATTAAATAAAATAAAACTGTTCCCAGTGTTTCCATATAGCCCCAAAGTCATACATCACCCTAAAAGAATAACTAAAATCCATCTAAATCATCATATATTTGTCTTCCATTAATTTGCACACTTTGGTTAAGGTCAGAAGCTCTGCTGTCGGCGAGTAGTTCGAGGTCAATGGCCCTGAAGCTAGCACGTCAAACTCAGTCAGCATAGCCTGCTCGATTGAGGCCTGTTGTTTTGTCTCTAGAGGCAGAGCCATCTACGAACAGAACGTTCTCACAGTTATCTAGTGGTGCGTCCGTCAAGTCAGGTCTTGGTGTGCAGACTTGATCAAGGGAGTCAAACAAACAACGTCAAATCATAATCTCAACTCACAAATTCTCTTAATGCCACAGTTCTCAATCTGTCGCCAGGTTTATCTAATGTCATGCATCCATTTGATGGATGAAAATAAATAAAACTTTCTCCTTTGTTCGACCACTGGCCTTTCATAGATGTGAGGGTGCTCTCTGGATAATTTGGAGGGTGACTTTAGCCAATGTGTCACTCTTTCTCTGCCGTCATTTTCTCTAACGTCAAGTCTATAACACTCGGATCACTCATAGTTGACAGTATTTAAATTTAGACCCTCAGTTGAATTTAGACAAGGGTTTTAAACCCATAATGGACGGCAATCTTCAGCTTCACAATTTCAACTTACACAATTATTTAAACTAATCCAGAGAATAACTGAAATTAACTCGTCATATTTACCACTAGCAGACCGAGCTGGATAATCAGTCTCGTCCCATGTTCTATATCGTCTTTTCATCAGAACCAATCAGAATTATCGGCTTCTGTAAAGTTTGTCACTTCACTTTAACCATCTGTAATGATAAAACACTCATTCCAGAGGTTAAAGACACTATCGGGACATACAAAACATAAAGTGCAGTCACTCACACACACTCAGACATGAATCATCATTTGTTTTTAGAACAGTTAGTTAGGTTGTTTTGGTTCATTATCATTGCGATAACAGGGTGCCATTCCACTGAAACAGTCTCTCCCTCAAAGACAAATGCTTTTCTCAACAGACCATGTTAATTCGTCTTATAATATTAACCCGTTTTTTTTTCACAGTCAATGCTCTTACATGATTTTCCAAAATAGCATAATTTGGAATAACTGTTTTTCCAATATTAACACATCCCCAGAATTTAAATCGTGTGTCTTTTTTTACTTCTCTGATAGCTCTTTGTCAGACAGAGATTTACTGTTTGGCGTTATAACATGGCTCAACGCCATGCCATACAATGCCATGTTGGCATTAGGGAAAAGGTCACTTCCTGTTACACAAACTCCATCTTAGACTGACTGACCTTGTGACCCTCTTTCTAAATGTTTCAGGAGGGCAACACTGTCAGACACACATGTTAGTTCATCACATGCACAAACCAAAAGATTATCAACATATAGTAAAGAGCTGTGGCTGGGGTCAGAGTCAGAGGTTCAAGACTGAGTGCTCAGTCTACACCTGAAAACCACAACGCATTCTGTGTAATTTGAGACAGAATGGTAGTTTGAGAGTTTGGCACATTTGGGGCTCTGGATCTGATCGCAGCTTTAACAGCATTTAAATCTTGATCAAATTGCCATTCTGTAGGCTGTCCCTTATCTATTATTTTCTTTACAGGAAAAATGGATGTACGCATTGGAGAGTTGCTGCATGACACAATCCCCTCTTTTACCAATAATTAAAACACTGGCATGATGCCAATCACTGATTCTCTGGTTCTTTTAAAACAATATTAACTGGTTCACAACCCCACAATGAAACCCACATCATATTAATGTTTTTCCCATAATTTTGAAGGTACTATGTTGAGGGCTGGATGAATGTCCTCTGCCCTAATGTCAACAGCGCAGCAGCTCTCTTCAGCTCTATATTCAATGGGGACAATCATTCTCACAGTCTGGACTCTTGATGAACTCTATGCCCTGACTCACTTCTGTCCAATATTCAAATTCACTGATTATTATTGTTATTATTTTTCCCATAAAAGGCCCTAACTCAGACCACGGTTACTTTGGGTTTTAGCCAAATATACATGTGGAACTGATCCGGTCATCAGATAAAAAGGTCATTTCTGCTCTGTCAAGCTTACAGAGAGCACAAATCCGCACATTCTCTATAACATATAGTTAAAATTAAAAGTCTCACTATTTGGTTCTACCAACCATTCATCTTCTATCGACCACGACATGTGATGTGCAGTGTAATTCAGCAGAAGTCATTAAATTAGCATTTTTAAACCCTTTACTCTTTAACAAATCGATTAATCCCATTCAAAGTCTCTGACCTCGTTCATAAACCCAGAGCGGAGTTTCAGACATTAAGTCTCTTTAACGTGCGCCCTGTTTCAATTTAGAGGTACCATACATTGAACCTTTCAGCAAATCTATCATTCCTGTATCAGAAACGGACAGGTTAGTTTATCAGAGATTCCCGGTAAACACTGCAAGTCACATGGTCGTATAACACTTCTCTATACACAATAATCTACCATTATTTACTTGTGTTCTCTCTATTAAAAGAGACCATCTTGGTAATTATAAAACAAAACCAAAAAAAACTCTATATTTGCCATTTGGCATCAGACTTGAAATAAACATTGCAAGCAGATTCTTCATTGCAGAGAGCACTATCAGTGTATGTGTGTGTGTGTGGTATTAAACATTTGCACTTCCCTTATCCGTGACTGCTGGCTGCGCTCCAGACCTCCTTCTCCCTGCTCTCCGTCTTCTTTCTCTCAGTTCATCTGTGTGGTGATCGGACAGCCCAATGTCCATATTCTTTGCACAGTTTACAGTTGGTCCACTTTCTGAAGTCCTGATCTTCAGCCAGAACTCACATCTCCTCTTCTTCTGCCTCTTCCTGCTGTTGTATCTGTTGGCTGATGTCTCTGCCCTTTGTGATCTTCTTTGAATGAAAGCAAGTTGCAGTTCTTTGTCTTTTCTTTATCTGTTGTTCTTGCGCATGCCGCGCACAGTTTAGGACAGTCTCAATTCGTCCATTCCAGTCGATGTATTGTAGTTTCACTGTTAATGTGACCTTTAGTCTCACTGTGTTCGCTTCATTTCCCCAGTCCGGTGGCTTTTCCTCCTGTTCGCAGTGTTTGAGCACCACTCACTTTGTGCCAGTCAGTTGCAGAGTTTCACAGATAGCAGAAAACAATCAGCGCCACAGACAATTTCTCTCCTCTTCTCCTCTTCTCTTCTGCCTCTCTGTCTGCCTATTGTTTGGTTCATGTGTTGGTTGTTGTAGTTCTGGCCACTCATCTTGGCGGTGTCAATTCTCGTTCCATTCTCGGGTTCGGTTCAAAATGGACTCAGGCTCGTAGGATGCATCACTTGAGATTTCTCCCGCTGCTCCCGCTCGCTCAGCTGCTGCTGTTGGGACGCTCCACGGAAGGAAGCTTGAGTCCTGTTCATCTCCTTGGGCTGGTGCTGGTTGTCTTGGTGGAGAGCAGTCGAGGTCTGGGTTCAGTTTCAGCACATGCAGCTCAGCCACAGGGTAGTGATGGTGATAATGAAACAGAATAAACAGAAAAAGGATTAAAACGATAAACAGGGTTCAACCCCCCAAAAGGGTTCAACCCCGAAAAAGGTTAGTAGGTGTTGGTGCATTAGGTCTTTCTTCACCCTTATTTTCTACCTCAACCTCTTTTTCTTTTCCCCCCTTTTCACCTGTTAATTCTTTCTGCATTGTTTTTTCTCTCCCTGCGCTCTGCTCTCTCTTTCCAGAATTCTATTGCCGGTTCACAGTCAATGCACAAATGTTTCCCATAAAATTCCTTCTGTTTTCACTCCTGTTCTCAACAGAATATTTCACCATTTTTAGCCTCATGCTTAAGGTTCATATTCAGGAAAGTCATGGTACTTAATTACTTCTCATACATTTTATCCCATTCACTCATTTGACGAAATACAGCTGTATCATATTTATCAATTTTACTTTGGGATTTCCCCATGACTTCTGTTCTCTCTCTCTTGTGGCAATTTCGACGCGTCTATATAACTCCGGACGTCTCCAGAGAGACCAATTTTACCCTGTATTGGACAGGACGAGACTCTTTCTCGAATTTTACCTCTGCCTCAGCAGAAACCAATTTTCCCCTGTATTGGACAGGACGAGATCTTGGCCGTTCAACACAGCCTTTTTCCCGAATTTTACTGCCTCAGCAGCTCTTGCCACAGAGAACAAAAAGATCTTTCCCTACCGGTATTCTATCCTTTTCAAAATTCACAAATTTATTAAATAAACTGATTTGTCTCTTACCAGACCAAACTCCATGCCACTTCTGTTCTTTTCTGGTTCCAGGGGTGTGTCCCCTAGACCCCTGCGGTCGGCCCCTCTCTCTCAACCTTTGCGAGGTAGGGCTGAACCTGTTTGATCCAGGATGGCCAGTCACCGTCCGCTCCGGGTCCAGAAGACACAACCAAGGAACCCTGCTCGCAGCGCCAAATTGTGGTGGCAAAATCTTTTACTAGTTCTGAATAAGAGACAAATATCCCAATTGTAATTTAAAAAGGTATATTTTCTCATGAGAAAAGGCCACAGTCATACAGACATTCGAGTTGCCCTGCAGAGTGTGACCAAGAAGGGAGGGCCGCTTCGACACTTATATCTCTAGTCAAGGCTAAAGACTCAGTTGTTATTTTCCATTCCTTATCAGGAACACATTACTCTCTCTATACCTCAAGTGTATTTCTTCAGACTTATTATATTTTACTTACTACTTCTACAGAATAAAAATACAATTAATGTCACACAATAATAAATAATGTCAAGAGAAAACATATCATCTATAAAATTCCATCACAGAGTTTTTAGAGGAAACGTAACCAATTTTTGGAGAGAGAGAAGAGACTTCCGTCTCCGGGCCCCAAGGCAAGCACACAGAAACAAATTCAAAATAAAAGATAAGTTTATTAATTACATAGTGGGACAACATAAACGACCAAGTCTTCAGGAGGGGAGAGGCCAACACAACAAACAAAGCAGGTTCTTACTATGATTTTTAAGATGCTAACTTATTTACTGAAACCTAAAAAACATAAATAAAAGACAAACAATATCCTAGCTTCCTCTCTAACCAAACACAGGAGAAAAAAGGAAATGAGGCACTCACCTCCCTACAAAAAGTTCCCACTTAACAACTCTCAAAAAGGTGATAACTGACCAACAATTATTAAATCACAAAAACAAATAAACAAAAGGAAATAACTCGGGTGGTTCTGACACTGGTAACACACAAGTTAAACACAGAGCTTAGAGCTAAAGATTCACACATGTAGCACTTGAACTGAAACACGATTCAGATTGTAGCTCCACTAACACAAAACACACAAACATTGGGACCAGAAGATGGCTGTCTCTCTCTCTGGGCTGGTCTTCAGGTGGCACTCATCAGCCTTTTAGGGAGACAGTAGGCGGAGCAAGAACCTGGAACACATAGTCACAAGAGAGTAGTATCCACCTCAAAATACACAAACAATTCAAACAAAATAAACACTTGCGTCCTTAGGGACGTAACAGTATTTACGCTTACCTTTCAGTGGGATGGGTGCACTTGTTTTTCGGTGCACAAAAGCGTAATCTGTGGCCTGATGTTGGATACGGCTACTCGCAGATCAGCCCGATCGAGATGGCAGTATAATTTGACGGCTCTGTAAGACATCGCACAATAAGTAGCTCCGGACCTTTGCAAACCTGGTCAATTGTATACCACAAACAATGCCTAAACCCCCGGCATCAAAGGAGTGTGAAATCTTCTCGAAAGCTCGCAAAACAAATTCACGAAGCCCGAAGATACCATCTCCGGCTGAGAGTCTCGAGGCCATCAGCATGGCGAGTATAACTGACGTGCTAACTGAGCTTAAATCACTCCGATCTGAGTTCAGCTCTAAATTGGACTGTATAAACAACCAACTGGGGGGGCTGACGGACTCTATTTCGGTAATTGAGAATAATTTAGGTGAAATCAAGCGTGATGTGACAGCTAATTAAAAACGAATACAGGAGGCCGAAGCCCGCGTGGCCGCCGCGGAGGACGCGCTGGATAGGAGCGAGAGTGATCTAGCTAAAATAAGAAAGCGGCTCGCATACTTGGAAGAAAAGACAGAGGACCTAGAAAACCGCGGCAGGAGGAAAAATATCCGTCTGTTTGGCCTTAAGGAGGGAGCTGAGGGTGAACGTCCCATTTTGGACTTTATAACTCATGAGAGCCAGTCATTTGTAAGCCTAATGAGAGCAGTCTCGGTGCTACGAAATGTTCTAAATCTGCAAGGGAGCAGCTGTGTCTAAAATGCTGGAAAAGAGAGATTAAATGGTTTCCGATGCAAAGTCAAGGTCTTCTAGGCTTACGCACTTACGAGCGTAAGTGATCAGGAAGACTACTTGTCAAGCAATATTTGGGGTTGGAAGTGATAGCTCTTCCATATTTGTAACAGGGAGTTGGCTTTTTCAGTTGCTCATAACCCAGTGGCTGGGCGTCGAAGCTGATAGTGTTCACACTAGAAAGAGCCCACCGTACCCTGGCCTCAGTCACCCCCAACCGAAATCGAGCCGTCCTCCTCCGCTTTCTCAACTTCCAAGACAAAGAATTTGTTTTACGCTGCACGAGACAACAAGACATCACACACGACGGATCCAGACTCGCGTTCGTCCAGGATTTCTTTCTTACTTTTTTTTTCTCACGGTAAAAAAGCTGTTTGTGGACATGGGGACCTTGCGGGGATGTCACCTCCAGCCATGTAAACTGAGAGTGCTACACAATGGGAGGATCCAGATGTTTTCCTCCCCACAAGAGGCTGAGGAATTCCACCGCAAGATCTCCGCAGAATAGCCTAAACATGACCAGGTTTGAACTGAACTGATTTGTCTTCTATACCTGGAAAGGGGCGAGTGCGTACTTATATGCGTGGAAAGCAGGCTCATCTCTGCGCCTGTTGGTGGTCAGGGATGTCGCCTTTTACTTAACTGATGTGCGATGTTGACAGTTACGTGTTACTTGCCTGTCAACTTGAGGGTGTTACGTGTTTCAAGGGGTTTGCCTTGTCGTTTGGGGACTAGGCTAGGGTTTTGGGGAGGTGGGGAGGGAGTGGGCAGAGGGGGCCCCTCATGCTCTACCCATGTTGTATTTTGTTTTTTTTAGGTGCGCGTTAGTTTCATGTTGTTTTTTATTTGATTTTGACTCTATCATGGTGACACGAAATCAAAGTAACTTTGTATGTTTATCACGCTTAATGTAATAACGTTTAATGTCAGAGGCCTGGGCCACCCAATAAAGCGAAAGAGAACTCTCACATTTCTGAAAAAAGAAAAAGTAGACATAGCCTTCCAGTAGGAAACCCATTTGTCCAATGAAGAGCACAAAAAACTCAGGAGAGACTGGGTCGGGCAAGTATATTTCTCTAGCTTTACGAGTAATAAAAGAGGAACTGCAATACTCATTCATAAAAAAATACAGTTTATATTGAAGGAACAATATAGCGATTCTAGCGGCAGGCAAATACTAATCAGGGGGACGCTATATGGACAAGAGCTGACATTGTTGAACATATATGCACCAAACGAAGATGACCCTAAATTCATGATGGATACAATTAGCTTATTTAGTCAGTACAATTCAGATTTTGGAATAATTGCCGGAGATTTTAATTGTCATATGGATAGTAATTTAGACAAATCCTCAACCACAATGTCTAACCCCAATGCTTCTAAGACTCTGAGATTAGCCTCGGCTGATGTAGGCCTGGTGGATGTTTGGAGAGAACTTAATCCCACAAAGAAAGACTACACTTTCTATTCGGCTAGACACAAATCATACTCCCGACTATATTTATTTTTGTTACCACAAGACCATCTCTCAGCTATAGTCTCTTGTGAGATAGGACCCATTCTTATATCAGACCATTCACCAGTCTATGTCTACCTGCGGGTATCCCTACCACAGCAGACAAATGAAACCAAACATTGGAGATTTAATGCCTCACTTCTCACAGACCCGGAAGCTTGTAAAAAGATTGAAAAATGGTAAGAGCAGTACAGACAGGATAATGCGGCCTCCCCTGTCACTCCGGCAGTGATGTGGGACGCGGCTAAAGCAGTAATTAGGGGACAGTTGATCTCCTATGCATCGGCAAAAAAAAAAAATTATTACTAAAAAGGAAGAACAATTTAAGAAAGAATTAATCGACTTGGAACAAAGCCATACACAATCTCCCACAGAGGAAAACTTGAGAAAACTAAATGCAGCCAGAACCAATCTTAATCTCATACAAACAGAGCATATTAAAAAACTTCTATTCTTTACTAAACAGAAATATCATGAATATGGCAATAAGCCGAGTAAACTACTAAATTATCAACTCAAAAAAGAACGTGCCGAAAGCACAAAGTGCACACGTAATGCGACAGGTCAGCTGAAATATGATCTATTAAGTTCTCATTTCTTGATTTCTATAAACAACTCTACGCATCAGAAAATCCCTCCGTAACAGACATTCACAGTTTTCTGGAAAAAATATCCTCTATCTCTGGGGCATTTAACTGTTCCTTCTCATCCTCTTTCACCCCAGAGGAAGTGCTACAAGTAATTAAATCGATGCCCTCCGGAAAAACTCCAGGTTTGGACGGATATTCTGTAGAATTCTACAAGGCTTTCTGAGTGCAAATTGAGCCACTTTTTATGCCCATGGTTTATGATTTCTTCGAAAATGGCGTTCTTCCTGAAACTATGAAGACGGCAGTAATATCTTTAGTACACAAGAAGGACAAGGATGCTGCCGATTGCGCATCATTTCGCCCAATTTCTCTACTTCCAGTTGACTTCAAGATACTATCTAAATTAATCGCACATAGGCTGGAAGGCATTTTACCTCAGATTATTAACCCTGACCAATCCGGCTTTATGAAGGCTCGCTATGCTTCTGACAATATCCGGAGGCTATTAAATATAATCGACCACTCATCCCGACGCGACAGAACAGCCTTACTACTATCACTTGACGCAGAAAAAGATTTCGACAGGGTGGAGTGGTCATATTTGTTTGCCGTCTCTATCTCTGTGAAAAGTGCATTAGATGGGTCAGAACTATGTATAGCAATCCGCAAGCCCAAATATGTATAAATGGTACCCTCACTGAAAAAATTGATTTGTCTAGAGGCTGTCGCCAAGGGTGCCCTTTGTCGCCATTTTTATTTAACTTGGCAATTGAACCACTCGCAGAAGCAATACGGATCAATGAAGAGATCGCTGGTATTATTATTGGTAAAACCCAGCACAAAATATCACTTTATGCCGATGACATAATTTTATACTTAACTGGCCCCGAGCAATCAATCCCAGCAGTATTAAACCTTATCGATAAATTTCAGGCTATAGAGTTAACTTGGCAAAATCTAATGCATTATTAATTAACTCATCGGTCTCGAACAGACTCAAGGCAATCTCACCGTTCACCTGGGTCCAAAGCAGCTTTAAATACCTTGGGGTGAACGTGGCTCTAAAACTAAAGGATCTCTACTCCATAAACTACATTCCACTGGTTAAAAAGATTAAAGAAGAATTAGAACATTGGAAATTGCTCCCCATCTCATTTCTTGGATGAACTAATGTAATTAAAATGAATGTTTTGCCCCGCTTCAGCTATCTATTCCAGTCACTGCCCTGTTACCTGGATAAAACTTTCTTTAAATCTATAAACAGATTGCTAACCGCTTTCATATGGAAAAACTCCTCACCAAGAATTTATTTTAAAACCTTAACAAAATCCAGAGAGAAAGGTGGACTGGCATTACCAGACTTTCAGATGTACTACTGGGCCGCTCAAACAAAGGGCATGATTAGCTGGGTGCAAAGACGTAATAGTGCATACTGGATAGACATAGAAGAAGAACTCTGTACTCCTATTTCTACAACCTTGCTACCATTCATTAATAACACAAACGCACTACATCAAATAACAAAAACATATGTGGTTTACAACACTCTGCGGGCTTGGCAAGACATAAACAAATTCTGTGGGAATTTTGGTAAAATCTCCAGGCTCTCCCCCTTATCCTTAAATCCGGATCTGCCACCATCGATTGGCGGCGCCCTGTTTGAGAAGTGGAAATGTAACGGTATACACCAATTTCAACAGCTGTTCAACGGTGACACGCTCAAGTCCTTTGCTGTTTTAATGTCAGAATATGGAATTCCTAAACAGGACTTCTATAAATATTTACAGATTCGCCATCTAATAAACACCCTAAAAGGGGAAAAACGCATATCGATGGAGTTAACAAAGCTGGAGGAGATTTTGGTAAATTCGACACCATTAAAAGGAAAAATCTCAAATTTATAGCACACTGTTGGACCAATATAGCTCTTCTTTGACCCCACTTAGAAACATATGGCAGAAGGATATGGGATGTGCTTTTGATGACACTCAGTGGGATATGATATGTCAATGTTTTTTCTTCACTGTCATGTAACAAAATAATCAAACAAAATTATAAATTCATGCACAGAATGTACCTCACTCCACTCCGCTTAAGTAAAATGTTTCCCAATTCATCCCCCAGATGCCCTCGTTGCAAAACAGGTAAAGGGTCAATTATGCATGTTTTTTGGGAATGCAGGAAATTAAAACATTTCTGGAAGGCAGTACATGATCTAACTGTTAAGATTGTGAAAACCCCACTGGATATAACACCAACACTATACCTCTTCGCGGCGGAAGTGGATAAGACACTGGATACCATACATAGGAAGAGGATCATATTAATCTCGTATATAGCAAAGAAATGCATCCTGCTCAATTGGAAACAAAAAAGACCCCCTTCACTCAATTTGTTTAAACAAATTCTAAATGAAACTTTAAGACTGAAACAACGCACATATGCCCTAAAAAAACCGGGGGGACGACTTCAGAAGAATATGGGAGCCACTTATGGACCTCTGACACTATTGTACATGACATGCTTACATTACACTTACAAAGACTGAACTGTGATTTGTTACCATGGATTGATTTGATCTAAATGTAAATGAGTCTTATTCTTATGTTTTGTTTTCTTCTGTTTTTCTTTTATTTTGTTTCTTTTCTTTTTTTCTCTCTCTTCTGTCGGTTATGTTTATAAAATGTAAAAAAAATCAATAAATAGATAATTGAAAAAAAAAAACTGTCAGTAATTTGTGTGCTAAAATATCCCAAAAAGATAAAGAGGAAATCCATCTATTCCAAGGGACTTTCCTCTTAAAACTTTTAAGAGCTTTATATATTTCTAAAATGGTAAAATCTTGAGATAAAATAGCACTTTTACAATCAACTTTGTTTTCTAAAAACTCCAAAACTTCCCTCATTGTGCCATCATGTACTGTTTTGGTAATATATAACTTTTTGTAAAAATCTTCAATCTCCTTTTAAAATTTCATTTGCAGTGTGGGCTTCCCTCCCTTCCCTTTTTAAAACAGTGATTGCCCTACCCCGTGAAATGACCTTTTTTTTTAAATACCTTGTACACTTAAAATGGCACCTTTGCTTTGAATTTCGGATAAAACTGACATCTCTTCTTTTACCTTTTTAATATCAACGTTAAAATCAAAACCTTTATTTAATAGATTAAAATATCTTTGTAGTCTTTTCTGCAGCCCCATCATGCGCCGCTTAAAGCGGTCCTTTTTATCCCTATCTACCTTTCTAAAATACTGTCTCGTCCTTTCCTTAACCATCTCCCACCACTGTGCCCGTGAGTCGTAAAAGTCCTGGAGGGTCTGCCATTGGCTGAACTGCTCCCTATATCCTGCAATCACTTCCTCCTCCAATAGGGAGCAGTTCAGCTTCCACAGCCCTCCTCCTACAGTCACACCCGTGGGGAAAGAAAGGGTGCAGGACAGCATCATGTGATCTGAAAAGAAGAGGGGGGTCAATGTTGCATCGGTCGGCGGCCAGTCACGTGTAAAAATGTAGTCGATTCGAGAGGCTCTGGTACCATCACCACTGAACCAGGTGAAGCCCTCCTCTCTCTGATGCAGTTTTCTAAAACAGTCGACTAACTTAAAATCTTTCGCAATGTTTTGTAATAAAACATGTTTTATCTATTTTAAAATCCTCTACCCTCTTCCTATCTTTTGTTGTTAAAACACAATTAAAATCCCCTGCCACTACTAGGGGAGCCCTACCTAGCATGTGGGGCTGCAGGTCTTCTAAAATCGCATACCGTTCATTTTTGTCCGTAAAATCATACACATTTAAAACATTAAAATCCTTACCTAAAAAAGTCAGATTAGCTAAAATGGCCCGCCCATCCCTCACCACAGTGCTGCCCTTCACCAAGATATTTGGGTTCTTGATTAAAATACAAACACCGTCATTTTTGTTAAAATTGACCCACTCCAGATTGAAAGCCCAGGGGTCCAAAGCTCCTCCCACTTCCTATAATTCAATAAAAACGGCAAGCCACATTCTTGTAATAAAAACACATCTGACTTAAAAGATTTTAAAAAGCTTAAAATGCTCTGTGCTCGCTTATTACTCATCACACTTCTCACATTGATTGTCGAGATTGTGAGAACCATGAGCAGTATGGTAAAAAGGGTATGAGACATTTAAGAAGAAAAAATAGGACTACAAAGATTTTGATAAAATCATGTTATATCTTGTTGCATTTGCCATTCATTTTCCTCAAGTGCTCGTGTAGCCGGTGTGAAAAAGATTTTAAAACTCATTTATTTGTTCAGATTTTTTCTACAATATTTGTGTAAATTAGTTTTATTTTGTTTAAAGTAATTGTTTTAATTTCATATTTTTGTAATAAGTGTGAATTATTGAACTTCACAAAATTTTGTTGTTTTTCTATTTTGTTTATAGTTTAAAAGTATGTTGGTTATGGGACTACTTTATTTGAGGAGGGATATCAGTGGCAATCGCGGGGGTTTTTCCAGGTGCGCGTCACCTGATAGTCTCAGTTTGTTACGAGACTGTGGACGCGCAGCATATGACTCTCTCTCGTCGAGTACTGTGTGTTCCAGAGAGAGAGAGACTTCATCTGATTGTTTATCTACACTGATGTCCATCTTTTTTTGTTACAGTAAAAAAAAAAAATCATCTGAAGTCAAGTGTTCGTGTGGTTTATGGGTGAAGACCGGTTCAAGTCCGTTACATAATTTGGTGCCGTGACCCGGATGCGCCAGATCTGCAGCAGCTGATCGCTGGGGATGGAGAATAGAAAATCACAACGCAGAAACCATCAGCCGAAGAGTCTTCATCATTGACGTTTGGGTAGAAGTGACTGGACATTGACAGCACTTGAACTTTCGTTTCACACACTACATTTGTATTTATTGGACTGAGTTCTATATTGTTTCGTTATTTTTATCTTGTGAAACAGAACATAACTACAGTGTAAATTAGTTTTTACATTTTCTTGATAGAAAATTTCTTTAGTACAATGGCCGAAGGGGGGTGGAGTGACGACCTGTTGACGCCACACATTGGTAGGGGTCGAGGTTTATTGGGGGTAGGTGAGCCTAAAGTTGGTAAACCGCGGGTGTTGGTTTATGATTCGTTAACCGGTTCTAATGCTCCTCGTAGTGATGAGTCACATAACCCGTTGTCTTCCACTCCTACCAACGATGGTTGTGTTACACAGCAGCTACGCGACATCATTGGTGAGCTTGGAAGTCAGATAGGTGACTCCATTGCCACACGGTTGTTAACCAGTCAGACATCAGCATTGCCTAGTCTTACTCCATTGACTGAACAACAGCCTTCTGTGACGCTGCCTTTGTCCCAGAGCCTTGATCTGTCAAAAGTGAATCTCGTAGTCAAAGCTGAAGTAAAGGAACCTCAAATGTTTAGAGGGGATGGTAGCGATAAGTGCACTATCCTTGAGTGGATCGAACAGATGGAGGTATATTTGTCCAAAAAGGGTTGCGACAAAGCCGTCAGTGTAGAGGAGATTTTGAGTCATCTTTGTGGCAGAGCAAAGAGTATTGTCAAGGTCAAACTGAAAAGTAGCCCAGCCACAGTATTCTGTCGTGAAGAAGTATATGAGGTTCTGCGGCGTTATTTTAGTGAAAGCCCTGGCTCGTGCCAACCGTTAGCCGATTTCTATGCAACACAGCCAAAACCTAATGAGCGCCCTGTTGACTACTGGGTCAGGTTAAATGAGGCAGCTGAGCTAGCAGATGCTCGTCTACAAAGATCTGGTGGAAAGATGGAAAATATGAGTTCGGAGATTGCATTGATGTTTATCAGGAACTGTCCTAATCCCGATCTTTCCAGTGTCTTTAGGTCCAAGCCCATGAGCAAATGGTCAGCTGGGGAGGTCCAGGAGGCCATTGATGAGTATGAGAGAGACTATAGACCTCGGAAGCCAGTTCAGTCTGTTCCTAGGGTTGCGGTGAATCAGGCCGTTGTTGCTGAAAACCCTGCTAGTGCTCGAGTAGTGGGAGAGAATGAAGGTATGGGCATTAACTCCGCATCATGTGCCGCCGTTCAGCATTCTAAAACAAGCGAAGCCACAGACCTGGGTACATTAGAGCGTGTGCTGAAAATGTTAGAAAGGGTGCTTGAGCGTACTACCGTACCTGTTTCAGAGTCGAGGCCTAGAACGTCACAGTGGTATCGATCCTCTTCATGTGGAGTCTGTGGAGACAGAGCTCACTCGACCCGCTCTCACTGTATGAGAGAGAAAAGATGCCTTGCTTGCTTAGAGATTGGGCATCAACGCAGGGAGTGTCATAAGGCTGCTGGCCAAGCCGTAGCCCAGACTGGTGACGATCAGGGAAACTAGTTCACTCACATCAAGGAGGGGACCATGTGGGTGTCTTAAGTCAGCCCCTCACCAGTGAAGATGATCCTATGGTCATCTATAGTAGCCATTGTCAGGCCGAATCAGGTGGCAGTGTCATTTTCCAGAACATTGCGAAATTGGAAAGAGCTGACAGCTTGTTTTATACAGATGTGTTGGTGAATGATACGGTCACTTGCCAAGGCTTGTTAGACACTGGTTCTATGGCATGTACCATTAATGAAGAAACTGAGCAAAGGCTGCTGGATGCATGCGGGACACTTGAGTCTGAGCAGCCTCATGCCGACGTTTTGCTTGTCGGTTGTGGAGGTGTTCGGGTCAAGCCCAAGTGTATTCACCAGCTAAAGATATGTGTATATGGACATTCGGTAATTGTGCCTACCTTGGTTGTACCCGGACAGAAAGATCAGTTAATCATTGGTACCAATGTAATCAAGTTCGTTCTCAGTCAACTCAAGCAGTCGCAAAGTTATTGGCGTGTCATGAACCAGCCAAATTCTACAAGAGAACCAGAAATTCAACAGTTTTTGAGCATGCTGTCTGGACATAATAGATGGGAGGGTAGTAGTATTCCAACTGTCGTCGGTACTGTTAAGCTCACTTAATGTAAAATTATCTAGTGCAAGTAATAATTCCTGTTTAACTTTTGTGCTGGCTATTCTATACAGGCCACCAGGGCACCATACAGACTTTATCAAAGAATTTGCTGATTTTCTCTCAGAACTAGTAATGTCTGCAGATAAAGTCATAATTGTCGGTGATTTTAATATCCATGTAGATAATGAAAAAGACGCATTGGGATTGGCATTTAGAGACATCTTAAACTCTATTGGAGTTACACAACATGTATCAGGACCCACTCATTCTCATAATCATACTTTAGATCTAATATTGTCGCATGGGATCAATGTTGATACTGTTCAAATTCTACAGCAGAGCGATGACATCTCAGATCATTACTTAGTTGCGTGTAGACTACCTTTAGCCAAAGTCGAAAAACTAACTCCCTGTTATAAATATAGTAGAACTATCACTCCTAACACAAAAGATAGCTTTATAAATAATCTTCCTGATCAGTTTGATCTACTTAACATCCCAGATAGCCTAGAAGAACTTGATGTTGCAACAGAAACTATTAACTCTCTCTTTTCCAGCACTTTAGACACTGTTGCTCCGTTACGCTTAAAGAAGATTAAAGAAAATAGTCCAACACCGTGGTACAACGAGCACACCCGGGCCCTCAAGAGAGCAGCCAGAAAAATGGAGCGGAGCTGGAAAAAAACTAAGCTAGAGGTTTTTCGCATTTCATGGAAAGACAGCTCTATTGCATTCAGAAAAGCCTTAAAATCAGCTAGATCTGCTTACTTTTCCACCCTCTTAGAAGAAAACAAATACAACCCTAGGTATTTATTTGAGACAGTGACTAAATTAACAAGAAATAAAGCCTCAACCCCAGATGCTTTAAAACAGCACAGCAGTAATGACTTCATGGACTTCTTTACTTGCAAAATTCATAATATTAGAGAGAAAATTATAACCATGCAACCGTCTACTACAATATCACAAAATACAGTAAATTTTAGTGTCCCCGAAGAAAAATTCCACTCCTTCATTGCTATTGGGGAGGAAGAATTGTCTAAACTCGTTAAATCATCAAAATCAACAACATGTATGCTAGACCCAATACCAACTAAGCTACTGAAAGAGTTGCTTCCAGAGATCATAGATCCTCTCCTTAATATTATTAATTCATCTTTGTCATTAGGATACGTACCAAAAACCTTTAAGCTGGCCGTAATTAAACCGCTTATTAAAAAACCACAACTTGATCCTACAGAATTAGTTAATTACAGGCCGATATCGAATCTACCTTTTTTGTCAAAGATTCTAGAAAAGGCAATATCTTCACAACTATGTTCCTTTCTAGAAAGAAACAGCATCTACGAGGATTTCCAGTCAGGATTTAGACCATATCATAGTACTGAGACTGCTCTTATTAGAGTTACTAATGATTTGCTCTTATCATCCGATCGTGGTTGTATCTCTCTGTTAGTGTTACTGGACCTTAGTGCTGCATTTGATACAATTGACCACAAAATCCTTCTGAATAGACTTGAAAATTATGTTGGCATTAGTGGAGTTGCATTAGCCTGGTTCAAATCATACTTATCTGACCGTTATCAGTTTGTAGCAGTAAATGAGGAGATGTCATATCGGTCACAAGTTTAGTATGGAGTTCCTCAAGGTTCAGTGTTAGGACCATTGCTTTTCACCCTGTACATGCTTCCTTTGGGTGCAGTTATTAGGAAGCATGGCATTAGCTTTCATTGTTACGCTGATGATACTCAGCTCTATATTTCTTCTCATCCGGATGAAACAAACAAATTCACTAAATTAACAGAATGCATAACCGATATAAAAAATTGGATGACTAATAACTTTCTACTGCTTAATTCTGAAAAAACAGAGATTCTAATTATTAGACCAAAAAGTTCAGCGCGTAATAATCTAGACTACCGCCTAACACTCAATGGCTGTTCTGTCAAGTCTTCGTCGTCAGTTAGAAACCTGGGTGTGCTCTTTGATACCAATCTTTCATTTGAAAGCCATGTTTCTAGCGTCTGTAAAACGGCATTCTTCCATCTTAAAAATATATCTAAATTACGACATATGCTCTCTAAGACAAATGCGGAAAAGTTAGTTCATGCGTTCATGAGTTCAAGGCTAGATTATTGTAATGCTCTACTAGGTGGTTGCCCTGCACGCTTAATAAACAAATTCCAGCTGGTCCAAAATGCAGCAGCTCGAGTTCTTACTAGAACCAGGAAATATGAGCATATTAGCCCAGTTCTGTCAAACCTGCACTGGCTTCCTATTAATCACCGAATACATTTTAAAATCTTGCTAATTACTTACAAAGCATTAAATGGTTTAGCTCCCCAGTACTTGAGCGATCTCTTAACACATTATAGTCCTTCACGTCTATTGCGATCCCAAAATACTGACCAGCTTATAATACCTAGAATATCAAAGTCAACTGCTGGCGGTCGATCCTTTTCCTATTTAGCTCCTAAACTCTGGAACAGTCTTCCTAATACAGTTCGGGAAGCAGACACACTCTGTCAGTTTAAATCTAGACTAAAAACACATCTTTTCAACCTGGCATACACATAACACATTATACATACATTTTAATCCAAATCATGTAAAATGATTGTTAGGCTGCATAATTTAGATAAGCCGGAACCGAGAACATTCCCATAACACCTGATGTACTCGATACATCAGAAGAAGAATGGCATCTACGCTGATATTGTTCTCTGTTTATTCCGAGGTTACCGTGGTCAGCCGGATCCGGGCCGTATCCAGATCAGATGAAGGACCTGGACACGAGCACAGCACTACCCTGAAGTGTCTGCGGAGACCGTGACTCTACTAGACCCTCCCCTGTGACGATCATGAACCCATCTCCAACCGGACCAAATTGGACTTCATATTGGACTTGAATTGTTGTCAATATAATAATCATGTACTGTTTGGCTTTGGCCAGAGGAGAACTGGTCCCCCGACTGAGCCTGGTTTCTCCCAAGGTTTTTCTCCATTCTATTCTTCATTCGTTACGTCACCTGCCGGAGTTTTTTCCTTGCCGCTGTCTCCTATGGCTTGCTCAGTTGGGGAAACTTAACACTTAAAATTCATCAATTGTATTGATTCGCCTGCTCTTTTGGGGCTTCTGTTCAGCCAAACAAACTTTGTTTATATTGTTTTTCCTGTAAAGCTGCTTTGAAACAATCTACATTGTAAAAAGCGCTATATAAATAAAGGTGACTTGACTTGACTTGACTTGACTCAAGCAGTCACACTTTTACCGCAACGCGAGCACCTTGTGTGGGGTAGGCTCCCGACAAGTTCCACTATTTCTGTGGGTAGCACTGTGCTAATCGAACCATCAAAAGCGCAACCCCATCAGAAAGGTGTTCTTGTTGGGCGTGTTATAGCCACATTGCCTGGTGACAGGTGGGTGCCGGTTAAGGTGATCAACCCGTCCAGTGAGCCTATCACTTTGAGGCGCAATGCTAAAATAGCAGAAGTATCTCCTGTTTTGGCTGTTGAAGATCTGGGTGCGCTATCTGAGCATGGTGATGGAGAGACCTTGAGTGTGCAGAGTCAGTCTGTCTCCTGTAGTGTAGATGCAGATAGTCCTATCTCTGATTTTCGCAGCACATTGCAGAAGCTTGGTCTTGGGGATCTTGATATTGATTCTTGCGAAGTAACTCCGTATTGGAAAAGCCAGATTTTGCAGTTGGTCCAGAAATATCAAGATGTGTTTTCTAAACACAAGCTAGATTGTGGTAAGGCCAAAGAGTTCATCCACAGGATCCACCTGTCGGACGCCAGACCATTCAGACTCCCGTACCGACGTGTTCCTCCGGCTCAGTACCAGACACTGAGAAAAGTGCTCTCAGAAATGGAAGAGCAAGAGATTATCCGTAAGTCTTGTAGTGAGTGGGCATCTCCGCTGGTCCTGGTATGGAAGAAAAGTGGTGATCTTCGCGTTTGTGTCGATTACCGCTGGCTTAATGCCAGGACCATCAAGGATGCGCACCCGTTGCCTCATCAAGCAGACTGCTTGGCGGCCCTGGGTGGGAACGCAATATTTAGTGTGATGGATCTTACCTCTGGCTTTTATAACATCGCAATGGCAGAGGATGACAAAAAGTTCACGGCTTTCACAACACCTATGGGTCTTTATGAGTTTAACCGCTTGCCGCAAGGGTTGTGCAATAGTCCCGCCAGTTTCATGCGTTTAATGACAAACATCTTTGGCGATCAAAATTTCCTGACGTTGCTTTGCTATTTGGATGACTTACTTGTGTACGCCCCAGACGAGAGTGAGGCCATCAAGAGACTTGAGACAGTATTCAGTAAGCTTAGAGAGCACGGGTTAAAGTTGGCTCCTAAAAAGTGCCATTTCCTCCAGCGGAGTGTGCGGTTCTTGGGCCACATCATTGATAGTTCAGGAGTAGCGACTGACCCAGACAAGGTCAGCGCTATTGAAGCGGTGATGGAGTGTGATTTGATGATGGATGATAGGGTGACCCCCTCCCAAAGAAAGATTAAATCGTTTCTAGGAATGGTGTTGTATTATCAGAGGTTTATCCAAAATTGCTCCACCATCGCAAAACCTCTGTTTACTTTGACAGCTGCAACAAGGGGCAAAAAGCCTTCGAGAAAGGGTGCTGCAACATTCAGGAAGTTGAGTCCTGGTGACTGGAAGGAGGAGCACAGTAGTGCCTTCCAGCAGCTAAAAGCTGCTCTGATGAATTCGGTGGTATTATCACATCCTGATTTTAGCCGTCCATTTGTTTTGTCCACTGATGCGTCTATGGATGGGTTGGGCGCTGTGTTGTCTCAGGTTTCAGAGGGTGAGACTAGAGCTCGGCCGATTGCTTTTGCTAGCAAATCCCTTTCACGTGCTCAGACCAAATATCCCGCTCACCGTTTGGAGTTTTTGGCGTTAAAGTGGTCCGTTTGCGACAAATTCAGCCACTGGCTGAAAGGCCATGAGTTCGTTGTATGGACGGACAACAATCCGTTAACTTACATCCTCACGAAGCCTAAACTCGACGCGTGTGAGCAGAGATGGGTTTCCAAATTGGCACCCTACCGGTTTAGCATCAAATACATACCAGGTAGTAAGAATGTAGTGGCCGATGCTTTGAGTCGTCAACCCTTTATTCAGAACCGGGTCAGTCAGAGACTCCTGAATGAGCCTTATGGTTCTTTACTTGAGGAAGCAGAGCAGTTTGAGAAAGACACAGTGCAGGATGCGTTTAGACTTAGTGCTTGCATCCAGAGTGTGGAAGCAACAAGCAATTGTCTACTGTCCAGCGCTGAGGTCTCTGCGGTGTTAGAGGGTCACAGTGACTGGGAAGTAGGAGTTGAAGCAAGAGCGATCTCTTGTATCACTCAAGACACACAACAGTTGTCGCCTGCTGGGCAATGTCCACTACCTGTTTTCTCGTTAGAAGATCTTCGAGACCGGCAACAGAATGATCCTTGTTTGTCTAGGGTCCTCTTTTACATCCAGAGGGGCAAGAGAGCCACGCGTCGTGAGCGTGCTGGTGAGACATATAAGGTGCTCAGAGTATTAAAGCAGTGGGACAGGTTGAAGATACTAGATGGTGTCCTGTATCGTGCCAGCAAAGATAACGTGACTGGAAAGAAACGCTTACAGTATGTAGTTCCATCCTCTTTGGTCACACAGGTGATGACAGGCGTTCATGATGAAGCAGGGCACCAGGGTCAAAGTAGAACTCTTTATCTGGCAAGACAAAGATTCTTTTGGGTCGGGTTGGAGCGTGATGTTCGTGGGTACGTCAAATGTTGTAAGCGCTGCGTCGTCAGCAAAACACCCGAACCTGAAGGTAGGGCCCCGTTAGAGAGTGTGAAAACGTCTAGTCCAATGGAGTTAGTATGCATCGATTTTTGGACCGCAGAAAGCTCAAAAGGTCATAATGTAGATGTGTTGGTCGTAACTGATCACTTTTCCCGAATGTCTCACGCGTTCCCGTGTCGTAACCAGTCCGCAAAGCAGGTAGCGCAACAGTTGTGGGACCGGTATTTTTGTGTGTATGGGTTCCCTGATAGGATTCACTCGGATCAAGGAGCAAACTTTGAGAGCCAGCTGATCCGAGAATTGTTACAGGTCGCTGGAGTAAAAAAGTCCAGAACAACTGCTTACCATCCCATGGGGAATGGCAACGTTGAACGGTTCAATAGAACATTGGGCAACATGATCCGAGCACTGCCGCCAAGGTCCAAAGAAAAGTGGTCACAGTTGCTACAGACACTGACTTTTGCGTATAATTGTACTGCCCATGAATCCACTGGTTACGATGTTGATGCCAGTCAACAACGTCAGACTGAATTGTACAACAAAAGAACGAAGGGTTGTAGCATTGAGTTGGGTGATCAGGTTTTGCTGGCCAACAAAACCAAACGGGGAAAAGGAAATTGGCAGACAAATGGGAGTCCACACCATATAAAGTGATGGCAGTGAACCCCCAGTGCCATATTTACCGTATACGTAACACCAAAACGGGTTTGGAGAAAACTGTTCATCGCAATTTGCTGTTACAAGCGAACTTCCTGCCACTTGGGTTGGAAGAACCAGATTTATGTGGGGATGATGGTGAATCGGTCATCAGCAGTAGGGATGTGTCCATGATTGCTGGTGAACCTACATCTGAGTTGTGTTCTTCGTCTGAACGAGTTGCGAGTTGGGTGGAAGATACCGTAGCTTCTGATGGTTCTCAGCATGGATTATCTTGCAGATCTGATAGTATTGATTCACTGGATGTAGTCCCTGGGTCGTTGGAACAGGAACAATTGGTGTCAATTGATGGCTCTGTCAAGGAGAACAGCAACGTAAGTGGTCCAGATGGAAGACCTGATTTTGGTTCCTGTAGTTCGCTTTTTGATACAGTTCTCAGTGAAGACCATTGTGCTTCACCTACTAAAGTTGTTGAGCCACCGCCTGGAAAAGAGGAAACTAGAGTTCGAACCAGAGCGGGTAGAACAGTGAAACCAGTTAACAGATTGATCGAGAGTATGACTCAATCCATAAAAATTTTGAATCCGGTTGGTGAAGTTGTAAGATCTTTATTGAGATAAAAATGTATTGTACAAGACTGGATTTTTTTTTGGTTTCTAGTTTAAATTGTAGAATTGAACATCTTTGAGTTAATACACTACTGCATGTATTTGTTCCAGACAAGAGATGAGTTCATCTGTTGAAGAGTGTTTAAGGCACCTTTTGCGATTGACTATAATAGGCCTGATCAACCTGCTGTAGTTACTTTCCCTGCTAGTGGGAAACATATTTTGTTGCACAATATTCTGGACAATAGTTGGTCTGATTAAGTGTATCCTATCCCTGTAATGGACAAAATTTGTGGAGTTCAGGGGGGAGAATGTAGCCGGTGTGAAAAAGATTTTAAAACTCATTTATTTGTTCAGATTTTTTCTACAATATTTGTGTAAATTAGTTTTATTTTGTTTAAAGTAATTGTTTTAATTTCATATTTTTGTAATAAGTGTGAATTATTGAACTTCACAAAATTTTGTTGTTTTTCTATTTTGTTTATAGTTTAAAAGTATGTTGGTTATGGGACTACTTTATTTGAGGAGGGATATCAGTGGCAATCGCGGGGGTTTTTCCAGGTGCGCGTCACCTGATAGTCTCAGTTTGTTACGAGACTGTGGACGCGCAGCATATGACTCTCTCTCGTCGAGTACTGGTACAGTGACAATTTGTTTCAATGTACATTAGCGAAGGATGTATACTGTCATTTTGTTGTTAGTGGTGTTTAAAATGTATTATTCAATGTTTTTTTTGAGCTAGTCGTTTTTGTTGTATGTTTAGTGTGTTCCAGAGAGAGAGAGACTTCATCTGATTGTTTATCTACACTGATGTCCATCTTTTTTTGTTACAGGTATGTTTAAAATAATTCTGTTTAGAATGAAGAGATTATTTGGGTTGTCGATTTAATGTGCAGCTTATTATGGGAGCGAGAGTGTGATGCACGTGTAGTATGCAACGCACGTGGTGCGGCCTGTATCTCGCCATACACATGTGGTACAGTGGTAATAACTATTTAATCTTTATTTGATTTGTTATTTGTAATAATAAGATTATATATAGTTAATATCATCGTTATAACATAATAGTAAACACTATAAGTAACATATGTCGGTGATGTTAGGTTGAATACTATATATACTTGTAATATATGTATTTTATATACTATTGTATTGTATTAGTAATTGTTTAATGTACATTTTATAGAATAAGAAACGTTATATTTATGTTTTTGTTATTAATGTTTCTATTTTATTTTCTGGTTGTTTTTTGATTAAATGTACTGATAGTCTCAGTTTGTTACGAGACTGTGGACGCGCAGCATATGACTCTCTCTCGTCGAGTACTGTGTGTTCCAGAGAGAGGTTGAGACTTCATCTGATTGTTTATCTACACTGATGTCCATCTTTTTTTGTTACAGTAAAAAAAATCATCTGTTGTCAAGTGTTCGTGTGGTTTTTTGGATGAAGACCGATTCAAGTCTGTTACACTCGCTGCCTCAGAATCCACAGAGAAAACCTCTTGTGGCTCCTGTGGTGACGATGTTGTTGGCTTTATATGCGGAAAAGAAACCTCATTAGGCGATTCTGCGGGCCATATACAGCTTAGATCTTCTGAGGAAGATCTATCAAACCGACGTGATGCCCGCAGCTTTTTCTCCTCTGCTTGAAACAGATCATCTCTGGGATTGAGCAGTCGGTATCACTCCCGCTATTCGACATCCTCCGCTCTGAAACAGTTTCCTCCTCTCCCTCCTCCATTTTGCCTTCACTTTCCTCTGGTCGGGGAGTGGCTTCCTCCCTCTGTTCAATTTCCACCATTGACTCCGCCCCTGTGGCCTCCAAACCTTCTTGGATCTGCTCAATCCCTGCGGCTGGCTGGGAATTTTAAATTCCCGCCAAAACCTCCGTGCCCGCCGCCTCCTCTCTTTCTTTAATTGTTTGTACACTTGGTGGGGCGGCCATTTTATTACTTTTCAATTTGTTGGCAAAACTTTTAGGACAATCTCTGAAGAGATAATTTGATTCTCCACAAAGGTTGCACCGTCTGCCGTTGGTACACTCGTCAAAACTGTGACCAACTTCTCTACACTTCCCACATACTAGTTCTTGGCATGCCTCAGCCAGATGCCCAAGTTTACCACATTTCCTACATAACTTAGGCATACCCTGGTAATGAATGTAGCCTCTGTTTTCTCCCAGCACGATCATGGATGGCAGATGTTTCAAGCCCTGGTAGCCCCCAGCATCTTCCCATTGTTTAATGGGAATCCGCCAGGAGCAATTCCAGATGCCATCCTAATCTAACACTTTGACCGGTTGGCTTCGAACAGTGCAAAATCTACCCAGCCAGACACCAATATCATGTCTAGTCACTGTCTCATTGAAACATCCTAACAATCACAGTCTTTAGTGAGTTATCAGAAAGTTTCTCCACAGTGAACATGGAGAACTGGGCCTTTGAAGGGTCAAATCTTTGCCAAAAATCTTTGCCACAGGAAGAGGGTCAACGGTCGCCAACAACCAAGATCACCATTGCCTGACACCGAAAATGGAATGCAATGGAGCCAGACACTTTTGAGTGCAACCTAGAACCCCTGTGCTACTTTTTAAAATGGATCGCAACGGAGCGATAAATAGTAAACAGTAAATTGTAGTGTCCCTGAAGAAAATTGCTATTGGGGAAGAAGACCTGTCTAAACTTGTTAAATCATCAAAATTAACAAGGTGTATGCTAGTGATGCTTCCAGAGGTCATACATCCTCTTCTTAATATCATTAAATCATCTTTGTCATTAGGATACTTAACAAAAACCTTTAAACTAGCCGTAATTAAACCATATAAATAACCACTTGATCCTACAGAATTAGTTAATTACAGGCTGATATCGGTTCTACCTTTTCTGTCAACCATTCTAAAGAAAGCAATATCTTCACAACTATGTTCCTTTCTAGAAAGAAACAGTATCTAAGAAGATTTCCAGTCTGAATTTAGACCAGGGGTGTCAAACTCATTTTGGTCGGGGGGCCGCATACTGCTTAATCTGATGTCAAGGGGGCCAGACCAGTGAACTCATAGCAAAATTACATGGAACTAACAATAAGTCCACTTTTTTGTATTAGTGCATTATTTTATAAATTGTATTAAATTATAAAAATCTTTAAATTAAATGATTAATGAATGATGATTGTCCTTTTACAAAATATATTATGAAAAACCTACGTAGTATGTGCAATTTCAAAAACACCATTACTCAGTTTAACATTTATTTAAGTGCATTATGCATAAAAAAAATTGTCAGTTATTTTACAATGATGATGTTTCAGTTTTGTGGAACTTAACACATAACATTAATCAAATATCAATTATTTAAAAATTAATTTTCCAACTCTGGGAACCCATTCTGAACACATTGAACGAATTGACTTCACACACTTAAAATCTTAAGTGGCAGCTGTTTAAAAAAAAATAAAAAATGTAAAATTTGCAAGTTTATACATATGTGTGTTTTTTTTATGTAAACAAATTAACATTAACAATTTGCGAAAACTGCAATTTGCTAAAGACCTGAAATCGTTTCTCAAACTCCCTCAGCAACTCTGAAATATTGTCTTTGTACTGCCTCACGTCAGGATGAACGCTTGCAGCACGAAACTGGCTTTCACTGCAGCCTCACTGAACTCTCAGCTTCGGGTGAAAACAGATCGCTTTTTCCTCAGACCTACCAACATTTCATTTACCTTCTGTATTCTCAGTTTCCCAATCACCTCCGTGGATAGGAAGAGGTCAATTTTTCTTGAAAAATCTGACACTTTGTGTCCACTTTTCTCTTTTTTGACAAAGAAATTTCGATGACAACAGGAAAGCACGTAAACTGACAGAACTAAACGCCGCTCAGTGCTGCCATCTGCTGTTTGTTCCGCCGAAAATTAAAAAAAATTTTTCCATGTTGCAGATTTATCTCACGGGCCGGACTGAACCCCCTGGCGGGCCGGATCCGGCCCGTGGGCCGTACATTTGACACCCCTGATTTAGACCATATCATAGTGCTGAGACTGCTCTCATTAGAGTTACAAATGATTTGCTCTTATCATCCGATTTTGGTTGTATCTCTCTGTTAGTGTTACTGAATCTTAGTGCTTTATTTGATACAATCGACCACAAAATCCTTCTGAATTGACTAGAAAATTGTTGGAATTATTGGATTTGCATTAGCATGGTTCAAATCATACTATTCTGACCGTTATCAGTTTGTAGCAGTAAATGAGATGTTATATTTATCATGGGTTTAGTATGGAGATCCTCAAGGTTCAGTACTAGGACTTTTACTTTTTGCCCTGTATATTCTTCCTTTGGGTGCAATTATTAGGAATCATAGCATTAGCTTTCACTAATACGCTGATGATACTCAGCTCTATATTTCTTCTAATCCTAATCAAACACTGATATGACATAAAAAAATTGGATGATTAATAACTTTCTACTGCTTAATTCTGAAAAAACAGAGATTCTAAGTATTAAACCAAAAACTTCTGCACGTAATAATCTAGACTACTGCCTAACACTCGATGGCTGCTCTGTCAAGTCTTCGTAGTCAGTTAGAAACCTGGGTGTGCTCTTTGATGCCAATCTTCCATTTGAAAGACCCATTTCTAGCATCTGTAAAACCGCATTCTTCCATCTTAAAAATATATCTAAATTACGACATATGCTCTCAATGACAAAGGAGGAAAAGTTAGTTCATGCATTCATGAGTTCAAGGCTAGATTATTGTAATGCTCTACTGGGTGGTTGCCCTGCACGCTTAATAAAAACATTCCACCTGGTCCAAAATGCAGCAGCTCGAGTTCTTACAAGAACCAGGAAGTATGAGCATATTAGCTCAGTTCTGTCAGCACTGCAATGGCTCCCTATTAGACACTGAATACATTTTAAAATCTTGGTAACTACTTACAAAGCATTAATTGATTTAGCTCCCCGGTACTTGAGTGATCTCTTAACACATTATAGTCCTACACGTCTCTTAACACATTATGGGTGATTCTCACGAAAACGTGGTTTTAAAAATGTCAAACATGAAAATTTAAAAAATGCTTCAATTAACAAAACATTATTTCAGACATTTGAACCAAAGTCTGAATTATTTGTGCACATTATTTTAAAAACATTTACTTAGTTTAAGACATTTTTGAAAATTTCCAAAACAAATTCTAAAAACAATCTCATTACCGCAACGGTCTGAAAACATCAACGCTGTTAGAAAAGCTAATACATTTTTTAAATTGGATTATTAAGAATCATGCACAATAATTGGAAATTCTGAAATAATGTTTATTTTTTTATTTTTTTCGAATACTTTTTCTCATTAATGCAACCTCCCACAATTTACAACCTATTTTTTTTTATATTTCAATGAAACCTGACCAATTTTTTTTTATTTTGTGACAAACCTGAAGGAACATAATGTAGAGTCTGCACAAGTGTTGAAAGGTAAACTACAAATTTTCTTTTAATTAAATGAACATTTATAGAACTGTTTCAGTAATGATACATAGGTTTTGGAAATGAGTTTAATTATCCTGGTAATGATAAAAGTATCTGAGGTTTTGTTAAAATCATAAAATTTAATGTAGAACATAGTCATGGATTCAAGTTTAAATAAGTTTAATTTTGTAGTGACATTATAAAAATTAAAGTCATTATAAAAATATTATAACTATCACATATTACAAACAGAATAAATTAAATAAAGTGTACTTCATGTTTTTCAGGTAGATCTAACGGTAGTTTCAGTACTGCCTGCTTCATGCATACTCTTTCTGTCTCTGTCAGCAGCCAGGGCTTCACATGTGATAAATGTAGGGACATAGTCAGGCTGACAGAGAAGATCTCAGAATTAGAGACACGCATCCAAACTTTAATTGAGGATGGTAAGAATGCAAGGGTTTTAGATACTGCTTTGGATGCGACTAGCTTAGCAAACCCTGTACATTGTTCGGTTCCGGCTGTAGAGCCCGTGCAGCAGGACAACTGGGTGACTGAGACGGCATAATCGCGGGTCAAAAAAATCAATGTTCCATTCCGATTAGAACATCAAACAGGTTCTCCCCACTCAGTGATGCACTCACTGAGAAACCTGTTGAAAGTGCCCTAGTGATTGGCGATTCTATTACTCGGAATGTGAAAATAGAGGCTCCAGCCACCTTTTGGATGGATGGCTGGATGTCTAAGTGGTGCCCGCAGAATAACATAGGGTTTATAGACAATTGGAAAAGTTTTTGGGGCAGACCTGACCTGTTGAAAAGAGATGGTATTCATCCCACCTGGGATGGTGCCGCTCTTCTCTCTAGTAATTTGGCACATAGTCTTAGAGCTAAACCTTGACAAACTGGGGCCCAGGTCAGGAAGCAGACAAACTGGCTAAACCGACCGTCTGCTAGCTGTCTCACGTCACAGAGGTCAGATAAATTACAACACATAGAGACTCTTTCACCTAGATATCATCCTATAGAGACTGTGTCTGTTCCCCGAATTAGCAAATACAAAAAATTATAAATATTTAATTGATTTACAAACAACTAAGAACGGGTATAACACAAATGAACAAATGATAAAGCTTGGGTTACTGAATATACAATCCCTTTCCTCAAAAGCACTTATTGTAAATTATATGATTACAGATCATAAACTAGATGTGCTGTGTTTGACAGAAACTTGGCTAAAACCAGATGATTACATTACTTTAAATGAGTCCACCCCTCAAGATTACTGTTATAAGCATGAGCCTCGTTTGAAAGGTAAAGGAGGAGGTGTTGCTGTAATTTATAGTAACACGATCAGTACTGCTCAAAGGTCTAATTTGAAAAATAATTATTTTGAAATGATGGTCCTTAATGTAAAATTATCTAGTGCAAGTAATAAACTTTTGTGCTGGCTATTCTATGCAGGCCACCAGGGCACCATACAGACTTTATCAAAGAATTTGCTGATTTTCTCTCAGACTTAGTAATGTCTGCAGATAAAGTCATAATTGTCGGTGATTTTAATATCCCTGTAGATAATGAAAAAGACTCATTGGGATTGGCATTTAGAGACATTTTAAACTCTATTGGAGTTACACATGTATCAGGACCCACTCATTCTCGTAATCATACTTTAGATGTAATATTGTCGCATGGGATCAATGTTGATACTGTTCAAATTCTGCAGCAGAGTGATGCTTAATTCTGAAAAAACAAAGATTCTAATTATTAGACCAAAAAGTTCAGCACATAATAATTTAGACTACTGTCTAACACTCGATGGCTGTTCTGTCAAGTCTTCCTCGTCAGTTAGAAACCTAGGTGTGCTCGTTGATACCAATATTTCATTTGAAAGCCATGTTTCTAGCGTCTGTAAAACGGCATTCTTCCATCTTAAAAATATATCTAAATTGTGACATATGCTCTCTAATAATATTGAATATTGATAATTCAAGTCTAATATTAAGTCTAATTTGGTCCGATTGGAGATGGGTTCATGATCTACACCGGGGAGGGTTTAGTAGAGTCACTGTCTCTGCAGACACCCCAGGGCAGTGCTGTGCTCGTGTCCACGTCCTTCATCTGATCTGGATACGGCCCGGATCCGGCTGACCATGGTAACCTCGGAATAAACAGAACAATATCAGCATAGATGCCATTCTTGTTCTGATGTATCGAGTACATCAAATGTTATGGGAATGTTCCTGGTTCCGGCTGACCTAAATTATGCAGCCTAACAATAATTTTACATGATTTGGATTAAAAATGTATATATAATGCGTTGTGTATGCCAGGTTGAAGAGATGTGTTTTTAGTCTAGATTTAAACTGACAGAGTGTGTCTGCTTCCCGAACTGTATTAGGAAGACTGTTCCAGAGTATAGGAGCTAAATAGGAAAAAGATCGACCGCCAGCAGTTGACTTTGATATTCTAGGTATTATAAGCTGGTCAGTATTTTGGGATTGCAGTAGACGTGTAGGACTATAATGTGTTAAGAGATCGCTCAAGTACTGTGGAGCTAAACCATTTAATGCTTTGTAAGTCATTAGCAAGATTTTAAAATGTATTCGGTGATTAATAGGAAGCCAGTGCAGGTTTGACAGAACTGGGCTAATATGCTCATACTTCCTGGTTCTAGTAAGAACTCGAGCTGCTGCATTTTGGACCAGCTGGAATTTGTTTATTAAGCGTGCAGGGCAACCACCAAGTAAAGCATTACAATAATCTAGCCTTGAACTCATGAATGCATGAACTAACTTTTCCGCATTGGTCTTTGAGAGCATATGTCGCAATTTAGATATATTTTTAAAGATGGAAGAATGCTGTTTTACAGATACTAGAAACATGTCTTTCAAATGAAAGATTGGTATCAAAGAGCACACCCAGGTTTCTAACTGACAACGAAGACTTGACAAAACAGCCATCAAGTGTTAGGCAGCAGTCTAGATTATTACGTGCAGATCTTATTGGTTTAATAATTAGAATCTCTGTTTTTTCAGAATTAAGCAGTAGAAAGTTATTAGTCATCCAATTTTTTATATCAGTTGTGCATTCTGTTAATTTAGTGAATTGGTACGTTTCATCAAGATGAGAAGAAATATAGAGCTGAGTATCATCAGCGTAACAGTGGAAGCTAATACCACGCTTCCTAATAATTGCACCCAAAGGAAGCATGTACAGGGTGAAAAGCAATGGTCCAAGTACTGAACCTTGAGGAACGCCATACTGAACCCGTGATCATTATGACATCTCCTCATTTACTGCTACATACTGATAACGGTCAGATAAGTACGATTTGAACCAGTGCAACTCCACTAATGCCAACATAATCTTCAAGTCTATTTAGAAGGATTTTGTGGTCGATTGTATCAAATGCAGCACTAAGGTCCAGTAACACTAACAGAGAGATACAACCACGATCGGATGATAAAAGCAAATCATTTGTAACTCTAATGAGAGCATTCTCAGTACTATGATATGGTCTAAAGCCTGACTGGAAATCCTCGTAGATGCTGTTTCTTTCTAGAAAGGAACATAGTTGTGAAGATATTGCCTTTTTTAGAATTTTTGATAAATTTTTGATTTGATATCGGCCTGTAATTAACTAATTCTGTAGGATCAAGTTGTGTTTTTTTAATAAGCGGTTTAATTACGGCTAGTTTAAAGGTTTTTGGTACGTATCCTAATGACAAAGATGAATTAACAATATTAAGAAGAGGATCTATGATTTCTGGAAGCATCTCTTTCAGAAGCTTAGTTGGTATTGGGTCTAGCATACATGTTGTTGATTTTGATGATTTAATGAGTTTAGATAATTCTTCCTCATAGCAATGAAGGAGTGGAATTTTTCTTCAGGGAAACTAAAATGTATTGTATTTTGTGATATTGTAGTAGACGGTTGCAAGGTTATAATTTTCTCTCTAATATTATGAATTTTAGCAAGTAAAGAAGTCCATGAAGTCATTACTGCTGTGCTGCTTTAAAGCACCTGGGGTTGAGGCTTTTTTTCTTGTTTATTTAGTCACTGTATCAAATAAATAACTAGGGTTGTATTTGTTTTCTTCTAAGAGGGTAGAAAAGTAAGCAGATCTAGCTGATTTTAAGGCCTTTCTGAATGCAATAGAGCTGTCTTTCCATGAAATGCGAAAAACCTCAAGCTTAGTTTTTTTCCACCTCTGCTTCATTTTTCTGGCTGCTCTCTTGAGGGCCCGGGTGTGCTCGTTGTACCACGGTGTTGGACTATTTTCTTTAATCTTCTTTAAGCGCAACGGAGCAACAGTGTCTAAAGTACTGGAAAAGAGAGAGTTAATAGTTTCTGTTGCAACAAGTTTAGAACCTATCCTAACCTTTAGTGCCAAACACAAAGGCACTTTCAACAGGTTTCTCAGTAGGTGCATCACTGAGTGGGGAGAACCTGTTTGATGTTCTGATCGGAATGGAACAGTGGTTTTTTGACCCGCGATTATGCCGTCTCACAGTCACCCAGTTGCCCTGCTGCACGGGCTCTACAGCCGGAACCGAACAATGTACAGGGTTTGCTAAGCTTGTCGCATCCAAAGAGGTATCTAAAGCCCTTGCATTCTTACTATCCTTGATTAAAGTTTGGATGCGTGTCTCTAATTCTGAGATCCTCTCTGTCAGCCTGACTATGTCCCTACATTTATCACATGTGAAGCCCTGGCTGCTGACAGAGACAGAAATAGTATCACCAAGCAGGAAGTGCATGTAAGAATTAAAGGAGATGACAAGACTCACCGTGTGTGTTAAGTCAAGTCAAGTCACCTTTATTTATATAGCGCTTTTTACAATGTAGATTGTTTCAAAGCAGCTTTACAGTGGTCACAGGAAAAACAATATAAACAAAGTTTGTTTGGCTGAACAGCAGCTTTAAACGAGCAGGCGAATCAATACAATTGATGAATTTTAAGTGTTAAGTTTCCCGACCTGAGCAAGCCATAGGCGACAGCGGCAAGGAACCAAAACTCCGGCAGGTGACGTAACGAATGAAGAATAGAATGGAGAAAAAACCTTGGGAGAAACCAGGCTCAGTCGGGGGACCAGTTCTCCTCTGGCCAGCAGCCAAACAGTGCATGATTATTATACAACAATTCAAGTCCAATATGAAGTCCAATTTGGTCCGGTTAGAGATGGGTTCATGATCGTGACAGGGGAGGATCTAGTAGAGTCACGGTCTCCGCAGACACCCCAGGGCAGTGCTGTGCTCGTGTCCACGTCCTTCATCTGATCTGGATACGGCCTGGATCCGGCTGACCACGGTAACCTCGGAATAAACAGAGACCAATATCAGCGTAGATGATATTCTTCTTCTGATGTATCGAGTAAATCAGATGTTATGGGAATGTTCACAGTTCCCGCTTATCTAAATTATGCAGCCTAACAATCATTTTACAAGATTTGGATTAAAAATGTATGTATAAAGTTACATCCCTGGATGTTATCTTTATTTATTTAGTCCTTGTATATTGTGTACTGGGTGTTGTTTGTTCTTTCTCTTGCTCTCTCTCTTTCCTTGCACAGGTCCTAACGTGGTTCAGCTGTGTTCAATTGTCTTGATGAGCTGGAGTGCTTAAAACAGAGGAACAGCACCAGTGGACAGAGCTCACTTTTACACGCGTCGCAGAGCTCCGCTGCGTGAGCGGTTTCGTGGCCGGTCTGCTCTCCTGCCCCAGTTGTGTTATGTTTAAGTTTGCCTTGTGCTAATTGGGGATTGTTAATGTTTTGGGGATTGTAGGGAGGTGGTTGCCATTTTCTTTGGGAACGTTTTCTCCTGTTTTTGGTTAGCTAGGTAGTTAGGAGAGGTCATTGTGTTTTATTTGGAGTTATTTCTTTTGGTAGGCAAGTTAGATTAATTCTCCTTAGTTAGAATCTCTTATGTTTATTATTTTGGCCTTAACCCCTCCTGAAGATCTTTTTCCCCCCTGTGTTCTAAAATAAAAGTTTTTCTTTATAAAAAAAAGCATTTGTTTGGTGGTTTAGTGTTTGAGCTGGGACAGGAGAGGGAACGGGATCGCCCAAATTAAGTTATTTATTCTTGTTACGGGCCTTCCCCAACCCTAGACTGGGGGAGGACGTAACAATAATGTGTTATGTGTATGCCAGGTTAAAGAGATGTGTTTTTAGTCTACATTTAAACTGACAGAGTGTGTCTGCTTCCCGAACTCTAATAGGAAGAGTTTAGGAGCTAAATAGGAAAAGGATCGACCGCCAGCAGTTGACTTTGATATTCTAGGTATTATAAGCTGGTCAGTATTTTGGGATCGCAGTAGACGTGAAGGAGTATAATGTGTTAAGAGATCGCTCAAGTACTGTGGAGCTAAACCATTTAATGCTTTGTAAGTAATTAGCAAGATTTTAAAATGTATTCGGTGTTTAATAGGAAGCCAGTGCAGGTTTGACGGAACTGAGCTAATATGCTCATATTTCCTGGTTCTAGTAAGAACTCGAGCTGCTGCATTTTGGACCAGCTGGAATTTGTTTATTAAGCATGCAGGGCAACCACCTAGTAGAGCATTACAATAATCTAGCCTTGAACTCATGAACGCATGAACTAACTTTTCCGCATTTGTCTTAGAGAGCATACACTGTAAAAAATAATTCCGCATTTTAGTTTTTAGTAAGTTAATACTAATTTTGTAATTTTGTAAGTTAATACAACTTGCAGTTTCTGAATTTGTTAATTCAACTTAACATGTTAAGTTTTCACTGTCTCAACTAGTCTGTAAGTTGACTTAACTAGAGTATGTGTCATCTCAACTTAAGAACATAAGTATGCTAAGTAAGTTAGTGTATATATGAGTTCTCATTATTTATCACGTGAAGCGGGAAACGGGTCTCGTTCATCTGCCATGCAGGATCGAGTTTATCAGCAGATGATTTAATCTTCCCATCATCATCAAATCTGGTAAGTAAATATTCGTTCATATTGGTGTAATAACTTGTAAAATTACATATGAAGTAACCATCCATGTATTGTTTAAGTATCAACGTTTCTAGATTACATTGGACCGTTTCTAACCCAGTTTTGCCATTTATGTAGTTGATAGTTAGCAATCTATAGTTAAAATCTATAAATTTAGACTGTTATTACTTGTTTTCCTTTATCAAACATATGCAACATTATTTCATTAAGATGCCAAATAGGCGGGTGGCTAGACTAAAATTTCATTCGGAGGATATTTCGATCCCCCCATTTTATATATATATATATATATATATATATATCTCTAAATATTCTCTGAATGAAATTTTATGTGAGAACAATTAATAATAGTTATGTGAGAAATACTGTGATAGGCTACGGATGAATGGAATACGCGCGTTCATAATCACTGTCGTGTTCCAGTTCTTTCCGCCAAATCAGCAAGTCTAACATTAATCACTTTAAAGCCAAAAGCAGCTTCGACGCGCGAGTATAATACCAACGAGCTGACAAATATAATGTAATTTAATGTAAAACTATGTGTGGTGCGGCAGGGTTATCACAATCCTCCGGTTTTCACGCTGGATGCTCTATAACTGAATAGTTGTTCCGCTCTAGTTTTACCGTGTTCTCTCAAAAACGATAACGTTAGTGAAATGATTACGTGTCCGTGTTTCGCCAAACTACACCTATAAAACTTTCCTATAATCATGTAGCCTACTCTTATGAATGCTTCTGTGTACAGGTCAAGCTTTGGGATATACATTATAGCTGCATCTTTAATGGACAGCTCTGTTGTTTAGATAGTTTAAACGGTGACAGGATGGACCTGGCTTGTCAATCATATTATTAAAAAATTAATTTATCTTACCGTGAAATAAGGTTTTGGTCATATTCACCTCTACTATTTAGGATGGATAGAAAAGTATAGTAGCAAAGATAGTAAAGTAGTTAGTATCTGTAGTAGCAGTAATACATATTTTTTTTGACTATGCAATATCTTTTAAAATTAAGTGATTGCATGGTTCAGCACCACCAGTTTACCAGCTTTTATTAATAAATTCTAATGTTGATCTATCTTAGTGCAAGTGTCTCAGACAGCCACCAAGCTAACACAGTAAATAAAACTAACATTCCTCACACTCAAATGTAGTTTAGTATGATTGTTTAGAGGAAATAAAACAACTCTATAACATTACATTTTTTATTTTACAAATACACGTCAATAAATATATTTCAAGAAATTTTGTGAGAAACTATTACTGTAGTTCTAGTACTGTGTGTGTTCATTTAGAACTGAGTTTGCTCTAAAAAAACATTTGGCCAGGAACCATAAACAATCTGTCCGACTCTGTGCTGCGGCCTTCACGTTGAACTGTGATCTTTGTGCTTTCTCAGAGACCTGTGACATTACTCAATATTTCACACATTTGTAACACTAGAGAATGTTATGTGTATATATTTTGTTTTTTCTTTAATGCATATATGCCGTAATTCCGTTAGCAGCCATTAGAGGGCGCTAGAGGTAATTGGTGTCTGTATATAAGCCAGGAAATGTGTAGAGGGAGTGAGTTGTTTGGTAGAGGGAAACCGCATGGTTGAGCTCACGGCTACCTAAACTTCCTGAGTCCTGTTTGAGAACTGTTTAAGTTTCTGCTCAAATGTGAGTATGGTAAGGTTCCTACGTTTTGGCATATGATATATTTGTATTACAAAAGTTTATGTGCATTGCTTGTTTTGTAGAAAATGACTTTCTATTCTACTCCTACTTCTATTCGAACTGCTACAGCTACTTCAGCTGCTACTACTATTGCTGTAGTTGTTCTGTCCGTGGTTGCTGACTTTGGCGCTCTCTTTGGACATTGAGCGAGATCTACAGAGCAGCATATTTCTTCTCTCCCACACTGGATTTATTGGATTTTATCATTGCTTCACTCTCAAATAAACATGTGGGTCTTCTGCATCACTCTTCATCCCATCATCATCATCAACAACAATGAACACTCATGATAAGTTTTGCTATTGACTGTCTTTAAATGCATTGACTTAAAACTGTTTAGTCATTGTTTATCACTCATTGGGTTTAGGGAATAAAACTGAGAAAACGTATTAGTTTGAAGTGGTTTTTGTTATCAGTACCGTACGATTTCTTTGCAAACCTTCATAAAGGGAGGTGTTGCAGAGTGGCGCCCGAACAGGGACCCGCTTAAAGCTTTTGCGGGATTCCTTGAAAAAATAAAGATTGACGTTACTGAAACAAACAAATAATTTTAACAAATATATGCAATGGAAGAAAGAGAGCAGGTCGTTGATTATACTGAGGAAGCTTTCACTCATCGTAGGGACCCAGTAACAAACCTGATAGATACTTTTGATGAATTGTATTTGGATTCAGAAGAGGAAAGGGAAGTTAGAGTTGGGTCACTAGAGCAGGAAGTTGAACAGGCTGACCAAGCTGAATATTTACCCTTGCCTCCGCCGCCTAAGGATTTTTTAGAAGTCGAGTTACAATCCTGCAGGGATGAAACTGTCCAACGTATGAGTAGCATCAAAGCGCACCTTGCTGACATTGAACACAGAATCAGTGACTTTGTTACCTCAGAGATATTGAGCACGAAATTGAGAGTGAATGAGGACAGAATGAGTTATCTTAAAAGAGAGTTAGATAGAGTTCATAAACAGTGCTGTGCTAAAATTGACGATCTAGCTAAGAGCATGGTGGATTGTTTGAAACGACGTGATGACCAACTGGAACGACGGTTCAAGGCTATTCAACCAGTTGTACCAACTCCTGTTCATTCCAGTTCACATACCTCTCACAGAACATCTCCAGCACCCTCTAGAATGACCTCAATACCACAAGATACGACATGGCAAGTAACTCATCTTCCTTCACTATCTCATCTGCCTGCTGTTAAAATGGATTTACCCACTTTTAGTAATTTGAATTCTGAAGACCCCATGGAGTTCATTGATCGCTTTGAGGAGTATAATGAATTGAGACCAATGTCCCAGGAAGAGGTGTTGGCAGCGCTTTCCGTGAACCTTAAAGGAACTGCCAAAAGCTGGTGCAGAGCGGAGAAACATTATATTAGAGACTGGGATTCATTCAAAGAAAAATTCTTGTTTTCCTTTTTGAATGAAGATTATAAAGAGGTTGCTGCACAGAAATTGTCAAATTATCGTCAGAGAGTCAATGAAGTGGTGAGAGACTTTGCTTTTAACTATAGAGCAATGGCACTAAAGATTAACCCTCTGTTGCCCGAAGCTGAATTAGTGCAGGCAACATTAAGAAACTGCAATCCGCGGTTGGCATCACTGTTGAGGGAACGGTGAAAACTATTGATGAGCTGGTTCGTCTTGGCACTCAAATAGAGAAAGACTGGGCTGAGGGTAAGAGAAGATGGAATCAAGAGAAAAGTGAGGAACAGAAGAAGAGTTCTGCTGGTGGAAAAAATCAGCCTGATGCTTATTGATCCTACTGCTGGCTCTCAGTGTAAAAATGTCCTGCAGGCACCCATGGTTTTAAGACACTCATTCTTCAATGCTGTGATTGATACGGGAAGCACCTTTTCTTTGATGCAGCAGAAAGTATGGCGGAGACTAAAAAGGAAGGATGAGCTTTTGACGAGAAGCGCTCAGACGTTCATGCTTCTGTGGCGAGGGAGCGGTACAGGTTAACACCCAAGCCCAAATTTAGCTACTTGTAGAAAATTCGACTACGCCACCTGGGTGGGTTTTACCCAGGAAATAAAAATAAACCCCAGAGTTTGTTATTAGGTCACACAGGTTCGATTCTCTTATAAAGAAGTGTGGGCAGGAGACATGGGCATCATATAAAAATACAAAATGTATTTACCACTTGAATTCAAGATAGACAAATCACTTAAAATAGACTCAATATTATGGTGCCATTCATAGTGGCTTTCTCTCCAATTGACAGTGCAAAAACAATTTACATAAACGAAATTACAAAAAAAACAAAAACAGCACAAACTAATCAAGCTTAAATTATACCAAATTACAAAAACAAACTTAACAAAAAGAAAATGTCCCCACTGGTAACAAGATCCAGTGACAGACAATTACATAAACAACAAAAATAAACCAGAAGGAAGAAACATTAAACAAAACCCATTTACATAACTTTCAAATAAAGCAAAACAAAATATAATTACAGGGCTGGGGTTACCCACCGGAGTGATCACCAGCGATAGTTATCCAAAAACACACTTCCACACACACCCCACCGTGAACTGAGATCACACACTCGTACACTTCCAAAAGTGTCACACAGCAAACGTTGAAGCAGCACCACCACCACTAAAAGATCTTTCACCCGTGGGACCCCAGCTCCTGAAATAAACAAACAAGAATGAATGAAAAGCAAATTGCAGTCACAATTTCCACCGTAACACGATGGGCAACAGTCACCACAGCACAGTACACGTCATAATACACAACTCTACAAAAGAAACAGAGTAAAGGAAAAACTGTTAAAAGTTTGAGGAAACAGGACTCGAAGGAGCGGCCACGTCGTCCTTAGACCAGCCCCAATAAATGTACGATCATCCACCCCAAAGTAAACCAGAACAAGTCAATTAAAACAATCACAAAAGCCAGACGGCAGCAGCAGAAGTCCCTTTAACTAGTTGTAATCCAATATCGTTCGCTCGGTGCGCTGCAGAGACAGAACCGAGCTGCAATAATAATCGCCCAGGACGAAAGGGAGAATCCAAATGCGGATAGACGAGTTTTACAATCAGTTCACCGCTCAGGATACACAGCCTTCAAATAACCCGCTAGTAAAACTGAAAGGAGGGCAGTAATTGCATCCAAAACAGCATCCGGAGAAACGCACAAACTGATAAGACAGGCTGAAACCGCTGAAACAAAAAAACAGAAAAAGGGGGAGGATCCGAACGTGACGCCTCCCAGGCTGCAACCAACCAGCCCTGAAATAGTACCCACTCGCTGGTGATTGGTGCTCATGAGCGTCAATCACCAGCCTTACCTCATTCATACTGTCACAATCCACCCCCAGCCTCTGCATCGTCGCCCCGACGGTGGACTAAACCAAGACTTACCCTCTTAACATTCAGTCCCAAGGACTGAACCATGCCACAGCTGTACTACCCACTATACTAGACACCGTACCTGCCCCCAGTGATCGTGGGAGGTGATGTACATTAGAATGCTGCCCAGCGGTACTCCTTCCAGTCCTCCTCACCACACTCTCACCCATCAAAGCAGAGTGCAAAGGAAGGTCCATTACTGGCTGCACATTCATCACTGCCTCAGGGATTTCTTCTGATCCCTGGGCTTCACCAGAGCCATGAGATTCAGACTGAACCATACCCCAAGGTGCATGCCTACTACTGACCTGTGGTGTTTCAGGCACCAAGACAAACAAATCTCCCTCATCCAAATCCTCTTCCCGAGGCCGTACAGGTTCCACTACTGGAATCTCTTGCAATATGGGGGAGGAGTCCCTACCAATCTGAGGTTTCAGCAAAGATCGGTGCACATGCTTTAGTTTACCTAAATCCATGGTAGGAGCAATTGTATACACCACACCTCCTTCCTTAGGTGCCTTCAAGATCTGGTACACCACTAAGCTCCACAGGTCATGGATTTTATGTCGACCTCTCACGCTATAGTCGCGGAGATAAACCAACTGACCCTCCTTCAGTGGTGATTCTCGTACCTGCAGATCGTGCCTGGCCTTTCGGCGGTCAGCAGCGGCCCCCAATCGCTCACGAGCGCCCTCAAAAGCCACCTACAAACGATCCTGATGCTCCAGAACCCACGATGAACACTGCCTGCCCGCGGCTCTTCAACTCTACCAAGCAGGAAGTTGACTGGAAGTCTAGGCTCCTGCCCGAACATCAAAAAATACGGGCATTCCCCCGTAGCTTGGTGAGGAGTAGTGTTGTAGGCGAACAGTACCTGGGGAAGACAAGATGACCAATCCCCTTTCTTTGACACAGGCAAAGTGCGCAAGAGATTGTGCAACGTCCTGTTAAAACGTTCGCACTGCCCGTTTCCAGCAGGGTGGTATGGAGTAGTGCGTGACTTTTCAACTCCATATAAACAACACAGCTGATGAATGAGAGCTGACTCAAAGTTACTGCCTTGGTCCGAATGGATACGGCCCGGCACCCCAAATTTATAAAACCATTCAACAACCAGAACCTGTGCCACAGTCTCAGCTCGTTGGTTTCTAGTGGGTACAGCCAAGGTGTATTTGGTGAAAATATCGGTCATGACCAACACATTCTCAAAACCGGAACTTGAGGGTTCCAATACAGTAAAATCCAAGGCCAGAATCTCATTTGGCCGTGCAGCCAACAGGTGTCCCATGAAACTAACAGGGGCAGGCTGGACACCTTTGGCATACTGGCACCTCTCACACTCATGGCACCACTGGGCAATGTCTGAGGACATCCTTGGCCAATAACATCGTTGCCACACCAGCTGAGAGGTGCGCTCTACCCCTTGGTGCCCGTGCTGTTGGTGTAATTGCGTCAACACCTCCGACTTCATGGCCACAGGCAATAGCACTTGGAGGATCTCCTCTCCACCATCCGGGCGAAACACCCGACGATAAAGCACCCCCTCCTTCTCCACCAGGCGATCCCACTGCCGAAACAACAGCACAGCAGACCTAGAAAGTTTCTTACGCTCCTCAGAGCTGGGCGGGAATGTCCGCCTCCAAAACACCAGCAGCTCTCCAATAACTGGATCGGCCTGCTGCTGAGCAGACATATCGCTGGTGGAATAACCAGGAAATGATACAATCTTATTTACCTGAGTCACTAATTCGCCTTGGTCAACTTGACACAATGCAACTGGAACAGCTACACCTGGGCACAAATTCTGAACCTCTACCACAAATGGGTTCTGGCGTGACGAGGCATCAGCATTGCGGTTGCTCTTACCTGATCTATACTTAAGCTCAAAGTTGAAGGCTGCCAACTGGGCAGCCCAACGCTGTTCCATGGCACCCAACTTAGCTGAGACCAGGTAGCTAAGAGGGTTATTATCGGTGTAGACTACACACTTATGTCCCAGCAGGTACTCCCTAAACTTCTCGGTCATGGCCCACTTGAGCGCAAGAAACTCCAGCTTCATAGAACTGTAGTTTGAGGTATTGTGCTCAGTGGGCCTAAGACCTCGGCTACCGTAAGCTATAGGACGCACCTTACCTTGTTGCTCTTGTGAGAGGACCGCCCCTAGCCCTCCATGGCTGGCGTCCACCTCCAAAATGAAAGGAAGAGAAAAGTCAGCGTAGGCGAGTACGGGGGCTGTGGTAAGTCTACCCTTTAATTCCTCAAAGCCACTCTGACACTCAGTGGACCATGCCTCAGCAAACTCCCGGGACCCAGACTTTGACCGCTTTGGGGCTGCTAGCTCCGCCACCAACCTGTGGAGGGGGGCAGCCAGCCTCGCAAACCCCTCCACAAAGCGGCGGTAGTAGCTAGCAAACCCCAAAAATTACCGCAAACCTGCAACACTGGTTGGCTGAGGCCACTGAGAAACTGCCTCAATCTTTCCTGGGTCGGTGGAGACCCCTTCTGAGGAGATCACATGACCCAAGTACTGCACTTCACGTTTGAAGAAGGCACACTTGGAAAACTTGGCCTTCAAACCTTCCCTGAGTAACCGGCTTAAGACTACCTCCATCCGAGCTAGGTGTTGGTCAATTGTAGAGGAGAAAACAACAATGTCATCAAGGTACAAGAGGAGAGACTGGCACTGTTGGTCCCCAAACAACCGTTCCATTAATCTTTGGAAGGTGCTGGGGGCATTGCAAAGCCCAAATGGCATCCTGTTCCATTCAAAGAGCCCAAACGGAGTACAGAAAGCAGTCTTGGATTTATCTGCCTCACTAACAGGAACCTGATTGTACCCACTGGCAAGGTCCATGGTAGAAAACCAACGGGCCCCTGCCAGTGAGTCCAACGTCTCCTCAATAGGTCAAGTCAAGTCAAGTCACCTTTATTTATATAGCGCTTTTTACAATGTAGATTGTTTCAAAGCAGCTTTACAGTGGTCACAGAAAAGACAATATAAACAAAATTTGTTTGGCTGAACAGCAGCTCCAAAAGAGCAGGCGAATCAATACAATTGATGAACTTTAAGTGTTAAGTTTCCCCAACTGAGCAAGCCATAGGCGACAGCGGCAAGGAACAAAAACTCCGGCAGGTGACGTAACGAATGAAGAATAGAATGGAGAAAAAACCTTGGGAGAAACCAGGCTCAGTCGGGGGACCAGTTCTCCTCTGGCCAAAGCCAAACAGTACATGATTATTATATTGACAACAATTCAAGTCCAATATGAAGTCCAATTTGGTCCGGTTAGAGATGGGTTCATGATCGTCACAGGGGAGGGTCTAGTAGAGTCACGGTCTCCGCAGACACTTCAGGGTAGTGCTGTGCTCGTGTCCAGGTCCTTCATCTGATCTGGATACGGCCCGGATCCGGCTGACCACGGTAACCTCGGAATAAACAGAGAACAATATCAGCGTAGATGCCATTCTTCTTCTGATGTATCGAGTACATCAGGTGTTATGGGAATGTTCTCGGTTCCGGCTTATCTAAATTATGCAGCCTATCAATCATTTTACATGATTTGGATTAAAATGTATGTATAATGTGTTGTGTATGCCAGGTTGAAAAGATGTGTTTTTAGTCTAGATTTAAACTGACAGAGTGTGTCTGCTTCCCGAACTGTATTAGGAAGACTGTTCCAGAGTTTAGGAGCTAAATAGGAAAAGGATCGACCGCCAGCAGTTGACTTTGATATTCTAGGTATTATAAGCTGGTCAGTATTTTGGGATCGCAATAGACGTGAAGGACTATAATGCTATAGGGGGAAGAGGGAAGGCATCTTTCCTGGTCTTAGAATTTAAATGATGTTAGTCTACACACATGCGTAGACTACCGTCCTTCTTGACCAAAACGATGGGCGAAGCGTAAGGGCTACAGCTCTCTCTAATTACCTGGGCCTCAAGAAGTTGGTTAATGTGTGCCTTTACTACCTCATACTGGGGAGGAATACGTCTATACCGCTGGCGCACAGGGACCTCATCTATTAAAGGGATGTCATGGGAAATGAGATTAGTACATCTCAAATCCCCATCGTGTATGGAAAACATGGACGAATACTTCTCCAGTAGCGCCCTCACCTTACCTTGTTCTTCCACTGACAACACAGACAAGTCAATTGCCCTGATCTGCTCTTGAACAGACGGGGAAGCCTGGACCACTTGTGTACTCACCCTAGCTGAAACCTCCTGAACTTCGGTGACCTCTGGGGGTAAGCTGACCACATGAACATGGTTGACAGTGCTTGACTCGACCCCCCTGATCTGAAACTGGCTGGACGTCAATGAAATGGCAATGCTGTAAGGCCTGGAAAACAGAAATAGGGGCCTGTGACACAACGGGTAAATCAAAAAGACTTGTGCCATGCTGGCCAAAGAGCTCCCGGTAGCAGCGGCTCAGGACGTTCATTCCCAGAACCCCAGGAACCTGAGCACACAAACCACCGGGAGGATCTCTGACCACCAGCACTCCGCACCCTAAGACCACGCGCCCACAAAGCTGTACATCCAGCTCCAAATAGCCGATATAAGGAATTGAGAGGCCATTCGCAGCCTGGAGCTGTAACCAGTGGCACGACCTAAGCTGTTCCTGACCCCACGACCCGAAATTTGTCAAGAAACAACTCTCTGTAATGGTGGACACCATGGAACCAGTGTCCACCAGGCAAGGTACCATAACCCCACCCATACACACGTCGAGTTGTGGACATGTCGACATAAAACGAGACATAAAATTGACATCATTTAGAACACCCGAGCCTGTCTTTTCCCCGACCAAGCTGTGGCCCTGCAGCTCAGCGGGAACTAGTTTTCTGACGGGTGCCTGGACTGTGACTGCCCCCCCCCCCCTCGTTACCCCGGAATCTGCACGTGCTGGTGGAAAACGAGAAGGTCTCCGTTCCCCATCACAATCCCTGGCAAAATGACCAGGCTGCTGACACCTTCTACAAATGATCTGATTAAGCCGGGATAATGGCGAACGCTGAGGATTTTGAATTTGAGCCACACTTTGAGTAAGTTGATTCAATTGTTGTTGCTGCTTTTTCAGCATTTCTCGCAACTCGCTCAATTCGGAAGTCGCCGAGATACTACTTCCCCCTGTGTGCTGATGTCCCTGTACCACATACTGAATACCATAAGCAGAAGGAACTGATTGGCTTCGACCTCGTGCCCCCCCAGGCATTCCCTCACGTTCCCAGCGAATAGCTTCACTGCGGACGTCCAACAACATAGCAGTGGGTTGGCGGCGGACCAACTGTTTCAATTCACGTCGAAGCGCACCATCACTCACATGTTCAACAACGGCAGCCATCAGCTTACATTCCAGAGAAGGGAAAACACAGCTGCCTACACTCAAAAGATTAGAAATAATATGCCTCCTCTGGTTGAAGAATCTACCTGCTGCACAAACTGCCACAGACTTCTACAAAGGATTGCAGTTCTTGAAACAAAGCTACTTGTGGGACTACCAAACCAGACGGAACACACAACAGAGCTTCATCATGGACGTTCCCAGCACACAGCCGGTGAGTCCCATGAATCTAATGCTCCTAAACAGGCCATACTGAGTGCCGTAATTGATAAACATACAAATCGATGGCACAAACAGGGAGCGAGACCCAAAGGCACTCGAGACATCAGATTGTCACGAGTATCGCATTGTATTGTAGCATCCTCTACCCCAAACACTAGCTCCCTACCACCGCCAATACATCTGGAGAACAGATTTGAAGTGTTAATGAATGTGAGTGAGGAATCTCCAGACATGATGAATGTGGTTGAGGAATCCCCAAACATGATCGGACACAGATCAAATCTGCCAGCTAACACCAATGCTAACTACCGCTCAAGGTGGAGCAGACAGCGACACTCAGCTCTCAGAGCAGCCGAACCCAGGACTCTGATAGTGGGTGACTCTATTATCAGAAATATTAGCATCAGGGATACAACTACATGCTGCCTTCCACAAGCAAAAGTTTCTGATGTAAACAGGGAACTTAAGAGCATTCTGATGAAATATAAAACTGCAAACCGACTGATCATCCATGTGGGAAAGAATGATATTCGGGAGGAGCAGTCAGAACTCCTTAAAAGGGATTTCAATGAACTCTTTGAAATGCTCAGAAGTCTAAAAGTTCAGTCGTTCATCAGTGGACCACTCCCAGCAAGAGGAAAAAATAGATTTACACGTTTGCTTGGGCTTAATACATGGCTGCAAAAAACCTGCAACTTAAAGGGACTGAATTTCTTCGACAACTTCAATCTGTTCTGGAGTCAGAGACAGTTGTTCACACATGATGGCCTGCGCCCAAACAAACTGGGCTCAAGAGTGCTAAAGGACAATATCTACTTCTCCCTCCATCATCCTTCAGCAGTGTGTGCAAATCCACTTAATCTGAATGGCACAAACACACCTGGACAGAGTACAGCTGACCACAGGACTTCATTTCAGCACCTGAATGGACATGCGGCTGACACATCCCACAAGGACAGCGATAACACCACGCAGCCACAACAACCACTGTTCACGGACACAATCCTGACTGAGCCCTGCCCAGAGAGCTCACCGATAGACAGTGACGTGTTAGAACTGCTCCATGTTTCAGCAGCCAAGGACGACTTTCGGGAAAACAGCCAGGACAACATATTACAGCCTCCAGTAACACTAGAGCAACAGCCTCTCTCACCGGATACGCTATCCCTCTCCTCAGCATCCCCTCTGCTGTGTTTCTCTGAGAAAATGGAGGAACTGGTGTATGCTGGAACCAAACTCGCCCACTCTTTTGCTGCGAGCCGCAGACATCAACAAAAAAGCGGCGAGCTCCACAACCACCAAAGCCTGTGGGCCCAACTCAACCTCCCATTACTCCTGCGAGAGCTCTTCGGCCGCTACCACAACGCCAGGGCCCTCACCATCCTCCATCTGTTCTAGGTGAACCAAAAACAACTGATAAAAGCTCTCAGTGATGTGTGTCGGGTCCCCGCTATGATAACAGTGACTTTGTCAAATGTTTACAGAACAAGCGGGAACCCAGTGTGCCTGTTGCTTTCTCTATTTCAGTTTTATTACGTGATAGAAAGCCAAAGGCCTTCTCAAACCGTCTGGCAAACCCATTTAATCTGTTGCCTATTCAAACTAAGATTACTGTAGAGACAGAAAGTAAGACTGTTAAGTTAGCACTCTTAAACATCCGTTCACTTAAAAATAAATCACTTCTAGTCAATGATTTAATAACCACAAACAATATAGATTTTATGCTTCTAAATGAAACATGGCTTGAAGACAGTTGCAGTTCAACAATCCTGAATGAAACAGCCCCTCCTAACTTTACTTTTCTGAGTGTCTGCAGAGCTGTTAGGAGAGGTGGAGGTGAAGCTGCTCTATTTAAAGATGTCTATCAATGCAAACAAGTGTCATTTGGTGATTACTTGTCTTTTGAATATTTGGGTATTGTGTTAAAAGGTGCTCCTCGCATTCTACTTTTAGTCATTTACAGGCCTCCTAAATACTCTCCAGCCTTTGTGGAGGACTTTACAGAACTGTTATCAGCAACTTCCTCAGAGTTTGACTGTTTTGCTATTACTGGGGACTTTAACATCCACATAGAAAATGCAGAATCCAAAATGGCAAAAGAAATTCTAACAGTTTTGAATACTTTTGATCTGACTCAGCATGTACATAGACCCACACACAATCGTGGACATACACTAGATTTAATTATCAGTAAGGGTCTAAACATCTCATCCATTGTCATTAAGGATGTAGCTCTATCAGATCATTTCTGTATTTTCTTTGATATATTGATCTCTCCGACTGTTGAAGCTAGATCTATCTCGGTCAAAATTTAAGCGATGCTTAAATGAGAATACTAGTGCTCTGTTTAGGAAGGCTATATCTTTAACACCAAGCATATCTGCAGACTATGTTGATTTTCTTCTTGATTCTTTTAACTCAAAAGTTCAGAATGTTATTGATAACATTGCTCCTGTGAAAATCAGGAAGAAGAGTGGCAGACAAAAGGCACCCTGGAGAAATTCAACAGCAGTGCAAAATATGAAAAGACAATGCAGAAAAGCTGAGCGCATGTGGCGAAAGACAAATCTTGAAATCCACTATAACATCTATAAAGATAACCTTCATGCTTTCAATGTGGAACTAGGCAAAGCTAGACAGACCTTCTTCTCAAATATTATAAACAGAAACTTAAACAACACCCGCACTCTTTTTGCTACTGTAGAGAGACTAACAAATCCCCTAAGTCAGATTCCCAGTGAAATGCTCTCAGACAGCAAATGCTGTGAGTTTGCTTCCTTCTCTGAGAAAATAAATAATATCAGAAAGGCGATCAGCTCATCCTTGAGCTGCACTGGGGTAAAACAGACCAGACCACAACCTCAGAAAGTAGCTATTATGTCTGTTTTCGAAGCAATTGATGGTAAAATTTTGGAAGAAACAGTACAGCACCTTAAAACATCAACCTGCGCCCTTGACATACTTCCCACATCTTTTTTCAAAAGCGTGTTTAACTGTTTAGAAGCAGATATCCTAGAAGTGGTAAATGCCTCACTTCTTTCTGGGACTTTTCCAAAATCCCTAAAAACTGCAGTTGTTAAGCCGCTTCTGAAAAAGAGCAATCTGGATAACATCATATTGAGCAATTACAGACCAATCTCAAATCTTCCTTTCATAGGCAAGATCATTGAAAAAGTTGTTTTCAATCAGCTGAACAAGTTCTTAAGCTTGAATGGATACTTTGACAACTTTCAATCTGGTTTCCGACCACATCACAGCACAGAGACAGCACTCATAAAGATAATAAATGATATTCGTCTTAACACAGATTCAGGTAAATTATCAGTGCTGGTTTTACTCGACCTCAGTGCTGCGTTTGACACTATAAATCACAACATTCTCCTTGACAGGCTGGAAAACTGGGTTGGGCTTTCTGAGATGGTTCTTAAATGGTTCAGGTCATACTTGGAAGGGAGAGGTTATTATGTGAGTATCGGTGACCATAAGTCTGAGTGGACATCCATGACATGCGGAGTCCCTCAAGGTTCAATACTCGCACCCCTCCTGTTCAACTTATATATGCTGCCACTGAGCCAAATAATGAGAAAGAACCAAATTGCATATCACAGCTATGCAGATGACACCCAGATTTACCTCGCGTTATCACCTAATGATTACAGCCCCATTGACTCCCTGTGTCAATGCATTGATGAAATTAAAAACTGGATGTGCCTAAACTTCCTTCAGTTAAACAAAGACAAAACTGAAGTCATTGCATTTGGAAACAAAGATGAAGTTCTCAAAGTGAACGCATACCTTCACTCTAGGGGTCAAACAACTAAAAATCAGGTCAGGAATCTTGGTGTGATTTTGGAGTCAGACCTGAGTTTCAGTAGCCATGTAAAAACAATAACTAAATCAGCATATTATCATCACAAAAATATTGCAAGAATTAGATGCTTTGTCTCCAATCAAGACTTAGAGAAACTTGTTCATGCTTTCATCACCAGCAGGGTGGATTATTGTAATGGGCTCCTCACTGGCCTTCCCAAAAAGACCATAAGACAGCTGCAGCTCGTACAGAACGCTGCTGCCAGGATTCTGAGCAGAACCAGAAAATATGAACACATCACACCAGTCCTTAGGTCCTTGCACTGGCTTCCAGTTACATTTAGAATTGATTTTAAAGTACTGTTACTTGTTTATAAATCACTCAATGGCCTAGGACCTCAATACATTGCAGATATGCTCATAGAATATAAACCTAACAGATCACTAAGATCATCAGGATCAAGTCACTTAGTAATACCCAGGGTTCACTCAAAGCAAGGAGAGTCTGCTTTTAGCTGTTACGCCAGCCGCAGCTGGAACCAGCTTCCAGAAGAGATCAGGTGTGCTCCAACAGTAGCCACATTCAAATCAAGACTCAAAACACATCTTTTTACCTATGCATTTGCAGATTGAGCACTGTGCTATGTCCGAACTGTTTGCATTTTATTTTATACGTATTATCTTTTTATTCTTTTAATCATTTTTAATGTTTTATTTTTATCATTCATCTTTATGTAAAGCACTTTGAATTACCATTGTGTATGAAATGTGCTATACAAATAAACTTGCCTTGCCTTGCCTTATCCCAGGGGTCGGCAACCTTTAATGTTGAAAGAGCCATATTTAACAAAAAAAATTTTTTTCAAAAATGTTCGGAGCCACAATCTATGGGGGGTGGGGTGCGAAGCGAGGTGCGGGGGGTGCGACACTCCTTTCTTATAAGGGCTGATTTGGGGTATAGCAATGTGCCAGGTGTGTTGGTCAGAACACGACAGAGAAGGAAGAAATTGTCTCAAAGTGATTTATTCGATTAAACATGTCAAAGAGGGGAGCCAACCATTAATATGAGCTTCAATAATGTCCGGTAATGCTGAAGGAGATTGAGATGTGGGAGCACAAGAAGCACATGTGATCAAAGATCTCAGTAATGTCCTTGCTCAAATGGATGAGCTTGGATGGAGACTTGATGGAGACTTGGATGGAAGGTAGTGCAAAGGAGTGTGGTGTGTGTGTTTGTGGTTTTCCTGTAACAGATAAAACAAGATTCTAGTAACAGAATTACATATATATATATATATATATATATATATATATATATATATATATATATATATATATATATATATATATATATATATATATATATATATATATATAAACTATTGGCTTCTCCCCTCATACATGAACACGATTATATTCATTAATTATTATTACTTTATCTGAACATAGCAGATCAAAATGTAAACATAGAAAATGAAGCACAGCTAAATTAGCATCGGACTATAACACTTCAATAACTGCGTCATAACAAAGGTGAGTATGTGCATAAGCAAACATAGTGGTAATTGTGAACTCACTCTTATAAGACGCACAAAACACACAATAGGCACTCGTTCCGAGGCTGTTAACCAAGTTATTGGCTTTTCTCCAGCGCTCATGTATAATAGTTAACTGATATCTGCCGCGGTGGGTGATATATGATTCACTCTGAACTGAACTGCTTCACTTTCTGAACTAATGCGCGTCGTAGTTTCAGAATAAAAGTCCCCTGAAACAGTCAGCGCAACAGCGCTCTTATTCCTCTGATATGGCCTTTTTCACAGCGGGACCGCTGCTACAACTTACGTGCAGGGGATGAAAGAGCCGCAGCGCAGGGGATGAAAGAGCCGCAGCACAGGGTTGAAAGAGCCGCATGCGGCTCCGGAGCCGCGGGTTGCCGACCCCTGCCTTATCCAGAAGATTCAACAGGGCCAGGGAGAACTCTAACAAGGTCTCCCCATCCTGTTGTTTTCTGGAAAAAAATGAACTTGAACTTGAAACGAACTTGTGCAACTATATAATTCACGCAATGCCTGAATTATTTTGTTTGGATCCTCCCTCTCGTCCCTAGGCCGATATCGAATTTCCTCCCTCGCCTCTCCCTCCAAATGATCAACCAAGAAAAATGCTTGATCAACTGAAGAGAGATTGCGAAGCCGCATGCAGGCCTGAGCCTCCTCCACCCATTCCTCAATCATAACGCCGGACCTACCATTAAATTTCGGGCACTTACGATCTCGAGGAACAAAAACGAAACGATCAGTTGCTGATGCACCGATACCAGTGACTGGGGGATCTACAACAGCAGACTCAGAAGCATTAGATGGGCCAGGTTGTGCAATTGGCGCTTGCTCCTGGCGCATTCTATCATTATCTGCCCTTAATTGGGCTACCAATTCTCTCAACTCGCGTAGTTCGTCGTCCATAATTGCAAACCCCACAATTACTTACCACTACTGATGCAAATATGAAACTTGAGATCTTTTAATTTTGTGGGTGTGAAGAGTAGGACTGCTGCTGCCCAGCTTCTGGAGAAAAAAAAAAGGAAATACAAAATATCCAAAACAGAAAATACAAAAACAATACCCAAGTCTTCTGCACTACACAACAGAGACTCCTGCCGACTACGCCAGAATGTGGCGAGGGAGCGGTACAGGTTAACGCACAAGCCCAAATTTAGCTACTTGTAGAAAATTCGACTACGCCACCTGGGTGGGTTTTACCCAAGAAAAATAAAAATAAACCCCAGAGTTTGTTATTAGGTCACACAGGTTCGATTCTCTTATAAAGAAGTGTGGGCAGGAGACATGGGCATCATATAAAAATACAAAATGTATTTACCACTTGAATTCAAGATAGACAAATCACTTAAAATAGACTCAATATTATGGTGCCATTCATAGTGGCTTTCTTTCCAATTGACAGTGCAAAAACAATTTACATAAACGAAATTACAAAAAAACAAAAACAGCACAAACTAATCAAACTTAAATTATACCAAATTACAAAAACAAACTTAACAAAAAGAAAATGTCCCCACTGGTAACAAGATCCAGTGACAGACAATTACATAAACAACAAAAATAAACCAGAAGGAAGAAACATTAAACAAAACCCATTTACATAACTTTCAAATAAAGCAAAACAAAATATAACTAGATAGAGGAAGTTTATTATATAAACCTCAGTTGGCTTGAGAAAGCCTAGCCTGAAAGTTTAAACTAGTTGTAAAAGCTTCAAGCTTGAAAAGTTTTGAGAGTTTAAACTTTAAAACATGTCGCTAACAAGATTTATTTGGAGATTACTGATGATTCAGCTGAACAGTGAGTGGTCTGAAATATCAAAGAATAATAATGAATATTAAATAAACAACATTTACGTTGGTAATAAACATGAGTAAATTATTAATTGATCACAGAAGTGTTCCAATACTTGGTTAGTGCACAAATAGGGTACACGCATGGAGTTTTTTCATCATGAGGGATCATCGGTGTTGTAACGAAATACCAAAAAATAAATAACAATGCTTTTTGATCCCCAAAGTGTTGGAAAATTGCAATTAGTTTATAAAAATGTTTACGTTTTAATTACATCCTTGGCTTTTAACGGTCAGTTTTCACTAATGTGAATAATACTTTGTTTTATTTCTATTTTAAAGATGTATTTAAGCATTATTAATATAGTCTTGCCACTTTCAAAACAGACTGCAGTTACACTGCATGTATATGGAGCCCTTTATAAATTTATTTACTATATAAATGTGTGTATAGATAGATAGGTATATGTGTGTGTGTGTATAAAGCCTTTCTTCATGTGAAATAAAATAACTTAAATATTGGTATTTTTTAAATCATTCCTGCCAAGTACAATGGGGAAAGTAATGCAGTTTTTTCTTATCTCAAGCAGTTTTCAGATTGAATCGATCTGCCATGTCAGACTTCAGTTCAACACGGCAATAATAAATAAAGGAATTAAGGCAATGTAATATTTACTCAGGCATTAGTTATAAATAAACTTAGGCGCTATAGATAAACTTAGGCGCTTAGGCGTTCGTATAATTTGAATATTTTATTCAAGGGAATACCTTGAATAGGTTTTTTACCTGGGCCAATTTTCTTTCAGGATCTGGGGTTTCAGATCTAAAAGTTTTTAATGAAATGTATAAATATACTGTTATATACTGAAAATATTTTTTTCATAATGACAGGGGTGTAATGTTGTGATGTCACCACAAGATGGGGTGGACACTATCCAAAAGTGGCCAACAGCGCAAATATTGACATAATTGTCTATTATTGTGTCAAGACGCAAATATGTAATGTTCTCATTAATAAATAATACAGATAAATAATACAGTTATCACAGTAATAATACATTTTTGAGAAAATGTCATATGCAGAATATACAATTATTTATTTAATGTGATTAGTGCAAGGTCAAGTCAAGTCACCTTTATTTATATAGCGCTTTTTACAATGTAGATTGTTTCAAAGTAGCTTTACAGGAAAAATAATATAAACAAAGTTTGTTTGGCTGAACAGAAGCCAAGTGTTAAGTTTCCCCAACTGAGCAAGCCATAGGCGACAGCGGCAAGGAACCAAAACTCCGGCAGGTGACGTAACGAATGAAGAATAGAATGGAGAAAAAACCTTGGGAGAAACCAGGCTCAGTCGGGGGACCAGTTCTTCTCTGGCCAACAGCCAAAAAGTGCATGATTATTATACAACAATTCAAGTGCAATATGAAGTCCAATTTGGTCCGGTTAGAGATGGGTTCATGATCGTCACAGGGGAGGATCTAGTAGAGTCACGATCTCCACAGACACTTCAGTGCAGTGCTGTGCTCGTGTCCAGGTCCTTCATCTGATCTGGATACGGCCCGGATCCATCTGACCACGATAACCTCGGAATAAACAGAGACCAATATCAGCGTAGATGCCATTCTTCTTCTGATGTATCGAGTACATCAGGTGTTATGGGAATGTTCCCGGTTCCGGCTTATCTAAATTATGCAGCCTAACAATCATTTTACATGATTTGGATTAAAAATGTATGTATAATGTGTTATGTGTATGCCAGGTTGAAGAGATGTGTTTTTAGTCTACATTTAAACTGACAGAGTGTGTCTGCTTCCCGAACTGTAATAGGAAGACTGTTCCAGAGTTTAGGAGCTAAATAGGAAAAGGATCGACCGCCAGCAGTTGACTTTGATATTCTAGGTATTATAAGCTGGTCAGTATTTTGGGATCGCAATAGACGTGAAGGACTATAATGTGTTAAGAGATCGCTCAAGTACTGTGGAGCTAAACCATTTAATGGTTTGTAAGTAATTAGCAAGATTTTAAAATGTATTCGGTGTTTAATAGGAAGCCAGTGCAGGTTTGACAGAACTGGGCTAATATGCTCATACTTCCTGGTTCTAGTAAGAACTCGAGCTGCAAGGTGCACTACTGCTCTGTGCCACTGGGGAATACCTTGAAAGATACACACAGGAAATGTGTGTGTGTAAAGTGACTGCACTGACTCTAATGCATTTTCTATTAGAGGTTTATTTTATTAAATGTGCAATTTGTAAAAAAAAAAAAAAAAAACTCAAAATTAAAGTTGAAATATTATATTGTTCAAGTTCTTGACCTTGGGAAGAAGTTTGAAGTATAAACATTTTTTTTAATGTTTTTTTACATTGGTTTATATTAGTTTGATATTCACAGCTGTTTAGACCAAATGTCCACTGCAATTGACAACAAAAATTGCTATGAAGGAGTTATGATTTTATTTTATTTTTTTACTCATTAATATATGCCTAATTTAATGGGATATTACATTTTTTATTTTTCAGAAACCTGGAACCTAATTCTGGTCTGAAGGAGATATATGTATATATAAAGCGTTTCTTCCTGTGAAATAAAATAACTTAAATATTAGTATTTTTTAAATCATTCCTGCCAAGTACAATGGGGAAAGTAATGCAGTTTTTTCTAATCTCAAGCAGTTTTCAGATTGAATCGATCTGCCATGTCAGACTTCAGTTCAACACGGCAATTATAGCAGATAAAGGAATCAACGCAATGTAATATTTGTATAAAGCCTTCCTCCATGGGAAACAAAATAACTTAAATATTAGTATTTTAAAAATAATTCCTGCTCAAGTAATGCAGCAGAGTAATGCAGTTTTTTTTAAATCTCCAGCAGTTTACAGGTTGAATCGATCTGCCATGTTTTTTGCATCCTTTAAAAATCTTATTTCATTTACTGTTTAAGTGTTCACAAAACATCGATCTATCAGCGAATCTGCTCAGGAAGCGCGTTTGAACTCGAGAACAGGAGTCAGACTTTAGTTAAAAGCAGATAAAAGAATTAACACTGTTGGCGCAGCCATTTTCGTGAATTATAACCGGTTAATTTACTAAAATATACGGAGGAAAAACGCAGACATCACTCGGTATTCTGTTAGACCGGAACCACTTTATTTGCATATATCCATTTATGGATAACAGGTCACATACATACATACACGTGACATGAGCAGTATGAGGGCATACATCACAAACTTCAACACCCCCACTTGTTCTCATACTGTGCAGTTTTCCATTATAACAACAAAACACATGAACAGTCTTGTTTTTCTCTTTTGTTGCATTTACATGCCAAACATAAAACTCTTGAACTTTTCAAGTTTAAACTTTGTTACTGGTTTAGTCATAACATCAGCTACCATTTCTTCCGTGGGGCAATACCCAATTGTTACTTTTCCATCACTGAGTGCTGATCGAATGAAATGATACTTTATATCTACATGCTTACATCTTTGTCGACACACTGGGTTCTTCGACAGAGCAATGGCACCTTGGTTATCTTCAAAGATATGTACTGGCTCAAACAAACAATCATTATCCATACTGTTCAACAACTGTACAAGATACATGCTTTCCTGTGTTGTTGCGGCCAGTGCCATGTACTCAGCTTCACATGTAGACAAAGCAACTGTGGACTGTTTCTTTGACTTCCAGGAAATCAGAGGACCATTTTGAGTAAGACTAAAACAATATCCTGTCGTACTCCGCCTGTCATTTAGATCTGATGCCCAATCAGCATCACTGAATGCCACAAGTTTAAGATTTTCCTCACTTTTCTTGTAACATAGCTCATGATCAATTGTACCCTTTAAGTACCTCATCACATGTTTCACTGTAGCCCAGTGTTGTTCATTTGGATCAGACAGATATTGTGAGAGTTTACTGACAATCCAACTTAGATCGGGTCTAGTACATGTCATCAGATAGATCAAACTACCCACTGCCTCACGATACCTTTTAGAATCAACAGGATCCTCACCACTGTTGTAGTCAAGCTTTTGCTCGCATGGTGTTGATCTGGGTTTACAGTCTGACATATTGAATCTCTCTAGTACCTTTGAAATGTACCTTTTCTGATTCATTTTCACAAATCCTTCACCCTGATGAAAATCAATTCCTAGGAAATATTTGAGTTTTCCCAGATCTTTCATTTTGAATCTCGCTGTCAGCATCTTTTTCACAGAAAACAGTAAATCATTGTTACTGGCGGCAATTATCAGATCATCAACCCAGATAACTACAATCACTTTCTCCTTTTTGGTTTGTTTACTGTACGTGTACACACAGTGATCAGCTGAATTCTGGACAAAATCATTTTCACTGAGGTAGTCATGTAACATTTTGTTCCAGTTTCTACCTGACTGTTTTAAACCATACAGTGACTTGTTCAACTTACAGACAAGTTTCTCACCTATGTCTGACTTCACTTCAAAACCTTCTGGCTGCTCCATGTAAATCTCACAGTCAATTGGAGCATGCAGATATGCAGTTTTTACATCCATCTGGTGGAGATCAAGATCATATTTTGCTGCTATTTGCATTAAGGCACGAACTGAAGTGATATTTGCTGTTGGTGAGAAAGTCTCTTTGTAATCTACCCCCATTACTTGACTATAGCCTTTTGCTACATATCTGGCCTTATACGCCTCAGTCTCATCTGCATTGTTTTTGACAGCGTAGACCCATCTACCCCCCACTGCATGTTTACCTTCAGGTAGCGTAGTTAGAGTAAATGTTTCATTTTCCTTAAGGGAATCTATTTCCTCTTTCATGGCCCTATCCCACATCTGTGACTCACTTGAACTCATAGCATCCTTGAATGTTTGTGGTACGTCTCGCATTCTGTAACAGAAGTCCACATTGGTCAGAATATGATCATCACATTCAACATCAGAAACATAATCCGACAAATATTGAGGAGCTCTCCTATTTCTCTTAGGGTAACGCATACTGTGATCAACTACTTCTGCCTGAGAACCACCCTGATCTCTAGTCTCATTCTGAGGTTTATGAGTCTCTTCTGGGGTCTGATCGGTCACATTTTCTTTTGACTGGGAGGATACATATCTTTCCCCATGGAAATCATCATCTGACATTGAAATGTCAGTCTGTGTCTGGTGTTCAGTAACACGTTTTGTTACAAATCTCACAAGCCTGTGCTTGAGAATTTTTCCTGTGTCTGGGTAATATACCAGGTATGCAGGGCTGTTTTTGTCATACCCTACAAAAATTCCCTTTTCACACCGTGCATCTAATTTCTTTTTGTCCTGCTTGTATGCGTAACATACTGAACCAAAAACTCTCATTTTTGAAAGATCAGGTTTCCTCCCTGTCAGTGCAAAGTATGGGGTTTGCCGTATTCTGCCATTGTAGCACCTGTTGCGAATTACTGCAGCAGTCATTACAGCATACGTCCACAACATCTTAGGTAGATTGCTCTCTAAAAGCATGCATCTTGCCATTTCAAATAGCGTTCTCCAATTTCTCTCAGCAGTCCCATTTTGATGGGGTGAATATGGTGCTGAGGTCTCATGTCGAATACAGTTCTTGCTTAATAGAGACTGAAACTCGTTTGCTGTAAATTCTGTGCCGTTGTCTGATCTAACACACTTTATAGTCCCATAAGGGGCTGTATCAGCGAGGAACTTTTCAGTGGCTTTCACAGTGTCACTCTTAGCTTTCAGAAAATACACAAACACTGAACCCGAAAAATCATCAGTAAATGCCAATGCATATTTGAAACCGTCTTTAGCTACTGGGTCAATAGGACCAGCTAGATCTGTGTGCACAAGTTCCAGTGCAGCCTTAGCTCTTGTGTCAGGTTCCCTGTTTCTAGATTGAACAAATTTACCTTGTGTGCAAACCTCACAGTTTAGGTTAGATTTATCAATCTTTCCTTTGATTTTCATTCCTTCAACTACCTCCTGCAATCTGGAAACATCATCATAATTGCAGTGTCCAAGGATCTCATGCCAGGTTTGAATGTCATAACATCCGTTACAACTATCAATGTCCTTGCTGACAGTGTTCAGATAGTACAGTCTGTTGTATTCTTGAATGTTAAATTTAGTACCGCTTTTGTGGATGAGTTCATCACGTCCCTGTTGGAAGTTGATCGAAGCTCCATTCGTTGTTGCAGCTTTAACAGAAAAGATGTCCTGCGGGTACGATGGGATGTACAACGCGCTCCTCAGCATCGTCTTCACCCGTTTTCCCTCGTTGTCAATCAGACACACCTCCGCGTCGCCTCTTTTCAGCGCCACTCCGCTTGCTCTGGTCCCGTCAGCCAACTCAATGTAGTGTTTCTCCGGCTGGAATTTGTCATCAAACTTTTTAAATTTTTCAATGTCCGTAATAATGTGCGATGTCGCACCAGTGTCAACCATTAGCCCCTTTTGTTGCACACTGTGATATTGGCAGTCACTCACTCTAAAGACAAATGTGTGTTCGTCGTTGTCCTCTTTATCAGCTGCTTGTTTAACATTGTCTCTCTTTTTACGTCTACAATTTTCATCTTTGTGCGTCGAGCTTTTACAGTAATTACACCACAGTCTTTTGTGATTTCGGGCCGGGCAAGCACGGGCTTTGTGCCCCTTTTGACCGCAGTTATAGCACGTGAAATCCGAGTCTGCTGACGTTAGTCTTTCTCTCTCCCTCCGTTCCGGGACCGAGGCACTCGCTCTCATCACGTTATCATCACTCGCGCTGGTGTGAAACTTTTCTGTACTTTCAAAACTTCTCAACTTGGTTTTGAACTCTGCAAACGTCAGGTTTTCATCACTTTGTGTGATATGGACAGCGAACGGTTTAAACGAGTCTGGCAAACCTTTCAAAATCATCGCAATTAACAGTCCATCGCTGAGGCTCTCTTCGGCATTTCTCAGAGCTGTGATTGCGGTTTCTGCTCGAATAATATAATCCGTGACGCTCTCATTTGCCATTTTCTGTAGCGACGTTAACTCTGTGTACAGGCTGATTATTCGCGGTTTTCCTTTACCAGCATAATAACCTCTCAAAATCTTTAGAGCTTTCCTACCGTCGTCTGCAGCATCTCTCATTATAAGAGACAAACTTTTGTCATCCAGGTACTGAATGAGCTCAGCATATGCTTCGTCATTTTTGTCGACTTCATCCTCTTCCTCATCACCACGTGCGGGAGGCTCTGATAAAATCGCGTCCTTTAGGCCCAGCAAACGCAGGTGGCCTAGAAATTTCGTTTCCCAAATTTCGTAGTTCTTTTCATCCCCGTCAAAGTACAATCTGTTCCATCGGTTACCTACTTCTTTCCTGGGCCCATAACCTGTTGGCGCAGCCATTTTCGTGAATTATAACCGGTTAATTTACTAAAATATACGGAGGAAAAACGCAGACATCACTCGGTATTCTGTTAGACCGGAACAACTTTATTTGCATATATCCATTTATGGATAACAGGTCACATACATACATACACGTGACATGAGCAGTATGAGGGCATACATCACAAACTTCAACAAACACAATGTAACTATATACTCAAGAATTAGTTATAAATAACTTTTACTGTTAGACGCTGCATTTGAAGAGAGTCAGCGCGCGCTGCTCAGGGAAGCCGTTTACATGTGTCTTCCCCGTGCAAACACGAGCGAGAGTCAGAATTCGGCAATAAAGTACATAAATGAGCGCTATAAAAAAACTTTATAAATCTAATGTAAATAAACGCTTAGACGGTTATGCGTTGCCGCGAGTCCAGGAGGACGCGCGTTTAAACTTCACTTACCTTCCTAGGCTATAGTATCATAGTGCTCAACAGTGAAAAGCCGTCGCCACGTAAAGACGAATGAGAGTCAGATTTTGGCCATTTAAGTACATAAATCTTCAAGCAAACACGCTGCAGCGGTTACTTGATAATCGGAAACAATTTCCGTTTGATCATAAACTCTCTCACATAAATCTATTTTAGGAGATTATGATCTCTCTCTCCAGCAATAATGGCGGCTTTGAAAAGCTTTGAGGCTTTGAATTGCAGCGCTCTGATTCGTTCAAACTTCAGTGTTCTCACTGACAGGGGTGTAATTTTGTGATATTATGTATGTAAAATAGAGAGATTTAACTTACTAATTAAAGTAAAAAATTGATTGTAGACCTGCAAGTTTTTTTTTTTCAGGATTTAAAAAAAAATGCATGCCCATTGGAATGGACATGTTCACACATACTGTATTGAAATGTATTATATATCAGGTGTAATGTTGTGATGTTACCAACAGATGGAGTGGACGCTCTATCTAAAATTCAGTTTTCACTTCATTAGTGAAAGTCTATGGAGATTTTATGATTTTAATCTTCAGTTTTATCAAAAATCATAAGTCTGATCAGTCTGAAAAGGGATAGCAACTCAAGTCAGAACAGGTCTGAAGTCTGAGCAGAGTTTAGTGGTTGTAGCTTTAAAGCTCTAGGAGGAGATGCTTTTAGAATTTTAGGTAAGAAGAAGAATAATAACTAGATAGAGGAAGTTTATGATATAAACTTCAGTTGGCTTGAGAAAGCCTATCCTGAAAGTTAAATTTATTTGTAAAAGCTTAAAAAGTTGTTTAAGTTTACAGATAGATAGATGGAAAAAATTAGATCTTGAGCATATATACACTTGTTAGTTATTGCCTTGCGTTGTTTCTAGGCAGTTACTAAGGTGTCGTTATGTTCTTTGATCATAATTTAATCTTTAATCAATTGATGATCAATTTTGCTAGCAAGATTTAATGTTAATTATCTTGTTGCTAGCAAGATTTAGAATGAATTCTGAAGTCATTAGCAACATTTAACATAAATAAGCACGTTGCTGGCAAGAATTCGCTGAATTAGCATATTGGTAGCAAGATTTATTGTTAATTAACAAGTTGCTATCAAGATTTAGCATGATCTAGCATGTCACTAGTGAGAATTTGCGTGATCTAGCATGTTGCTAGCAAGATTTAACGTTAATTAACAAGACGCTATTGACATTTAGTGTGAACTAACATCTCGCTAGTGAGATTTGTTAATTCGTAGGTCGCTTGTGAGATTTAACATGAGTTAACATGTCACTGACGAGAATGAATGTTATTTAACAAGTCACTAGTGAGATTTAATGTTTTAAAGAACACAAGAGTCAGTTGACGCAGAGACTGGAGGTTATTGATGATTCAGCTGAACAGTGAGTGGTCTGAAATATCAAAGAATAATAATGAATATTAAATATAAATCTAAAATAAACAACATTTACATTGGTAATAAACATGAGTAAATAATTAATTGATTACAGAAGTGTTGCAATACTTGGTTAGTGCACAAAATGGCATCTAGGGTACACGCATGGAGTTTTTTCATCATGATGGATCATCGGTGTTGTAACGAAATACCAAAAAATAAATAACAATGCTTTTTGATCCCCAAAGTGTTGAAAATTGCAATTAGTTTATAAAAATGTTTACGGTTTAATTACATCCTTGGCTTTTAACGGTCAGTTTTCACTAATGTGAATACTTTGTTTTATTTCTATTTTAAAGATGTAATTAAGCATTATTAATATAGTCTTACCACTTTCTAAACAGACTGCAGTTCCACTGCATATATATGGAGCCCTTTATACATTTAATTACTATATAAATGTGTGTATAGATAGATATGTATGTGTATATATATATATGTATATATGTGTGTGTGTGTATAAAGCCTTTCTTCATGTGAAATAAAATAACTTAAATATTAGTATTTCTTAAATCATTCCTGCACAATTACAATGGGGATAGTAATGCTGTTTTTTCTAATCTCAAGCAGTTTTCAGATTGAATCGATCTGCCATGTCAGACTTCAGTTCAACACGGCAATTATAGCACATAAAGGAATCAAGGCAATGTAATATTTACTCAGGCATAAGTTATAAATAAACTGACGCGAGTGCGCGAGGACGCGCGTTTGAACTTCATTGAGAGTTGCCGTTCCCATAGTAATCTACTCAGCGGGGGGAAAGCCTTCACCGAGTAAACACGAATGAGTCACAATTTGGCCATATAAGTGCATAAATCTTCAAGCAAACACGCTGCAGTGGTTACTTGATAATCGGAAACAATTTCCGTTTGATCATAAACTCTCTCACATAAATCTATTTTAGGAGATTATGATCTCTCTCTCCAGCAATAATGGCGTCTTTGAAAAGCTTTGAGGCTTTGAATTGCAGCGCTCTTATTCGTTCAAACTTCAGTGCTCTCACTGACAGGGGTGTAATTTTGTGATATTATGTATGTAAAATAGAGAGATTTAACTTACTAATTAAAGTAAAAAATCGATTGTAGACCTGCAAGTTTTTTTTTTCAGGATTTAAAAAAAAAATGCATGCCCATTGGAATGGACATGTTCACACATACTGTATTGAAATGTATTATATATCAGGTGTAATGTTGTGATGTTACCAACAGATGGAGTGGACGCTCTATCTAAAATTCAGTTTTCACTTCATTAGTGAAAGTCTATGGAGATTTTATGACTTTAATCTTCAGTTTTATCAAAAATCATAAGTCTGATCAGTCTGAAAAGGGATAGCAACTCAAGTCAGAACAGGTCTGAAGTCTGAGCAGAGTTTAGTGGTTGTAGCTTTAAAGCTCTAGGAGGAGATGCTTTTAGAATTTTAGGTAAAAATAATAATAATAACTAGATAGAGGAAGTTTATGATATAAACTTCAGTTGGCTTGAGAAAGCCTAGCCTCAAAGTTAAATTTATTTGTAAAAGCTTAAAAAGTTTTGAAAGTTTACAGATGGATAGATGGAAAGAATTAGATCTTGAGCATATATACTCTTGTTAGTTATTGCCTTGCGTTGTTTCTAGGCAGTTACTAAGGTGTCGTTATGTTCTTTGATCATAATTTAATCTTTAATCAATTGATGATCAATTTTGCTAGCAAGATTTAATGTTAATTATCTTGTTGCTAGCAAGATTTAGTATGAATTCCGAAGTCATTAGCAACATTTAACATAAATAAGCATGTTGCTGGCAAGAATTTGCTGAATTAGCATATTGTTAGCAAGATTTATCGTTAATTAGCTTGAAAAGTTTTGAGAGTTTAAACTTAAAAATAAGTTATAATTATGCTTTTTGATCCTCAAAGTGTTGGAAAATTGTAATTAGTTTATAAAAATGTTTACGGTTTAATTACATCCTTGGCTTTTAACGGTCAGTTTTCACTAATGCAAAAAATACTTTGTTTAATTTCTATTTTAAAGCTGTAATTAAGCATTATTAGTATAGGCTAATCACTTTCAAAAGAGACTGCAGTTACACTGCATGTATATGTAGCCTTTTATATATACTAAATAGATGTGTATGTGTGTATATATATATATATATAATATGTATAGAGGTGTGTGTGTGTATATATATATATATATATATATATGATACTGTGAATAATACTTTGTTTTATTTCTATTTTAAAGCTGTGATTAAGCATTATTAATATAGGCTAATCACTTTCAAAAGAGACTGCAGTTACACCACAGTTACACTATATGTAGCCTTTTATATATACGAAATAGATGTGTGTGTATGTGTGTATATATATATATATATATATATATAAATAAATGGTACTGTGATACTGTGAATAATACTTTGTTTTATTTCTATTTTAAAGATGTAATTAAGCATTATTTATGTAGTCTTACCACTTTCAAAACAGACAGCAGTTACACTGAATGTATATGGAGCCCTTTATATTTACAATATAAATGTAGATAGATATGCATGTATGTGTGTGAATAGATTTAGGCGCTATAAATAAACGTAGGCGCTTAGGCGTGGACGCGCGAATGCGGGAGGACGCGCGTATATGGAGCCTCTAATACATACTTTTTAGATGTATATGTAAATCCTTCCTTCATGGGAAACAAACTTAAATATTAGTATTTTTAAAATAATTCCTGCTAAAGTACAATGAGGAGAGTAATGCAGTTTTTTCTAATCTCAAGCAGTTTTCAGTTGACTCGATCTGCCATGTCAGACTTCAGTTCAACACGGCAATTATAGCAGATAAAGGAATCAACGCAATGAAATATTTGTATAAAGCCTTCCTCCATGGGAAACAAAATAACTTAAATATTAGTATTTTTTAAATAATTCCTGCTCATGTAATGCAGCAGAGTAATGCAGTTTTTTTTAATCTCAAGCAGTTTACAGTTTGAATCGATCTGCCATGTTTTTTGCATCCTTTAAAAATCTTATTTCATTTACTGTTTAAGTGTTCACAAAACATCGATCTATCAGCGAATCTGCTCAGGAAGCGCGTTTGAACTCGAGAACAGGAGTCAGACTTTAGTTAAAAGCAGATAAAAGAATTAACACAATGTAACTATATACTCAAGAATTAGTTATAAATAACTTTGACTGTTAGACGCTGCATTTGAAGAGAGTCAGCGCGCGCGCTGCTCAGGGAAGCCTTTTCCAATGTATATTGACTCACGAGCGAGAGTCAGAATTCGGCAATAAAGTACATAAATGAGCGCTATAAATAAACGTAGGTGCTTAGACGGTTATGCTTTGGCGCGAGTCCAGGAGGACGCGCGTTTAAACTTCACCTACCTTCCCCATAGTAATGTACTCCTTTGCCGAGTAAAGACGAATGAGAGTCACAATTTGGCCATATAAGTGCATAAATCTTCAAGGAAACACGCTGCAGCGGTTACTTGATAATCGGAAACAATTTCCGTTTGATCATAAACTCTCTCACATAAATCTATTTTAGGAGATTATGATCTCTCTCTCCAGCAGTAATGGCGTCTTTGAAAAGCTTTGAGGCTTTGAATTGCAGCGCTCTGATTCGTTCAAACTTCAGTGCTCTCACTGACAGGGGTGTAATTTTGTGATATTATGAATGTAAAATAGAGAGATTTAACTTACTAATTAAAGTAAAAAATCGATTGTAGACCTGCAAGTTTTTTTTCAGGATTTAAAAAAATAAAATGCATGCCCATTGGAATGGACATGTTCACACATACTGTATTGAAATGTATTATATATCAGGTGTAATGTTGTGATGTTACCAACAGATGGAGTGGACGCTCTATCTAAAATTCAGTTTTCACTTCATTAGTGAAAGTCTATGGAGATTTTATGACTTTAATCTTCAGTTTTATCAAAAATCATAAGTCTGATCAGTCTGAAAAGGGATAGCAACTCAAGTCAGAACAGGTCTGAAGTCTGAGCAGAGTTTAGTGGTTGTAGCTTTAAAGCTCTAGGAGGAGATGCATTGAGAATTTTAGGTAAGAATAATAATAATAATAATAATAATAATAATAATAATAATAATAATAAGTTTAGATACAATATCACTAAGTTGGCTTTCTCAAGCCAACTTAATAACTAGAGAGGATAAAGTTCATCGAGACAAACTTTAGAAGTTGGCTGAGAAAGTCGCACCGGAACCTTTAATTTTGCATGTTGGTAGCACAATTTAACATTAACTATGAACTAGATAGAGGAAGTTTATGATATAAACTTCAGTTGGCTTGAGAAAGCCTAGCCTGAAAGTTAAATTTATTTGTAAAAGCTTAAAAAGTTTTGAAAGTTTACAGATGGATAGATGGAAAGAATTAGATCTTGAGCATATATACTCTTGTTAGTTATTGCCTTGCGTTGTTTCTAGGCAGTTACTAAGGTGTCGTTATGTTCTTTGATCATAATTTAATCTTTAATCAATTGATGATCAATTTTGCTAGCAAGATTTAATGTTAATTATCTTGTTGCTAGCAAGATTTAGTATGAATTCCGAAGTCATTAGCAACATTTAACATAAGCATGTTGCTGGCAAGAATTTGCTGAATTAGCATATTGTTAGCAAGATTTATCGTTAATTAGCTTGAAAAGTTTTGAGAGTTTAAACTTAAAAATAAGTTATAATTATGCTTTTTGATCCTCAAAGTGTTGGAAAATTGTAATTAGTTTATAAAAATGTTTACGGTTTAATTACATCCTTGGCTTTTAACGGTCAGTTTTCACTAATGCAAAAAATACTTTGTTTAATTTCTATTTTAAAGCTGTAATTAAGCATTATTAGTATAGGCTAATCACTTTCAAAAGAGACTGCAGTTACACTGCATGTATATGTAGCCTTTTATATATACTAAATAGATGTGTATGTGTATATATATATATATATATATAATATGTATAGAGGTGTGTGTGTGTGTGTATATATATATATATATATATATATATATATATATGATACTGTGAATAATACTTTGTTTTATTTCTATTTTAAAGCTGTAATTAAGCATTATTAATATAGGCTAATCACTTTCAAAAGAGACTGCAGTTACACCACAGTTACACTATATGTAGCCTTTTATATATACGAAATAGATGTGTGTGTATGTGTGTATATATATATATATATATATATATATATATAAAATAAATGGTACTGTGATACTGTGAATAATACTTTGTTTTATTTCTATTTTAAAGATGTAATTAAGCATTATTTATGTAGTCTTACCACTTTCAAAACAGACAGCAGTTACACTGAATGTATATGGAGCCCTTTATATTTACAATATAAATGTAGATAGATATGCATGTATGTGTGTGAATAGATTTAGGCGCTATAAATAAACGTAGGCGCTTAGGCGTGGACGCGCGAATGCGGGAGGACGCGCGTATATGGAGCCTCTAATACATACTTTTTAGATGTATATGTAAATCCTTCCTTCATGGGAAACAAACTTAAATATTAGTATTTTTAAAATAATTCCTGCTAAAGTACAATGAGGAGAGTAATGCAGTTTTTTCTAATCTCAAGCAGTTTTCAGATTGACTCGATCTGCCATGTCAGACTTCAGTTCAACACGGCAATTATAGCAGATAAAGGAATCAACGCAATGTAATATTTGTATAAAGCCTTCCTCCATGGGAAACAAAATAACTTAAATATTAGTATTTTTTAAATAATTCCTGCTCATGTAATGCAGCAGAGTAATGCAGTTTTTTTTTATCTCAAGCAGTTTACAGTTTGAATCGATCTGCCATGTTTTTTGCATCCTTTAAAAATCTTATTTCATTTACTGTTTAAGTGTTCACAAAACATCGATCTATCAGCGAATCTGCTCAGGAAGCGCGTTTGAACTCGAGAACAGGAGTCAGACTTTAGTTAAAAGCAGATAAAAGAATTAACACAATGTAACTATATACTCAAGAATTAGTTATAAATAACTTTGACTGTTAGACGCTGCATTTGAAGAGAGTCAGCGCGCGCGCTGCTCAGGGAAGCCTTTTCCAATGTATATTGACTCACGAGCGAGAGTCAGAATTCGGCAATAAAGTACATAAATGAGCGCTATAAATAAACGTAGGTGCTTAGACGGTTATGCTTTGGCGCGAGTCCAGGAGGACGCGCGTTTAAACTTCACCTACCTTCCCCATAGTAATGTACTCCGTTGCCGAGTAAAGACGAATGAGAGTCAGAATTTGGCCATATAAGTGCATAAATCTTCAAGGAAACATACTTGATAATCGGAAACAATTTCCGTTTGATCATAAACTCTCTCACATAAATCTATTTTAGGAGATTATGATCTCTCTCTCCAGCAGTAATGGCGTCTTTGAAAAGCTTTGAGGCTTTGAATTGCAGCGCTCTGATTCGTTCAAACTTCAGTGCTCTCACTGACAGGGGTGTAATTTTGTGATATTATGAATGTAAAATAGAGAGATTTAACTTACTAATTAAAGTAAAAAATCGATTGTAGACCTGCAAGTTTTTTTTCAGGATTTAAAAAAATAAAATGCATGCCCATTGGAATGGACATGTTCACACATACTGTATTGAAATGTATTATATATCAGGTGTAATGTTGTGATGTTACCAACAGATGGAGTGGACGCTCTATCTAAAATTCAGTTTTCACTTCATTAGTGAAAGTCTATGGAGATTTTATGACTTTAATCTTCAGTTTTATCAAAAATCATAAGTCTGATCAGTCTGAAAAGGGATAGCAACTCAAGTCAGAACAGGTCTGAAGTCTGAGCAGAGTTTAGTGGTTGTAGCTTTAAAGCTCTAGGAGGAGATGCATTGAGAATTTTAGGTAAGAATAATAATAATAATAATAATAATAATAAGTTTAGATACAATATCACTAAGTTGGCTTTCTCAAGCCAACTTAAATACGTTACGAAACCAGAAATTAACAGGTTGCCAAGTTGTTCTGGGTGGTTGCTAGGGTGTTGCTAAGCAGTTGCTATGGTATCCTGTGTGGTTGCTAGGGTGTTGCTAGGAGGTTGCTAGGGTAAGCAGAGTGGTTGCTAGGTGGTTGCTAGGGTAACCGGGGTGGTTGTTAGAGTAATCAGAGTAGTTGCTAGGGTGTTGCTAGGCGGTTGCTAGGGTAACCAGAGTGGTTGCTAGGCAGTTGCTAGGGTATTTTGGGTGGTTGCTAGGCAGTTGCTAGGGTAACTAGAGTGGCTGCTAGGGTGTTGCTAGGTGGTTGCTAGGGTAACCAGAATGGTTGCTAGGGTGTTGCTAAGGTAACCGGGGCGGTTGCTAGGCGGTTGCTAGGGTATTTTGGGTGGTTGCTAGGGTGTTGCTAGGGTATCCTGGGTGGTTGCTAGGGTGTTGCTAAGAAGTTGCTAGGGTAACCAGAGTGGTTGCTAGGTTGTTGCTAAGGTAACCGGGGCGGTTGCTAGGCGGTTGCTAGGGTATTTTGGGTGGTTGCTAGGGTGTTGCTAGGGTATCCTGGGTGGTTGCTAGGGTGTTGCTAGGCAGTTGCTAGGGTATCTGGGGCGGTTGCTAGGGTGTTGCTAGGTGGTTACTAGGGTATCCTAAGTGGTTGCTAAGCAGTTGCTAGGGTATTTTGGGTGGTTGCTAGGCAGTGGCTAGGGTAAACAGGGTGGTTGCTAGGGCGTTGCTAGGGTATTTTGGGTGGTTGCTAGGCAGTTGCTAGGGTATCCAGGGTGGTTGCTAGGATGTTACTAGGTAGTTGTGAGGTCTTCTGGGTAGTTACTATGGCATTCCTAGCACAATTTAACACTTAGCTAACCACTATTAGCATGTAGCTATTCACTGCTAGCATATGTAGCATGTTGGAAGTCCTGTTTGCTAGCATGAGTCAATAGAGCCAACCCCCATGTCTCTACGACACTCAGAAGCAGAGATATAGGTCTGGCTAAATGGTTGCTAGGGTTCTCTGTTTGGTTGCTAAGGAGTGGCTTCACAGCTACAGTGATGTTACTCCAAAGGCTCCTTGTGAGGATGAACGATATAAACCAACCAGAATGCCTCTACGACATTCAGAACTGAGGATATCTCACTTTGTATTTGGTTGCTAAGGTGCTCCATAATGGTTGCTAGGGCGTGGCTAGGAAGTGTTGAAGAAGTTGATGATTGACAGTTTGCTAGCCCGAGTCATACGAGCCCACCCTCAAATTTCTATGACTTTTCTATCCAGACATAGAAGTCGATCTATTTGAATGGAAGTCTAAGGGACGGGTTGCTAAGGTGCTCTAAATGGTTGCTAGGGCGTGGCTTAATAGCTTCACTGTGATCCTGAGACACTCATTGGTCCCCTGAGTAAAATGAGCCCTCCCCCTTGTCTCTGTGACGCTGTGATGCAGAGCTATGTTCAATTCAAAATCCCAATGCAATTTGGCATAGTAGATGCTGTTTCATGGGACGGCCTTCCCCATTCATCTCTATGGGGCAAATTTGGGCAGCTCTAGCACCCCAGGGGTACAACTTTCACCCCATTGTGTGGTATGTTCTTACAGAGGCTATCACCCTCTTCAAATGTGGCGAGTTTCATCTTTTTACAAATTCCTCACTCAGAGTTATTAATCGTCAAAGTTCGTCGCAATGTTAAGTCAATGGGATTTTTCGGCTGCTTTTTCGCCCCTGGGGCGGACACCGTACCCCCGACCCCTTAGAAAAGATATAGCAACTCGAGTCAGAACTTCCTGCTTGCACTTCCTGTTTCCTGTTTCATTCCCTTCATGTTTCATGGTAACTTGCATAGGGATTTTGCATTGAACATAACTCTGCATCACAGTATTGTACACTAATGGGGGAGGGCTCTTTTTAATCAGGCAACCAATGAGTGTCTCAAGATCACTATGAAGCCACTCCCTAACAACCAAACAGAGTACCCTAGCAACCGTTTAGCCAGACCTATATCTCTGGATCTGAGCATCGTAGAGACATGGGGGTTGGGTTTATTGACTCATGCTAGCAAACAGAACTGTCAACATGCTACACATGCTAGCAGTGAATAGCTAGATGCTAATAATGATTAGCTAAGTGTTAAATTGTGCTATGAATGCCATAGTAACTACCCAGAAGACCTCACAACTACCTAGTAACATCATAGCAACCACCCCAGATACCCTAGCAACTGCCTAGCAACGCCCTAGCAACCACCCCAGTTACCCTAGCAACCACCTAGCAACACCCTAGCAACTGCCCCAGATACCCTAGCAACTGCCTAGCAACGCCCTAGCAACCACCCTGTTTACCCTAGCAACCGCCTAGCAACACCCTAGCAACCACCCCGGTTACCCTAGCAACCACCTAGCAACCACCTAGCAACTCCCTAGCAACCACCCCGAATACCCTAGCAACCGCCTAGCAACACCCTAGCAACCACCCCGGTTACCCTAGCAACCAACTAGCAACACCCTAGCAACCACTCAGGATATCCTAGCAACCACCCCAGTTACCCTAGCAACCACCTAGCAACACCATAGCAACTGCCTAGCAACCACCCAAAATACCCTAGCAACTGCCTAGCAACACCATAGCAACCACCCCAAATACCCTAGCAACTGCCTAGCAACCACCCAAAATACCCTAGCAACTGCCTAGCTACCACCTAGCAACACCCTAGCAACCCCTCTGTTTACCCTAGCAACCACCTAGCAACACCTTAGCAACCACTCAGGATACCCTAGCAACCACCCCAGTTACCCTAGCAACCACCTAGCACACCCTAGCAACCGCCCCAGATACCCTACCAACTGCTTAGCAACACCCTAGCAACCACCCAAAATACCCTAGCAACTGCCTAGCAACACCCTAGCAACCATCTAGGATACCCTAGCAACCGCCTAGCAACCACTCTGGTTACCCTAGCAACCTCCTAGCAACACCTTAGCAACCACCCAGGATACCATAGCAACTGCTTAGCAACACCCTCCTGTTCCAACGCGCTCCTGTTCCTGAGCATTTGTCCCAGACCCATGAATGAGGTGTCAAAACGTGCGGCCTATTGAGGAGAGCGGTGCTCTATCTTTATTAAAAGATCGGGGGTATGATGGTCGCCCCAGGGGCGAAAAAGTACCGGAAATAAAACGCATAGACAATGCATTGAAAAATTCGTTGACTCTCAATAACTCGGAGTGAGGAATTTGTAAAAAGATGAAACTCGCCACATTTGAAGAGGCTGGCAGGCTCTAAAAGAATATACCACACAATGGGGTAAAAGTTGCACCACTGGGGCGCTAGAGCTGCCCAAACGAGCTGCCCAAATGTGCCTCGTGGTTTATTATTATTCCTCCACTTTTTTTTCGGCGCGCTACTCCTCCTAGGGCGTTTGTTCCAGACCCATGAATGAGATATCAAAACGTGCGGCCTATTGAGGAGAGGTGTGCTATATCTTTTCTAAGAGATCGGGGGTACGATGTTCGCCCCAGGGGCGTTCAAACAGGCGAAAAAACGCATAGACAATGCATTGCGACCAACTTTGACGATTAATAACTCGGAGTGAGGAATTTGTAAAAAGATGAAAATCACCACATTTGTAGAGGCTGGCAGCCTCTGTAAGAACATACCAAAAAATGGGGCAAAAGTTGCACCCCTGGGGTGCTAGAGCTGCCCAAACGTGCCCCCATAGACACAATGGAAACGGAAATCCTAGAAGAGTATTTATACGCGGTGCGAACGACTTTGACGATTAATAACTCGGAGCGAGAGATTTGTAAAAAGACGAAACTCGCCACATCTGAAGAGGGTGACTGGCTCTGTGAGAACATACCACAAAATGGGGTAAAAGTTGCACCCCTGGGGTGCTAGAGCTCCCAAACTTTCCCCATTGAAATGAATGGGGAAAACCGTCCCATGAAACATCATGTGCATAGGGATTTTGAATTGAGCATAGCTCTGCAGCACAGCGTCACAGAGACAAGGGGGAGGGCTCATTTTACTCAGGCGACCAATGAGTGTCTCAGAATCACTGGGAAGGTATTAAGCCACGCCCTAGCAACCATTTAGAGCACCTTAGCCACCCATCCCATAAACTTCCATTCAAATTGATTGACTCCTATTTCTGGATAGAAAAGTCATAGAAATTTGAGGGTGGGCTCGTTTGACTCGGGGCAGCAAACTCCCAATCACCAACGTCTTCAACACTTCCTAGCCACGCCCTAGCAACCATTATGGAGCACCTTAGCAACCAAATACAAAGTGAGATATCTTCAGTTCTGAATGTCGTAGAGGCGTTGTGATTGGTTTATATAGTTCATACTCACAAGGAGCCTTTGGAGTAACATCACTGGCTACTGCCAAGCCACTCCTTAGCAACCAAATAGAGTACCCTAACAACCATTTAGCCAGACCTATATCTCTGCATCAGAAAGTCGTAGAGACATGGGGGTTGGGTCAATTTAACAATTAGCCTTTGGAGTAACATCACTGGAAGCTTGAAGCATTTCCTTAGCAACCAAAGACAGTACCCTAGCAACCATTTAGCCAGACCTATATTTCTTCATCAGAAAGTCGTAGAGACATGGGGGTTGGGTCAAATTAACAATTAGCCTTTGGAGTAAAATCACTGGCAGCTACCAAGCCACTCCTTAGCAACCAAACAGAGTAACCTAGCAACCATTTAGCCAGACCCATATCTCTGCATCAGAGAGTCGTAAAGACATGGGGGTTGGGTCTATTTGACAATCAGCCTTTGGAGTAAAATCACTGGCAGCTGCAAAGCCACTCCTTAGCAACCAAATAGTTTACCCTAGCAACCATTAAGCCAGACCCATATCTCTGCTTCCAAGCGTCATAGAGACATGGGGGTTAGTTATATTGACTCATGCTAGCAAACAGGACTTCCTACATGCTACAAATGCTGGCAGTGAATAGCTACATGCTAATAGTGACTAGCTAAGTGTTAGATTATGCTAAGAATGCCACATAAAATACCCAGAACACCTGCCGCATCTGGCCCGGGGCGGATATTGCCACTGCGAGCACCACTCACATTTTCTTCAGGAAATGTACATTCTAGTTAGTGGTGCTCGCCTCGAGCACTACTATTACTATCTTACCAAGCCTATAATAAGGATGCTGATACCACCAAATTTTCGGAGCGCTCCTCCTCCTAGAGCGTTGGTCCCAGACCCATGAATGAGGCGTCAAAACGTGCGGCCTATTGAGGAGAGGTGTGCTATATCTTTTGTAAGCGATCGGGGGTACGATGGTCGCCCCAGGGGTGAAAAAGCAGCCGAAAAAACGCATAGACAACGCATTGCCACAAACTTTGATGATTAATAACTCGGAGTGTGAAATTTGTAAAAAGATGAAACTCGCCACATTTGAAGAGGCTGGCAGGCTCTGTAAGAACATACCACACAATGGGGTAAAAGTTGCACCCCTGGGGTGATAGAGCTGCCCAAACTTGCCCCCATAGACCTCAATGTTATTTATTAGTGGTGCTCGCCTCGAGCACTACTATTACTATCTTACCAAGCCTATAATAAGGATGCTGATACCACCAAATTTTCGGAGCGCTCCTCCTCATAGAGCGTTGGTCCCAGACCCATGAATGAGGCGTCAAAACGTGCGGCCTATTGAGGAGAGGTATGCTATATCTTTTGTAAGCGATTGGGGGTACGATGGTCGCCCCAGGGGCGAAAAAGCAGCCAAAAAATGCATAGACAAAGCATTGCCACAAACTTTGATGATTAATAACTCGGAGTGAGGAATTTGTAAAAAGATGAAACTCGCCACATTTGAAGAGGCTGGCAGGCTCTGTAAGAACATACCAAAAAATGGGGTAAAAGTTCCACCCCTGGGGTGCTAGAGCTGCCCAAACGCGCCCCCATAGACATCAATGTTAACGGAAATCCTAGAAGAGTATTTATACGCGTTGCAAACGACTTTGACGATTAATAACTCGGAGCGAGAAAATTGTAAAAAGACGAAACTCGCCACATCTTAAGAGGGTGGATGGCTCTGTGAGAACATACCACAAAATGGGGTAAAAGTTGCACCCCTGGGGTGCTAGAGCTCCCAAACTTTCCCCATTGAAATGAATGGGGAAAACAGTCCCATGAAACACCATCTACTATGTGCATAGGGATTTTGAATTGAACAAAACTCTGCAGTACAGCGTCACAGAGACAAGGGGGAGGGCTCATTTTACTCAGGCGACCAATGAGTGTCTCAGGATCACTGGGAAGCTATTAAGCCACGCCCTAGCAACCATTTAGAGCACCTTAGCAACCCATCCCATAGACTTCCATTCAAACTGATAGACTTCTATCTCTGGATAGAAAAGTCATAGAAATTTGAGGGTGGGCTCGTTTGACTCGGGGCAGCAACCTGCCAATCACCAACGTCTTCAACACTTCCTAGCCACGCCCTAGCAACCATTATGGAGCACCTTAGCAACCAAATACAAAGTGAGATATCTTCAGTTCTGAATGTCGTAGAGGCATTCTGGTTGGTTTATATCGTTCATACTCATAAGCAGTCTTTGGAGTGACATCACTGGCAGACACATAGCCACTCCTTAGCAACCAAATAGTTTACCCTAGCAACCATTTAGCCAGACCCATATCTCTGCATCAGAAAGTCGTAGAGACATGTGGGTTGGGTCTATTTGACAATCAGCCTTTGGAGTAACATCACTTCGAGCTGAAAAGCCACTCCTTAGCAACCAAACAGAGTACCCTAGCAACCATTTAGCCAGACCCATATCTCTGCTTCTAAGCGTCATAGAGACATGGGGGTTGGCTCTATTGACTCATGCTAGCAAACAGGACTTCCTTCATGCTACATATGCTAGCAGTGAATAGCTACATGCTAATAGTGATTAACTAAGTGTTAAATTATGCTAATAATGCCATAGAAACCCCCCAAAACACCTAATAACCACCTAGAAACAGCCCAGGACACCCTAGATGAGCAATAACAACCACCTAGCATAACCCTAGTAACCAACCAGTTAGCCTAGTCACACCTTAGCAATCGCCTAGGAACACCATAGCAACCACTCTGATTACCCTAGCAACCACCTAGCAACCACCCCGGTTACCCTAGCAACTGCCTAGCAACCACCTAGCAACCACCCCGGTTACCCTAGCAACTGCCTAGCAACCGCCTAGCAACCACTCCGGTTACCCTAGCAATCACCTAGCAACACCCTGGCAACCACTCAGTTTACCCTAGCAACCACCTAGCAACACCATAGCAACCACTCTGATTACCCTAGCAACAGCCTAGCAACCACTCTGTTTACCCTAGCAACCACCTAGCAACCACCTAGCGACGACTTTAGTTACCCTAGCAACCACCTAGCAACACCATAGCAACCACTCTTATTACCCTAGCAACAGCCTACCAACCACTCTGGTTACCCTAGCAACCACCTAGCAACCCCCTAGCAACACCCTAGCAACCAACCTGGTTACCCTAGCAACCACATAGCAACACCTTAGCAACCATCCCAGAGACCCTAGCAACTGCCTAGCAACATCATGGTTACCTTAGCTACTGCCTCACCTTGCCCGGGGCGGATTTTGCCACTGCGAGCACCACTCACATTTTCTTCAGGAAATGTACATTCTAGTTAGTGGTGCTCGTTGGCGAGCACTACTATTACTATCTTACCAAGCCTATAATAATGATGCTGAAATCTTCGGCGCGCTACTGCTCCTAGAGCGGTTTTCCCAGACTCATGAATGAGGCATCAAAACGTGCGGCCGATTGAGGAGAGGGGTGCTCTGTTTTCACTAAGCGATCGGGGGTACGATGTTTGCCCCAGGGGGCGGAACAAAAAACACCCCCATAGACGTCCCATTGAAACGAAATTTTGACGATTAATAACTCAGAGCGAGGAATTTGTAAAAAGATGAAACTCACCACATTTGTAGAGGCTGGCAGGCTCTGTAAGAACATACCACAAAATGGGGTAAAAGTTGCACCCGTGGGGTGCTAGAGCTGCCCAAAAATGCCCCTCGGTTTATTATTCTTATTCTTCCACTTTTTTTTCGGCGCGCTACTCCTCCTAGAGTGTTTGTCCCAGACCTATGAATGAGGCGTCAAAACGTGCGGCCTATTGAGGAGAGGTGTGCTATATCTTTTCTAAGAGATCGGGGGTACGATGTTCGCCCCAGGGGCGAAAAAGGAGCGAAAAAAAACGCATAGACAACGCATTGAAATCAACTTTGACGATTAATAACTCGGAGCGAGAAATTTGTAAAAAGACAAAACTCGCCACATTTGAAGAGGCTGGCAGGCTCTGTAAGGACATACCAAAAAATGTGTTAAAAGTTGCACCCCTGGGGTGCTAGAGCTGCCCAAACGCGCCCCCATAGACATCAATGTTAACGGAAATCCTAGAAGAGTATTTATACGCGGTGCAAACGACTTTGACGATTAATAACTCGGAGCAAGAAATTTGTATAAAGACGAAACTCGCCACATCTGAAGAGGGTGGCTGGCTCTGTGAGAACATACCACAAAATGGAGTAAAAGTTGCACCCCTGGGGTGCTAGAGCTTCCAAACTTTCCCCATTGAAATGAATGGGGAAAACCGTCCCATGAAACACCATCTACTATGTGCATAGGGATTTTGAATTGAACATAGCTCTGCAGCACAGCCTCACAGAAACAAGGGGGAGGGCTCATTTTACTCAGGTGACCAATGAGTGTCTCAGGATCGCTGGGAACGTATTAAGCCACACCCTAGCAACCATTTAGAGCACCTTAGCAACCCATCCCATAGACTTCCATTCAAATTGATCGACTCCTATCTCTGGATAGAAAAGTCATAGAAATTTGAGGGTGGGCTCGTTTGACTTGGGGCAGCAAACTGCCAATCACCAACGTCTTCAACACTTCCTAGCCACGCCCTAGCAACCATTATGGAGCACCTTAGCAACCAAATACAAAGTGAGATATCTTCAGTTCTGAATGTCGTAGAGGCATTCTGGTTGGTTTGTATCGTTCATAATCACAAGGAGCCTTTGGAGTGACATCAATGGCAGACGCTTAGCCACTCCTTAGCAACTAAATAGAGTACCCTAGCAACCATTTAGCCAGACCTATATCTCTGCATCAGAAAGTCGTAGAGACATGGGGGTTGGGTCTATTTGACAATCAGCCTTTGGAGTAACATCACTGGCAGCTGCAAAGCCACTCCTTAGCAACTAAATAGTTTACCCTAGCAACCATTTAGCCAGACCCATATCTCTGCTTCTAAGCGTCATAGAGACATTGGGGTTGGCTCTATTGACTCATGCTAGCAAACAGGACTTCCTACATGCTACATATGCTCGCAGTGAATAGCTACATGCTAATAGTGCCTAGCTAAGTGTTAGATTATGCTAATAATGCCATAGAAACCACCCAGAACACCAGCCGCACCAGGCCCGGGGCGGATTTTGCCACTGCGAGCACCACTCACATTTTCTTCAGGAAATGTACATTCTAGTTAGTGGTGCTCGCCTCGAGCACTACTATTACTATCTTACCAAGCCTATAATAATGATGGTGATACCACCAAATTTTCGGCGCACTCCTCCTCCTAGAGCGTTTGTCCCAGACCCATGAATGAGGCGTCACAACGTGCGGCCTATTGAGGAGAGGTGTGCTATATCATTTGTAAGCGATCGGGGGTACGATGTTCGCCCCAGGGGCGAAAAAGCAGCCGAAAAAACGCATAGACAATGCATTGCCACAAACTTTGATGATTAATAACTCGGAGAGAGGAATTTGTAAAAAGATGAAACTCACAACATTTGAAGAGGCTGGTAGGCTCTGTGAGAACATACCACACAATGGGGTAAAAGTTGCACCCCTGGGGTGCTAGAGCTGCCCAAACTTTCCCCATAGACACCAATGAAATTTATTATTTTTCTTCTTCTTCTTATTCCTCCACATTTTTTTTGGCGCGCTACTCCTCCTAGAGCGTTTGTCCTAGACTCATGAATGAGGCGTCAAAACGTGCGGCCTATTGAGGAGAGGTGTGCTATATCTTTTCTAAGAGATCGGGGGTACGATGTTTGCCCCAGGGGCGAAAAAGTAGCGATTTTTGGACCTATTGACTTTGCATTGAAATCAACTTTGACGATTAATAACTCGGAGCGAGAAATTTGTAAAAAGACGAAACTCGCCACATTTGAAGAGGGTGGCAGGGTCTGTAAGGACATACCAAAAAATGTGTTAAAAGTTGCTCCCCTGGGGTGCTAGAGCTGCCCAAACGCGCCCCCATAGACATCAATGTTAACGGAAATCCTAGAAGAGTATTTATACGCGGTGCAAACGACTTTGACGATTAATAACTCGGAGCGAGAAATTTGTAAAAAGACGAAACTCGCCACATTTGAAGAGGGTGGCTGGCTCTGTGAGAACATACCACAAAATGGGGTAAAAGTTGCACCCCTGGGGTGCTAGAGCTCCCAAACTTTCCCCATTGAAATGAATGGGGAAAACCGTCCCATGAAACACCATCTACTATATGCATAGGGATTTTGAATTGAACATAGCTCTGCAGCACAGCGTCATAGAGACAAGGGGGAGGGCTCATTTTACTCAGGCGACCAATGAGTGTCTCAGGATCACTGGGAAGATATTAAGCCACGCCCTAGCAACCATTTAGAGCACCCTAGCAACCCATCCCATAGACTTCCATTCAAATTGATCGACTTCTATCTCTGGATAGAAAAGTCATAGAAATTTGAGGGTGGGCTCGTTTGACTCGGGGCAGCAAACTGACAATCACCAATGTCTTCAACACTTCCTAGCCACGCCCTAGCAACCATTATGGAGCAGCTTAGCAACCAAATACAAAGTGAGATATCTTCAGTTCTGAATGTCGTAGAGTCATTCTGGTTGGTTTCTATCGTTCATACTCATAAGGAGACTTTGGAGTGACATCAATGGCAGCTGCACAGCCACTCCTTAGCAACCAAACAGAGTACCTTAGCAACCATTTAGCCAGTCCTATATCTCTGCATCAGAAAGTCGTAGAGACATGGGAGTTGGGTCAATTAGACAATCAGCCTTTGGAGTAACATGACTGCCAGGTACTAAGCCACTCCTTAGCAACCAAACAGAGTCCCCTAGCAACCATTTAGCCAGACCCATATCTCTGCTTCTGAGTATCGTAGAGACATGGGGGTTGGCTCTATTGGCTCTTGCTAGCAAACAGGACTTCCAACATGCTACATATGCTAGCAGTGAATAGCTACATGCTAATAGTGATTAACTAAGTGTTAAATTATGCTAATAATGCCCCCATAAGACCTAATAACCACCAATAACAACAACCTAGCATAACCCTAGTAACCAACTAGTAACCAACCTAGTGACACCTTAGCAACTGCCTAGGAAACACTCTGGTTACCCTAGCAACCGCCTAGCAACACCCTAGCAACCACCCCGGTTACCCTAGCAACCACCTAGCAACACCCTAGCAACCACCCTGGTTACCCTAGCAACCACCTAGCAACCACCCCAGTTACCCTAGCAACTGCCTAGCAACATCATGGTTACCCTAGCTACTGCCTCACCTGGCCCGGGGCGGATTTTGCCACTGCGAGCACCACTCACATTTTCTTCAGGAAATGTACATTCTAGTGTTGTGATTACTATTCTCCCAAATGAAACTTCGGCGCGCTACTCCTCTGGCACCGTTGGTCGTAGACCCACAAATGAGATGTCAAATCGTGCGGCTTATTGAGGTGAGGTGTGCTATATCTTTTCTAAGCGATCGGGCGTACGATGTTCGTTTTGTCCCATGAAAAATCAGCCGAAAAAATCCCCATTGACTTAACATGGGACAAATATTTCTAAAAGGATATATTTGGTTCTGAAGGTCGTAGAGCCTCGGGACTGGGCTCGTTTGACTCGGCCTATCAAGCAGTGAATAAGTAGTGACATACCATCTTCATAGCCACGCCTTAACAACCATTTACAGCACCCTAGCAACCGTAAAACAACGCTTACAAGACATATTTCAGTACTTTAATGTTGTAGAAGCACAGAGTATGATCTTTTAAACTCAGACTGCCAAATAATCTTTAGATATCATCCCATAAACTGTATGTCCACATCATAGCAACCATATAGAGTCCCCTAGCAACCATACAAACACATGAATCATCCATATCTCAGCATCAGAACATCGTACAGACATGACGGTTGGCTCTCTAGCAATGGTGTCTGACACTGCCGCATCTGGTTGCATTCGGGCCGAATATTGCCACTGCGAGCACCACTCACATTTTCTTCAGGAAATGTACATTCTAGTGTTGTGATTACTATTCTCCTAAACCAACCTTCGGCGCGCTACTCCTCTGGCACCGTTGGTCGTAGACCCACAAAAGAGATGTCAAATCGTGCGGCTTATTGAGGAGAGGTGTGCTATATCTTTTCTAAGCGATCAGGCGTACGATGTTCGTTTTGTCCCACGAAAAATCAGCCAAAAAAAGCCCCATTGACTTAACATGGGACAAATATTTGTAAAATCATATCTTTGGTTCTGAAGGTTGTAGAGGCTCGGGACTGGGCTCATTTGACTCGGCCTATCAAGCAATGAATAAGTAGTGACATACCATCTTCATAGCCAAGCTTTAACAACCATTTACAGCACCCTAGCAACCGTAAAACAACGCTTACAAGCCATATTTCAGTACTGGAATGTTGTAGAAGCACAGAGTTTGAACTTTCAAGCTCAGACTGCCAAATAGTCTTTAGATATCATCCCATAAACTGTATGACCACACCATAGCAACCATATAGAGTGCCGTAGCAACCATACAAACACATGAATCAGCCATATCTCAACACCAGAACATCGTACAGACATGGCGGTGGGGTCTCTATGTTTCTCCGACAGTGCTGCATCTGGCCCAGGCCCGAATTCTGCCACTGCGAGCACCACTCACATTTTCTTCAGGAAATGTACATTCTAGTGTTGTGATTACTATTCTCCTAAACCAACCTTCGGCGCGCTACTCCTCAGGCACCGTTGGTCGTAGACCCACAAAAGAGATGTCAAATTGTGCGGCTTATTGAGGAGAGGTGTGCTATATCTTTTCTAAGCGATCAGGCGTACGATGTTCGTTTTGTCCCACGAAAAATCAGCCGAAAAAAGCCCCATTGACTTAACATGGGACAAATATTTGTAAAATCATATCTTTGGTTCTGAAGGTTGTAGAGGCTCGGGACTGGGCTCGTTTGACTCGGCCTATCAAGCAGTGAATAAGTAGTGACATACCATCTTCATAGCCAAGCCTTAACAACCATTTACAGCACCCTAGCAACCGTAAAACAACGCTTACAAGTCATATTTCAGTACTGGAATGTTATAGAAGCACAGAGTTTGAACTTTCAAGCTCAGACTGCCAAATAGTCTTTAGATATCATCCCATAAACTGTATGACCACACCATAGCAACCATATAGAGAACCGTAGCAACCATACAAACACATGAATCAGCCATATCTCAACACCAGAACATAGTACAGACATGGCGGTGGGTTCTCTCTGTTTCTCCGACACTGCTGCATCTGGCCCGGGCCCGAATTCTGCCACTGCGAGCACCACTCACATTTTCTTCAGGAAATGTACATTCTAGTTAGTGGTGCTCGCCTCGAGCACTACTATTACTATCTTACCAAGCCTATAATAATGATGCTGATACCACCAAATTTTCGGCGCGCTCCTCCTCCTAGAGCGTTGGTCCCAGACCCATGAATGAGGCGTCAAAACGTGCGGCCGATTGAGGAGAGTGATGCTCTATCTTTACAAAGCGATCGGGGGTACGATGTTCGCCCCAGGGGCGATAAAGTACCGAAAAAAAACGCATAGACAATGATTTAAAAAATTCGTTGACTCTCAATAACTCTGAGTGAGGAATTTGTAAAAACATGAAACTCACCACATTTGAAGAGGCTGGCATGCTCTAAAAGAATATACCACACAATGGGGTAAAAGTTGCACCCCTGGGGTGCTAGAGCTGCCCAAACTTGCCCCATAGACATCAATGGTTTTTATTAGTGGTGCTCGTTGGCGAGCACTACTATTACTATCTTGCCAAGCCTAAAATGATGATTTTTCGGCGCGCTACAAATCCTAGAGCGTATGTCCCAGACCCATGAATGAGGCGTCAAAACGTGCGGCCTATTGAGGAGAGGTGTGCTATATCTTTTGTAAGCGATCGGGGGTACGATGTTCGCCCCAGGGGCGAAAAAGCAGCCAAAAAAACGCATAGACAACGCATTGCCACAAACTTTGATGATTAATAACTCGGAGCAAGGAATTAGTAAAAAGACGAAAGTCGCCACATTTGTAGAGGCTGGCAGGCTCTGTAGGAACATACCAAAAAATGGGGTAAAAGTTGCACCCCTGGGGTGCTAGAGCTGCCCAAACGCGCCCCCATAGACCTCAATGTTATTTATTATTATTTTTATTCTTCCACTTTTTTTCGGCGCGCTACTCCTCCTAGGGCGTTTGTCCTAGACTCATGAGTGAGGCATCAAATCGTGCGGCCTATTGAGGAGAGGTGTGCTATATCTTTTCTAAGAGATCGGGGGTACGATGTTTGCCCCAGGGGCGATAAAACAGCCGAAAAAACGCATAGACAATGCATTGCGACCAACTTTGACGATTAATAACTCGGAGCGAGAAATTTGTAAAAAGACAAAACTCGCCACATTTGTAGAGGCTGGCAGGCTCTGTAAAGACATATCAAAAAATGTGGTAAAAGTTGCACCCCTGGGGTGCTAGAGCTGCCCAAACGCGCCCCCATAGACATCAATGAAAACGGAAATTCTAGAAGAGTATTTATACGCGTTGCAAATGACTTTGACGATTAATAACTCGGAGCGAGAAATTTGTAAAAAGACGAAACTCGCCACATTTGAAGAGGGTGGATGGCTCTGTGAGAACATACCATAAAATGGGGTAAAAGTTGCACCCCTGGGGTGCTAGAGCTCCCAAACTTTCCCCATTGAAATGAATGGGGAAAACCGTCCCATGAAACACCATCTACTATGTGCATAGGGATTTTGAATTGAACATAGCTCTGCAGCACAGCGTCACAGAGACAAGGGGGAGGGCTCATTTTACTCAGGCAACCAATGAGTGTCTCAGGATCACTGGGAAGCTATTAAGCCACGCCCTAGCAACCATTTAGAGCACCTTAGCAACCCATCCCATAGACTTCCATTCAAATTGATCAACTTCTATCTCTGGATAGAACAGTCATAGAAATTTGAGGGTGGGCTAGTTTGACTCGGGGCAGCAAACTGCCAATCACCAACGTCTTCAACACTTCCTAGCCACGCCTTAGCAACCATTATGGAGCACCTTAGCAACCAAATACAAAGTGAGATATCTTCAGTTTTGAATGTCGTAGAGGCATTCTGGTTGGTTTATATGGTTCATACTCATAAGGAACCTTTGGAGGAACATCACTGGCTACTGCAAAGCCACTCCTTAGCAACCAAACAGAGTACCCTAGCAACCATTTAGCCAGTCCTATATCTCTGCTTCTGAGCATCGTAGAGACATGGGGGTTGGGTCTATTTGACAATCAGCCTTTGGAGTAACATCACTGGCAGACGCTTAGCCACTCCTTAGCAACCAAACAGAGTACCCTAGCAACCGTTTAGCCAGACCCATATCTCTGCTTCTGAGTATCGTAGAGACATGGGGGTTGGCTCTATTGGCTCATGCTAGCAAACAGAACTTCCAACATGCTACATATGCTAGCAGTGAATAGCTACATGCTAATAGTGATTAACTAAGTGATATATTATGCTAATAATGCCATATAAACCCCCCATAACACCTATTAACCACATAGAAACGGCCCAGGACACCCTAGATGAGCCATAACAACCACCTAGCATAACCCTAGTAACCAACCAGTTATCCTAGTGACACCTTAGCAACCGCCTAGGAACCACTCTGGTTACCCTAGCAACCGCATAGCAACACCTTAGCAACCACTCTGGTTACCCTGGCAACCGCCTAGCAACCACTCTGGTTACCCTAGCAACCACCTAGCAACCACCCCGGTTACCCTAGCAACTGCCTAGCAACCGCCTAGCAACCACTCTGGTTACCCTAGCAACCACCTAGCAACACCCTGGCAACCACTTAGTTTACCCTAGCAACCACCTAGCAACACCATAGCAACCACTCTGATTACCCTAGCAACAGCCTAGCAACCACTCTGGTTACCCTAGTAACCACCTAGCAACACCTTAGCAACCACTCTGGTTACCCTAGCAACCGCCTAGCAACCGCCTAGCGATGACTCTGGTTACCCTAGCAACCACCTAGCAACCACTCTGGTTAGCCTAGCAACCACTTAGCAACACCCTAGCAACCACCCTGGTTACCCTAGCAACCACCTAGCAACACCCTAGCAACCACCTAGCGACGACTCCGGTTACCCTAGCAACCACCTAGCAACACCCTAGCAACCAACCCAGTAACCCTAGCAACCACCTAGCAACACCTTAGCAACCACCCCAGTTACCCTAGCAACCACCTAGCAACCACCCTGGTTACCCTAGCAACTGCCTAGCAACATCATGGTTACCCTAGCTACTGCCTCACCTGGCCTGAGACGGATTTTGCCACTGCGAGCACCACTCACATTTTCTTCAGGAAATGTACATTCTAGTTATTATTATTCTTCCTTCACTTTTTTTTCGGCGCGCTACTCCTCCTAGGTGTTTTGTCCTAGACCCATGAATAGGGCAACAAAACGTGCGGCCTATTGAGGAGAGGTGTGCTATATCTTTTCTAAGGGATCGGGGGTACGATGTTCGCCCCAGGGGCGAAAAAGCAGCCGAAAAAACGCATTGACTTAACATTGCGACCAACTTTGACGATTAATAACTCGGAGCGAGAAATTTGTAAAAAGATGAAACTCGCCACATTTGTAGAGGCTGGCAGGCTCTGTAAGAACATACAAAAAAATTGGGTAAAAGTTGCACCCCTGGGGTGCTAGAGCTGCCCAAACGTGCCCCCATAGACGCAATGGAAACGGAAATCCTAGAAGAGTATTTAAACGCGTTGCAAACGACTTTGACGATTAATAACTCGGAGCGAGAAATTTGTAAAAAGACGAAACTCGCCACATCTGAAGAGGGTGGATGGCTCTATGAGAACATACCACAAAATGGGGTAAAAGTTACACCCCTGGGGTGCTAGAGCTCCCAAACTTTCCCCATTGAAATGAATGGGGAAAACCGTCCCATGAAACGCCATCTACTATGTGCATAGGGATTTTGAATTGAACATAGCTCTGCAGCACAGCGTCACAGAGACAAGGGGGAGGGCTCAATTTACTCAGGCGACCAATGAGTGTCTCAGGATCACTGGGAAGCTATTAAGCCACGCCCTAGCAACCATTTAGAGCACCTTAGCAACCCATCCCATAGATTTCTATTCAAATTGATCGACTTCTATCTCTGGATAGAACAGTCATAGAAATTTGAGGATGGGCTCGATTGACTCGGGGCTGCAAACTGCCAATCACCAACGTCTTGAACACTTCCTAGCCACGCCCTAGCAACCATTATGGATCACCTTAGCAACCAAATACAAAGTGAGATATCTTCAGTTCTGAATGTCGTAGAGGCATTCTGGTTGGTTTATATCGTTCATACTCACAAGGAGCCTTTGGAGGGACATCACTGGCAGACGCTAAGCCACTCCTTAGCAACCAAAACTAGTATCCTAGCAACCATTTAGGCAGTCCTATATCTCTGCATCAGAAAGTCGTAGAGACATGGGAGTTGGGTCAATTAGACAATCAGCCTTTGGAGTAACATGACTGGCAGGTACCAAGCCACTCCTTAGCAACCAAACAGAGTACCCTAGCAACCGTTTAGCCAGACCCATATCTCTTCTTCTGAGTATCATAGAGACATGGGGGTTGGCTCTATTGGCTCATGCTAGCAAACAGGACTTCCAACATGCTACATATGCTAGCAGTGAATAGCTACATGCTAATAGTGATTAACTAAGTGTTAAATTATGCTAATAATGCCATAGAAACCCCCCATAACACCTAATAACCACCTAGAAACGGCCCAGGACACCCTAGATGAGCCATAACAACCACCTAGCATAACCCTAGTAACCAACCAGTTAGCCTAGTGACACCTTAGCAATCGCCTAGGAACCACTCTGGTTACCCTAGCAACCGCCTAGCAACACCATAGCAACCACTTTGATTACCCTAGCAACCACCTAGCAACCACCCCGGTTACCCTAGCAACTTCCTAGCAACCGCCTAGCGACGACTCCAGTTACCCTAGCAACCAACTAGCAACACCATAGCAACCACCCTGGTTACCTTAGCAACCACCTAGCAACACCCTAGCAACCACCTAGCGATTACTCTGGTTACCCTAGCAACCACCTAGCAACACCCTAGCAACCACTCTGATTACCCTAGCAACCACCTAGCAACACCATAGCAACCACTCTGATTACCCTAGCAACCACCTAGCAACACCATAGCAACCACTCCGGTTACCCTAGCAACCACCTAGCAACACCCTGGCAATCACTCAGTTTACCCTAGCAACCACCTAGCAACCACTCTGATTACCCTAGCAACAGCCTAGCAACCACTCTGGTTACCGTAGCAACCGCCTAGCGACGACTCCGGTTACCCTAGAAGCCACCTAGCAACACCATAGCAACCACTCAGTTTACCCCAGCAACAGCCTAGCAACCACTCTGGTTAACCTAGGAACCACATAGCAACACTTTAGCAACCGCTTAGCAACCACCTAGCAACACCCTAGCAACCACCCTGGTTACCCTAGCAACCACACCGGTTACCCTAGCAACCACCTAGCAACACCTTAGCAACCACCCCAGTTACCCTAGCAACCACCCTGGTTACCCTAGCAACTGCCTAGCAACATCATGGTTACCCTAGCTACTGCCTCACCTAGCCCGGGGCGGATTTTGCCACTGCGAGCACCACTCACATTTTCTTCAGGAAATGTACATTCTAGTTAGTGGTGCTCGTTGGCGAGCACTACTATTACTATCTTACCAAGCCTATAATAATGATGCTGAAATCTTCGGCGCGCTACTGCTCCTAGAGCGGTTTTCCCAGACTCATGAATGAGGCATCAAAACGTGCGGCCGATTGAGGAGAGGGGTGCTCTATTTTCACTAAGTGATCGGGGGTACGATGTTTGCCCCAGGGGGCGGAACAAAAAACACCCCCATAGACGTCCCATTGAAACGAAATTTTGACGATTAATAACTCAGAGCGAGGAATTTGTAAAAAGATGAAACTCACCACATTTGTAGAGGCTGGCAGGCTCTGTAAGAACATACCACAAAATGGGGTAAAAGTTGCACCCGTGGGGTGCTAGAGCTGCCCAAAAATGCCCCTCGGTTTATTATTCTTATTCTTCCACTTTTTTTTCGGCGCGCTACTCCTCCTAGAGTGTTTGTCCCAGACCTATGAATGAGGCGTCAAAACGTGCGGCCTATTGAGGAGAGGTGTGCTATATCTTTTCTAAGAGATCGGGGGTACGATGTTCGCCCCAGGGGCGAAAAAGGAGCGAAAAAAAACGCATAGACAACGCATTGAAATCAACTTTGACGATTAATAACTCGGAGCGAGAAATTTGTAAAAAGACAAAACTCGCCACATTTGAAGAGGCTGGCAGGCTCTGTAAGGACATACCAAAAAATGTGTTAAAAGTTGCACCCCTGGGGTGCTAGAGCTGCCCAAACGCGCCCCCATAGACATCAATGTTAACGGAAATCCTAGAAGAGTATTTATACGCGGTGCAAACGACTTTGACGATTAATAACTCGGAGCAAGAAATTTGTATAAAGACGAAACTCGCCACATCTGAAGAGGGTGGCTGGCTCTGTGAGAACATACCACAAAATGGAGTAAAAGTTGCACCCCTGGGGTGCTAGAGCTTCCAAACTTTCCCCATTGAAATGAATGGGGAAAACCGTCCCATGAAACACCATCTACTATGTGCATAGGGATTTTGAATTGAACATAGCTCTGCAGCACAGCCTCACAGAAACAAGGGGGAGGGCTCATTTTACTCAGGTGACCAATGAGTGTCTCAGGATCACTGGGAACGTATTAAGCCACACCCTAGCAACCATTTAGAGCACCTTAGCAACCCATCCCATAGACTTCCATTCAAATTGATCGACTCCTATCTCTGGATAGAAAAGTCATAGAAATTTGAGGGTGGGCTCGTTTGACTTGGGGCAGCAAACTGCCAATCACCAACGTCTTCAACACTTCCTAGCCACGCCCTAGCAACCATTATGGAGCACCTTAGCAACCAAATACAAAGTGAGATATCTTCAGTTCTGAATGTCGTAGAGGCATTCTGGTTGGTTTGTATCGTTCATAATCACAAGGAGCCTTTGGAGTGACATCAATGGCAGACGCTTAGCCACTCCTTAGCAACTAAATAGAGTACCCTAGCAACCATTTAGCCAGACCTATATCTCTGCATCAGAAAGTCGTAGAGACATGGGGGTTGGGTCTATTTGACAATCAGCCTTTGGAGTAACATCACTGGCAGCTGCAAAGCCACTCCTTAGCAACTAAATAGTTTACCCTAGCAACCATTTAGCCAGACCCATATCTCTGCTTCTAAGCGTCATAGAGACATTGGGGTTGGCTCTATTGACTCATGCTAGCAAACAGGACTTCCTACATGCTACATATGCTCGCAGTGAATAGCTACATGCTAATAGTGCCTAGCTAAGTGTTAGATTATGCTAATAATGCCATAGAAACCACCCAGAACACCAGCCGCACCAGGCCCGGGGCGGATTTTGCCACTGCGAGCACCACTCACATTTTCTTCAGGAAATGTACATTCTAGTTAGTGGTGCTCGCCTCGAGCACTACTATTACTATCTTATTAGTGGTGCTCGCCTCGAGCACTACTATTACTATCTTACCAAGCCTATAATAATGATGGTGATTCCACCGCGCTCCTGTTCCTAGAGGGTTTGTCCCAGACCCATAAATGAGGCGTCAAAACGTGCGGCCTATTCAGGAGAGCGGTGCTCTATCTTTACTAAAAGATCGGGGGTATGATGTTCGCCCCAGGGGCGAAAAAGCAGCCGAAAAAACGCATAGACAACGCATTGCCACTAACTTTGATGATTAATAACTCGGAGTGAGGAATTTGTAAAAAGATGAAACTCGTCACATTTGAAGAGGCTGGCAGGCTCTGTAAGAACATACCACACAATGGGGTAAAAGTTGCACCCCTGGGGTGATAGAGCTGCCCAAACTTGCCCCCATAGACCTCAATGTTATTTATTATTCTTCTTATTCTTCCACTTTTTTTTCGGCGCGCTACTCCTCCTAGAGCGTTCGTCCCAGACTCATGAATGAGGCGTCAAAACGTGCGGCCTATTGAGGAGAGGTGTGCTATATCTTTTCTAAGAGATCGGGGGTACGATGTTCGCCCCAGGGGCGAAAAAGGAGCGAAAAAAACGCATAGACAACGCATTGAAATCAACTTTGACGATTAATATCTCGGAGCGAGAAATTTGTAAAAAGATGAAACTCACCACATTTGAAGAGGCTGGCAGGCTCTGTAAGGACATACCAAAAAATGTGGTAAAAGTTGCACCCCTGGGGTGCTAGAGCTGCCCAAACGCGCCCCCATTGACATCAATGTTAACGGAAATCCTAGAAGAGTATTTATACGCGGTGCAAACGACTTTTACGATTAATAACTCGGAGCAAGAAATTTGTAAAAAGACGAAACTCGCCACATCTGAAGAGGGTGGATGGCTCTGTGAGAACATACCACAAAATGGGGTAAAAGTTGCACCCCTGGGGTGCTAGAGCTCCCAAACTTTCCCCATTGAAATGAATGGGGAAAACCGTCCCATGAAACGCCATCTACTATGTGCATAGGGATTTTGAATTGAACATAGCTCTGCAGCACAGCCTCACAGAAACAAGGGGGAGGGCTCATTTTACTCAGGCGACCAATGAGTGTCTCAGGATCACTGGAGAGCTATTAAGCCACGCCCTAGCAACCATTTAGAGCACCTTAGCAACCCATCCCATAGACTTCCATTCAAATTGATCGACTCCTATCTCTGGATAGGAAAGTCATAGAAATTTGAGGGTGGGCTCGTTTGACTCGGGGCAGCAAACTGCCAATCACCAACGTCTTGAACATTTCCTAGCCACGCCCTAGCAACCATTATGAATTACCTAAGCAACCAAATACAAAGTGAGATATCTTCAGTTCTGAATGTCGTAGAGGCATCCTGGTTGGTTTATATGGTTCATACTGACAAGGAGCCTTTGGAGGGACATCAATGGCGGATGCTCAGCCACTCCTTAGCAACCAAACAGAGTACCCTAGCAACCATTTAGCCAGTCCTATATCTCTGCATCAGAAAATCGTAGAGACATGGGAGTTGGGCAAATTTGACAATCAGCCTTTGGAGTAAGATGACAGGCAGGTACCAAGCCACTCCTTAGCAACCAAACAGAGCACCCTAGCAACCGTTTAGCCAGACCCATATCTCTGCTTCTGAGTATCGTAGAGACATGGGAGTTGGCTCTATTGGCTCATGCTAGCAACAGGACTTCCAACATGCTACATATGCTAGCAGTGAATAGCTAAATGCTAATAGTGATTAACTAAGTGTTAAATTATGCTAATAATGCCATAGAAACCCCCCATAACACCTAATAACCACCCAGAAACGGCCCAGGACACCTTAGATGAGCCATAACAACAACCTAGCATAACCCTAGTAACCAACCAGTTAACCTAGTGACACCTTAGCAACCGCCTAGGAAACACTCTGGTTACCCTAGCAACCACCTAGCAACACCTTAGCAACCACTCTGGTTACCCTAGCAACCACCTAGCAACCACCCGGGTTACCCTAGCAACAGCCTAGCAACCGCCAAGCAACAACTCCGGTTACCCTAGCAACCACCTAGCAACACCCTGGCAACCACTCTGGTTACCCTAGCAACCACCTAGCAACACCATAGCAACCACTCTGATTACCCTAGCAACACCTTAGCAACCACTCTGGTTATCCTAGCAACCAACTAGCAACCACCTGGGTTACCCTAGCAACCGCCTAGCAACACCCTGGCAACCACTCAGTTTACCCTAGCAACCACCTAGCAACACCATAGCAACCACTCTGATTACCCTAGCAACAGCTTAGCAACTGCCTAGCGACGACTTTGGTTACCCTAGCAACCACATAGCAACACCCTAGCAACCACCCTGGTTACCCTAGCAACCACATAGCAACACCCTAGCAACCACCCTGGTTACCCTAGCAACCACTTAGCAACACCTTAGCAACCATCCCAGTTACCCTAGCAAACACCTAGCAACCACCCTGGTTACCCTAGCAACTGCCTAGCAACATCATGGTTACCCTAGCTACTGCCTCACCTGGCCCGGGGCGGATTTTGCCACTGCGAGCACCACTCACATTTTCTTCAGGAAATGTACATTCTAGTTAGTGGTGCTCGCCTCGAGCACTACTATTACTATCTTACCAAGCCTATAATAATGATGGTGATTCCACAAAATTTTCGGCGCGCTATTGCTGCTACTGCGTTTGTCCCAGACCCATAAATGAGACGTCAAAACGTGCGGCCTATTGAGGAGAGGTGTGCTATAGCATTTGTAAGCGATCGGGGGTACGATGTTCGCCCCAGGGGTGAAAAAGCAGCCGAAAAAACGCATAGACAACGCATTGCCACAAATTTTGATGATTAATAACTCGGAGCGAGGAATTTGTAAAAAGATGAAACTCGCCACATTTGTAGAGGCTGGCAGGCTCTGTAAGAACATACCAAAAAATGGGGCAAAAGTTGCACCCCTGGGGTGCTAGAGCTGCCCAAACTTGCCCCCATAGACCTCAATGTTATTTATTATTATTAGTGGTGCTCGCCTCGAGCACTACTATTACTATCTTACCAAGCCTATAATAATGATGGTGAATCCACCGCGCTCCTGTTCCTAGAGGGTTTGTCCCAGACCCATAAATGAGGCGTCAAAACGTGTGGCCTATTGAGGAGAGGTGTGCTATATCTTTTGTAAGCGATCGGGGGTACGATGGTCGTCCCAGGGGTGAAAAAGCAGCCAAAAAAAACGCATAGACAAAGCATTGCTACAAACTTTGATGATTAATAACTCGGAGTGAGGAATTTGTGAAAAGATGAAACTTGCCACATTTGAAGAGGCTGGCAGGCTCTGTAAGAACATACCACACAATGGGGTAAAAGTTACACCCCTGGGGTGCTACAGCTGCCCAAACTTTCCCCATAGACACCAATGTTATTTATTATTATTTTTTTTATTATTCTTCTTCCACTTTTTTTTCGGCGCGCTACTCCTCCTAGGGCGTTTGTCCTAGACTCATGAATGAGGCGTCAAAACGTGCGGCCTATTGAGGACAGGTGTGCTATATCTTTTCTAAGAGATTGGGGGTACGATGTTCGCCCCAGGGGCGAAAAAGGAGCGAAAAAAAACGCATAGACAACGCATTGAAATCAACTTTGACGATTAATATCTCGGAGCGAGAAATTTGTAAAAAGATGAAACTCACCACATTTGAAGAGGCTGGCAGGCTCTGTAAGGACATACCAAAAAATGTGTTAAAAGTTGCACCCCTTGGGTGCTAGAGCTGCCCAAACGCGCCCCCATAGACATCAATGTTAACGGAAATCCTAGAAGAGTATTTATACGCGGTGCAAACGACTTTGACGATTAATAACTTGGTGCGAGAAATTTGTAAAAAGACGAAACTCGCCACATCTGAAGAGGGTGGCTGGCTCTGTGAGAACATACAACAAAATGGGGTAAAAGTTGCACCCCTGGGGTGCTAGAGCTCCCAAACTTGCCCCATTGAAATGAATGGGGAAAACCGTCCCATGAAACGCCATCTACTGTGTGCATAGGGATTTTGAATTGAGCATAGCTCTGCAGCACAACGTCACAGAAACAAGGGGGAGGGCTCATTTTACTCAGGCGACCAATGAGTGTCTCCGGATCACTGGGAAGCTATCAAGCCACGCCCTAGCAACCATTTAGAGCACCTTAGCAACCCATCCCATAGACTTCCATTCAAATAGATTGACTTCTATCTCTGGATAGAAAAGTCATAAAAGTTTGAGGGTGGGCTCGTTTGACTCGGGGCAGCAAACTGCCAATCACCAACATCTTCAACACTTCCTAGCCACGCCCTAGCAACCATTATGGAGCACCTTAGCAACCAAATACAAAGTGAGATATCTTTAGTTCTGAATGTCGTAGAGGCATTCTGGTTGGTTTATATAGTTCATACTCACACGGAGCCATTGGAGTGTCATCAATGGCAGACGCTTAGCCACTCCTTAGCAACCAAATAGCGTACCCTAGCAACCATTTAGCCAGACACATATCTCTGCTTCTAAGCGTCATAGAGACATGGGGGTTGGTTCTATTGACTCATCCTAGCAAACAGGACTTCAAACATGCTACATATGCTAGCAGTGAATAGCTACATGCTAATAGTGCCTAGCTAAGTGTTAGATTATGCTAATAATGCCATAGAAACCACCCAGAACAGCAGCCGCACCAGGCCCGGGGCGGATTTTGCCACTTCGAGCACCACTCACATTTTCTTCAGGAAATGTACATTCTAGTGTTGTGATTACTATTCTCCTAAACCAACCTTCGGCGCGCTACTCCTCAGGCACCGTTGGTCGTAGACCCACAAAAGAGATGTCAAATCGTGCGGCTTATTGAGGAGAGGTGTGCTATATCTTTTCTAAGCGATCAGGCGTACGATGTTCGTTTTGTCCCACGAAAAATCAGCCGAAAAAAGCCCCATTGACTTAACATGGGACAAATATTTGTAAAATCATATCTTTGGTTCTGAAGGTCGTAGAGATTCGGGACTGGGCTTGTTTGACTCGGCCTATCAAGCAGTGAATAAGTAGTGACATACCATCTTCATAGCTACACCCTAACAACTGTTTACAGCACCCTAGCAACCGCAAAGCAGCGCTTACAAGCTATATTTCAGTACTGGTATGTTGTAGAAGCAGAGTTTTATCTGTTAAGCTCAGACTGCCAATTAGTCTTTAGATGTCATACCATTAGCTGTATGACCACACCATAGCAACCATATAGAGTGCCCTAGCAACCATACAAAATCATGAATCAGCCATATCTCAGCACTGGAACATCGTACAGACATGGCGGTTGGCTCTCTGGCAATGGTGTCCGACACTGCCTCACCTGGCCCGGGCCGAATTTTGCCACTGCGAGCACCACTCACATTTTCTTCAGGAAATGTACATTCTAGTGTTGTGATTACTATTCTCCTAAACCAACCTTCGGCGCGCTACTCCTCAGGCACCGTTGTTCGTAGACCCACAAAAGAGATGTCAAATTGTGCGGCTTATTGAGGAGAGGTGTGCTATATCTTTTCTAAGCGATCAGGCGTACGATGTTCGTTTTGTCCCACGAAAAATCAGCCGAAAAAAGCCCCATTGACTTAACATGGGACAAATATTTGTAAAATCATATCTTTGGTTCTGAAGGTTGTAGAGGCTCGGGACTGGGCTCGTTTGACTCGGCCTATCAAGCAGTGAATAAGTAGTGACATACCATCTTCATAGCCAAGCCTTAACAACCATTTACAGCACCCTAGCAACCGTAAAACAACGCTTACAAGTCATATTTCAGTACTGGAATGTTATAGAAGCACAGAGTTTGAACTTTCAAGCTCAGACTGCCAAATAGTCTTTAGATATCATCCCATAAACTGTATGACCACACCATAGCAACCATATAGAGAACCGTAGCAACCATACAAACACATGAATCAGCCATATCTCAACAGCAGAACATAGTACAGACATGGCGGTGGGTTCTCTCTGTTTCTCCGACACTGCTGCATCTGGCCCGGGCCCGAATTCTGCCACTGCGAGCACCACTCACATTTTCTTCAGGAAATGTACATTCTAGTTATTTTTCTTATTCTTCCACTTTTTTTTCGGCGCGCTACTCCTCCTAGGGCGTTTGTTCCAGACCCATGAATGAGGCATCAAAACGTACGGCCTATTGAGGAGAGGTGTGCTATATCTTTTCTAAGCGATCGGGGGTACGGTGTTCGCCCCAGGGGCGACCAAACAGCCGAAAAAACGCATAGACAATGCATTACGACCAACTTTGACGATAAATAACTCGGAGCGTGAAATTTGTAAAAAGATGAAACTCGCCACATTTGTAGAGGCTGGCAGGCTCTGTAAGGACATACAAAAAATTGGGGTAAAAGTTGCACCCCTGGGGTGCTAGAGCTGCCCAAACTTGCCCCATAGACACAATAGAAACGGAAATCCTAGAAGAGTATTTATACGCGGTGCAAACGACTTTGACGATTAATAACTCGGAGCGAGAAATTTGTAAAAAGACGAAACTCGCCACATTTGAAGAGGGTGGATGGCTCTGTGAGAACATACCACAAAATGGGGTAAAAGTTGCACCCCTGGGGTGCTAGAGCTCCCAAACTTTCCCCATTGAAATGAATGGGGAAAACCGTCCCATGAAACACCATCTACTATGTGCATAGGGATTTTGAATTGAACATAGCTCTGCAGCACAGCGTCATAGAGACAAGGGGGAGGGCTCATTTTACTCAGGCGACCAATGAGTGTCTCAGGATCACTGGGAAGCTATTAAGCCACGCCCTAGCAACCATTTAGAGCACCCTAGCAACCCATCCCATAGACTTCCATTCAAATTGATCGACTTCTATCTCTGGATAGAAAATTAATAGAAATTTGAGGGTGGGCTTGTTTGACTCGGGGCAGCAAACTGACAATCACCAATGTCTTCAACACTTCCTAGCCACGCCCTAGCAACCAAATACAAAGTGAGATATCTTCAGTTCTGAATGTCGTAGAGTCATTGTAGTTGGTTTATATGGTTCATACTCATAAGGAGACTTTGGAGTAACATGACTGGCAGGTACCAAGCCACTCCTTAGCAACCAAACAGAGTACCCTAGCAACCGTTTAGCCAGACCCATATCTCTGCTTCTGAGTATCGTAGAGACATGGGGGTTGGCTCTATTGGCTCATGCTAGCAAACAGGACTTCCAACATGCTACATATGCTAGCAGTGAATAGCTACATGCTAATAGTGATTAACTAAGTGTTAAATTATGCTAATAATGCCATAGAAACCCCCCATAACACCTAATAACCACCTAGAAACGGCCCAGGACACCCTAGATGAGCCATAACAACCACCTAGCATAACCCTAGTAACCAACCAGTTAACCTAGTGACACCTTAGCAATAGCCTAACAACCACTCCGGTTACCCTAGCAACCACCTAGCAACACCTTGGAAACCACTCAGTTTACCCTAGCAACCACCTAGCAAAACCATAGCAACCACTCTGATTACCCTAGCAACAGCCTAGCAACAACTCTGGTTACCCTAGTAACCACCTAGCAACACCTTAGCAACCACTCTGGTTACCCTAGCAACCGCCTAGCAACCGCCTAGCGACGACTCCAATTACCCTAGCAACCACCTAGCAACACCCTAGCAACCACTCTGGTTACCCTAGCAACCACCTAGCAACCACCCGGGTTACCCTAGCAACTGCCTAGCAACCGCCTAGCAACCACTCCGGTTACCGTAGCAACCACCTAGCAACACCCTGGCAACCACTCAGTTTACCCTAGCAACCACCTAGCAACACCATAGCATCCACTCTGATTACCCTAGCAACAGCCTAGCAACCACTCTGGTTACCCTAGCAACATCCTAGCAACCGCTCTGGTTACCCTAGCAACCACTTAGCAACGCCTTAGCAACCACCCGGGTTACCCTAGCAACTGCCTAGCAACCGCCTAGCAACCACTCCGGTTACCCTAGCAACCACCTAGCAACACCCTGGCAACCACTCAGTTTACCCTAGCAACCACCTAGCAACACCATAGCAACCACTCTGATTACCCTAGCAACCGCCTAGCAACCACTCCGGTTACCTAGCAACCACCTAGCAACACCCTGGCAACCACTCAGTTTACCCTAGCAACCACCTAGCAACACCATAGCAACCACTCTGATTACCCTTGCAAAAGCCTAGCAACCACTCTGGTTACCCTAGCAACATCCTAGCAACCGCTCTGGTTACCCTCTCAACCCCCTAGCAACCGCCTAGCGACGACTTCGGTTACCCTAGCAACCACCTAGCAACACCCTAGCAACCACCCTGGTTACCCTAGCAACCACTTAGCAACGCCTTAGCAACCATCCCAGTTACCCTAGCAAACACCTAGCAACCACCCTGGTTACCCTAGCAACTGCCTAGCAACATCATTGTTACCCTAGCTACTGCCTCACCTGGCCCGGGGCGGATTTTGCCACTGCGAGCACCACTCACATTTTCTTCAGGAAATGTACATTCTAGTTAGTGGTGCTCGCCTCGAGCACTACTATTACTATCTTACCAAGCCTATAATAATGATGCTGAAATCTTTGGCGCCACTGCTCCTAGAGCGTTTGACCCAGACCCATGAATGAGGCATCAAAACGTGCGGCCGATAGAGGAGATGGGTGTTCTATCTTCACTAAGCGATCGGGGGTACGATGTTCGCCCCAGGGGGCGGAACAAAAAACACCCCCATAGACGTCCCATTGAAACGAAATTTTGACGATTAATAACTCAGAGCGAGGAATTTGTAAAAAGATGAAACTCACCACATTTGTAGAGGCTGGCAGGCTCTGTAAGAACATACCACACAATGGGGTGAAAGTTGCACCCCTGGGGTGCTAGAGCTGCCCAAAAATCGACCTCGGTTTATTATTAGTGGTGCTCGCCTCGAGCACTACTATTACTATCTTACCAAGCCTATAATAATGATGGTGATTCCACCGCGCTCCTGTTCCTAGAGCGTTTGTCCCAGACCCATGAATGAGGCGTCACAACGTGCGGCCTATTGAGGAGAGGTGTGCTATATCATTTGTAAGTGATCGGGGGTACGATGTTCGCCCCAGGGGCAAAAAAGCAGCCGAAAAAATGCATAGACAACGCATTGCCACAAACTTTGATGATTAATAACTCGGAGCGAGGAATTTGTAAAAAGATGAAACTCACCACATTTGAAGAGGCTGGTAGGCTCTGTAAGAACATACCACACAATGGGGTAAAAGTTGCACCCCTGGGGTGCTACAGCTGCCCAAACTTTCCCCTTAGACACCAATGTTATTTATTATTCTTTTTAGTGGTGCTCGCCTCGAGCACTACTATTACTATCTTACCAAGCCTATAATAATAATGATGCTGATTTTCGGCGCGCCATTGCTCCTAGAGCGTTTGTCCCAGACCCATGAATGAGGCATCAAAACGTGCGGCCGATTGAGGAGAGGGGTGCTCTATCTTCACTAAGCGATCGGAGGTACGATGTTCGCCCCAGGGGGCGGAACAAAAAACACCCCCATAGACGTCCCATTGAAACGAAATTTTGACGATTAATAACTCAGAGTGAGGAATTTGTACAAAGATGAAACTCGCCACATCTGAAGAGGCTGGCAGGCTCTGTAAGAACATACCACACATTGGGGTAAAAGTTGCACCCCTGGGGTGCTAGAGCTGCCCAAAAATCGACCTCGGTTTATTATTATTATTTTTCTTATTCTTCCACTTTTTTTTCGGCGCGCTACTCCTCCTAGGGCATTTGTTCCAGACCCATGAATGAGGCATCGAAACGTACGGCCTATTGAGGAGAGGTGTGCTATATCTTTTCTAAGCGATCGGGGGTACGGTGTTCGCCCCAGGGGCGACCAAACAGCCGAAAAAACGCATAGACAATGCATTACGACCAACTTTGACGATTAATAACTCGGAGCGTGAAATTTGTAAAAAGATGAAAGTCGCCACATTTGTAGAGGCTGGCAGGCTCTGTAAGGACATACAAAAAATTGGGGTAAAAGTTGCACCCCTGGGGTGCTAGAGCTGCCCAAAGTTGCCCCCATAGACACAATGTTAACGGAAATCCTAGAAGAGTATTTATACGCGGTGCAAACGACTTTGACGATTAATAACTCGGAGCGAGAAATTTGTAAAAAGACGAAACTCGCCACATCGGAAGAGGGTAGATGGCTCTGTGAGAACATACCACAAAATGGGGTAAAAGTTGCACCCCTGGGGTGCTAGAGCTCCCAAACTTTCCCCATTGAAATGAATGGGGAAAACTGTCCCATGAAACACCATCTACTACGTGCATAGGGATTTTGAATTGAGCATAGCTCTGCAGCACAGCGTCACAGAGACAAGGGGGAGGGCTCATTTTACTCAGGCGACCAATGAGTGTCTCAGGATCACTGGGAAGCTATCAAGCCACGCCCTAGCAACCATTTATAGCACCTTAGCAACCCTTCCCATAGACTTCCATTCAAATTGATCAACTTCTATCTCTGGATAGAACAGTCATAGAAATTTGAGGGTGGGCTCGTTTGACTCGGGGCAGCAAACTGCCAATCACCAATGTCTTCAACACTTCCTAGCCACGCCCTAGCAACCATTATGGAGCACCTTAGCAACCAAATACAAAGTGAGATATCTTCAGTTCTGAATGTCGTAGAGGCATTCTGGTTGGTTTATATCGTTCATACTCATAAGGAGCCTTTGGAGTGACATCACTGGCAGACCCATAGCCACTCCTTAGCAACCAAACAGAGTACCCTAGCAACCATTTAGCCAGTTCTATATCTCTGCATCAGAAAGTGGTACAGACATGGGGGTTGGGTAAATTTGACAATCAGCCTTTGGAGTAACATGACTGGCAGGTACCAAGCCACTCCTTAGCAACCAAACAGAGTACCCTAGCAACCGTTTAGCCAGACCCATATCTCTGCTTCTGAGTATCGTAGAGACATGGGGGTTGGCTCTATTGGCTCTTGCTAGCAAACAGGACTTCCAACATGCTACATATGCTAGCAGTGAATAGCTACATGCTAATAGGGATTAACTAAGTGTTAAATTATGCTAATAATGCCATAGAAACCCCCCATAACACCTAGTAACAACCTAGATATGGCCCAGGACACCCTAGATGAGCCATAACAACCACCTAGCATAACCCTAGTAACCAACCAGTTAACCTAGTGACACCTTAGCAACAGCCTAGGAACCACTCTGGTTACCCTAGCAACCACCTAGCAACCACCCCGGTTACCCTAGCAACTGCCTAGCAAACACCTAGCAACCACTCCGGTTACCCTAGCAACCACCTAGCAACACCCTGGCAACCACTCAGTTTACCCTAGCAACCACCTAGCAACACCATAGCAACCACTCTGATTACCCTAGCAACAGCCTAGCAACCACTCTGGTTACCCTAGCAACCGCCTAGCAACCGCCAAGCGACGACTCCGGTTACCCTAGCAACCACCTAGCAAAACCTTAGCAACCACTCTGATTACCCTAGCAACAGCCTAGCAACCACTCTGGTTACCCTAGCAACCGCCTAGCAACCGCCTAGCGACGACTTCGGTTACCCCAGCAACCACCTAGCAACACCCTAGCAACCACCCTGGTTACCATAGCAACCACTTAGCAACACCTTAGCAACCACTCTGATTACCCTAGCAACAGCCTAGCAACCACTCTGGTTACCCTAGCAACCGCCTAGCAACCGCCTAGCGACGACTTCGGTTACCCCAGCAACCACCTAGCAACACCCTAGCAACCACCCTGGTTACCCTAGCAACCACTTAGCAACACCTTAGCAACCATCCCAGTTACTCTAGCAAACACCTAGCAACCCCCCTGGTTACCCTAGCAACTGCCTAGCAACATCATGGTTACCCTAGCTACTGCCTCACCTGGCCCGGGGCGGATTTTGCCACTGCGAGCACCACTCACATTTTCTTCAGGAAATGTACATTCTAGTTCTTATTATTCTTCTTCCACTTTTTTTTCGGCGCGCTACTCCTCCTAGAGCGTTTGTCCTAGACTCATGAATGAGGCGTCAAAACGTGCGGACTATTGAGGAGAGGTGTGCTATATCTTTTCTAAGAGATCGGGGGTACGATGTTCGCCCCAGGGGCGAAAAAGGAGCGAAAAAAAACGCATAGACAACGCATTGAAATCAACTTTGACGATTAATATCTCGGAGCGAGAAATTTGTAAAAGGATGAAACTCACCACATTTGAAGAGGCTGGCAGGCTCTGTAAGAACATACCAAAAAATGGGGTAAAAGTTGCACCCCTGGGGTGCTAGAGCTGCCCAAACGCGCCCCCATAGACATCAATGAAAACGGAAATCCTAGAAGAGTATTTATACGCGTTGCAAACGACTTTGACGATTAATAACTCGGAGCGAGAGATTTGTAAAAAGACGAAACTCGCCACATTTGAAGAGGGTGGATGGCTCTGTGAGACCATACCAAAAAATGGGGTAAAAGTTGCACCCCTGGGGTGCTAGAGCTCCCAAACTTTCCCCATTGAAATGAATGGGGAAAACCGTCCCATGAAACACCATCTACTATGTGCATAGGGATTTTGAATTGAACATAGCTCTGCAGCACAGCGTCATAGAGACAAGGGGGAGGGCTCATTTTACTCAGGCGACCAATGAGTGTCTCAGGATCACTGGAGAGCTATTAAGCCACTCCCTAGCAACCATTTAGAGCACCTTAGCAACCCATCCCATAGACTTCCATTCAAATTAATTGACTCCTATCTCTGGATAGAACAGTCATAGAAATTTGAGGGTGGGCTCGTTTGAATCGGGGCAGCAAACTGCCAATCACCAACGTCTTCAACACTTCCTAGCCACGCCCTGGCAACCATTATGGAGCACCTTAGCAACCAAATACAAAATTAGATATCTTCAGTTCTGAATGCCGTAGAGGCATTCTGGTTGGTTTATATTGTTCTTACACATAAGGAGCCTTTGGAGTGACATCACTGAAAGACCCATAGCCACTCCTTAGCAACCAAACAGAGTACCCTAACAACCATTTAGCTAGACCTATATCTCTGCATCAGAAAGTCATAGAGACATGGGGGTTGGGTAAGATTGACAATCAGCCTTTGGAATAACATCACTGGAAGCTTGAAGCCATTCCATAGCAACAAAATAGAGTACCCTAGCAACCGTTTAGCCAGACCTATATCTCTGCATCAGAAAGTCATAGAGACATGGGGGTTGGGTAAGATTGACAATCAGCCTTTGGAATAACATCACTGGAAGCTTGAAGCCATTCCATAGCAACCAAATAGAGTACCCTAGCAACCAAGTAGATAGACCTATATCTCTGCATCAGAAAGTCATAGAGACATGGGGGTTGGGTAAATTTGACAATCAGCCTTTGGAGTAACATCAATGGCAGCTGCAAAGCCACTCCTTAGCAACCAAACAGAGTAACTTAGCAACCATTTAGCCAGTCCTGTATCTCTGCATCAGAAAGTCGTAGAGACATGGGAGTTGGGTCAATTAAACAATCAGCCTTTGGAGTAACATGACTGGCAGGTACCAAGCCACTCCTTAGCAACCAAACAGAGTACCCTAGCAACCGTTTAGCCAGACCCATATCTCTGCTTCTGAGTATCGTAGAGACATGGGGGTTGGCTCTATTGGCTCATGCTAGCAAACAGGACTTCCAACATGCTACATATGCTAGCAGTGAATAGCTACATGCTAATAGTGATTAACTAAGTGGTAAATTATGCTTATAATGCCATAGAAACCCCCCATAACACCTAATAACCACCTAAAAACGTCCCAGGACACCCTAGATGAGCCATAACAACCACCTAGCATAACCCTTGTAACCAACCAGTTAACATAGCGACACCTTAGCAACCGCCTAGGAACCACTCTGGTTACCCTAGCAACTGCCTAGCAACACCTTAGCAACCACTCTGGTTACCCTGGCAACCACCCCGGTTACCCTAGCAACTGCCTAGCAACCGCCTAGCAACCACTCCGGTTACCCTAGCAACTGCCTAGCGACTGCTTAGCAACCACTCCGGTTACCCTAGCAACCACCTAGCAACACCATAGCAACCACTCTGATTACCCTAGCAACCGCCTAGGAACCACTCTTTTTAACCTAGCAACTGCATAGCAACACCTTAGCAACCACTCTGGTTACCCTGGCAACCGCCTAGCAACCACTCTGGTTACCCTAGCAACCACCTAGCAACCAACCCGGTTACCCTAGCAACCGCCTAGCAAGAGACTAGCAACACCCTAGCAACCACTCTGGTTACCCTAGCAACCGCCTAGCAATCGCCTACCGATGACTCCGGTTACCCTAGCAACCACCTAGCAACACCTTAGCAACCACCCTGGTTACCCTAGCAACTGCCTAGCAACATCATGGTTACCCTAGCTACTGCCTCACCTGGCCCGGGGCGGATTTTGCCACTGCGAGCACCACTCACATTTTCTTCAGGAAATGTACATTCTAGTTAGTGGTGCTCGCCTCGAGCACTACTATTACTATCTTACCAAGCCTATAATAATGATGGTGACTCCACCAAATTTTCGGCGCACTACTGCTCCTAGAGCGTTTGTCCCAGACCCATGAATGAGGCGTCACAACGTGCGGCCTATTGAGGAGAGGTGTGCTATATCATTTGTAAGCGATCGGGGGTACGATGGTCGCCCCAGGGGCGAAAAAGCAGCCGAAAAAACGCATAGACAACGCATTGCCACAAATTTTGATGATTAATAACTCGGAGCGAGGAATTTGTAAAAAGATGAAACTCGCCACATTTGAAGAAGCTGGCAGGCTCTGTAAGAACATACCACACAATGGGGTAAAAGTTCCACCCCTGGGGTGCTAGAGCTGCCCAAACTTGCCCCCATAGACCTCAATGTTATTTATTATTATTTTTATTCTTCCACTTTTTTTCGGCGCGCTACTCCTCCTAGGGCGTTTGTCCTAGACTCATGAGTGAGGCATCAAATCGTGCGGCCTATTGAGGAGAGGTGTGCTATATCTTTTCTAAGAGATCGGGGGTACGATGTTCGCCCCAGGGGCGATAAAACAGGCGAAAAAACGCATAGACAATGCATTGCGACCAACTTTGACGATTAATAACTCGGAGTGAGAAATTTGTAAAAAGACGAAACTCTCCACATTTGTAGAGGCTGGCAGGCTCTGTAAGGACATACCAAAAAATGGGGTAAAAGTTGCACCCCTGGGGTGCCAGAGCTGCCCAAACATGCCCTCATAGACATCAATGAAAACGGAAATCCTAGAAGAGTATTTATACGCGTTGCAAACGACTTTGACGATTAATAACTCGGAGCGAGAAATTTGTAAAAAGACGAAACTCGCCACATTTGAAGAGGGTGGATGGCTCTGTGAGAACATACCACAAAAGTGGGTAAAAGTTGCACCCCTGGGGTACTAGAGCTCCCAAACTTTCCCCATTGAAATGAATGGGGAAAACCAACCACCTAGCATAACCCTAGTAACCAACCAGTTAACCAAGTGACACCTTAGCAACCGCCTAGGAACCATTCTGGTTACCCTAGCAACCACCTAGCAACCACCCCAGTTCACTTAGCAACTGCCTAGCAACACCCTAGCAACCACTCTGATTACCCTAGCAACAGCCTAGCAACCACTCTGGTTGCCCTAGCAACCACTCTGGTTGCCCTAGCAACCACCTTGCAACACCGTAGCAACCCCTCTGGTTACCCTAGCAACCACCTAGCAACTGCCTAGCGACGACTCCGGTTACCCTAGCAACCACCTAGCAACACCCTAGCAACCACTCAGGTTACCCTAGCAACCACATAGCAACACCCTAGCAACCACTCTGATTACCCTAGCAACCGCCTAGCAACTGCCTATTGACGACTCCGCTTACCCTAGCAACCACCTAGCAACACCCTAGCAACCCCTCTAGTTACCCTAGCAACCACCTAGCAACACCCTAGCAACCCTTCTGGTTACCCTAGCAACCACCTAGCAACACCCTAGCAACCACCCCGGTTACCCTAGCAACAACCTAACAACCACCCTGGTTACCCTAGCAACTGCCTAGCAACATCATGGTTACCCTAGCTACTGCCTCACCTGGCCCGGGGCGGATTTTGCCACTGCGAGCACCACTCACATTTTCTTCAGGAAATGTACATTCTAGTTAGTGGTGCTCGCCTCGAGCACTACTATTACTATCTTACCAAGCCTATAATAATAATGATGCTGATTTTCGGCGCGCCACTGCTCCTAGAGCGTTTGTCCCAGACCCATGAATGAGGTGTCAAAACGTGCGGCCGATTGAGGAGAGGGGTGCTCTAGCTTTACTAAGCGATCGGGGGTACGATGTTCGCCCCAGGGGGCGGAACAAAAAACACCCCCATAGACGTCCCATTGAAACGAAATTTTGACGATTAATAACTCAGAGCGAGGAATTTGTAAAAAGATGAAACTCACCACATTTGTAGAGGGTGGCAGGCTCTGTAAGAACATACCACAAAATGGGGTAAAAGTTGCACCCCTGGGGTGCTAGAGCTGCCCAAAAATTGCCCTTGGTTTATTATTCTTCTTCTTATTCTTCTTCCACTTTTTTTTCGGCGCGCTACTCCTCCTAGAGCATTTGACCCAGACCCATGAATGAGGCGTCAAAACGTGCGGCCTATTGAGGAGAGGTGTGCTATATCTTTTCTAAGAGATCGGGGGTACGATGGTCGCCCCAGGGGCGAAAAAGGAGCGAAAAAAAACGCATAGACAACGCATTAAAATCAACTTTGACGATTAATAACTCGGAGCGAGAAATTTGTAAAAAGACGAAACTCGCCACATTTGTAGAGGCCGGCAGGCTCTGTAAGGACATACCAAAAAAATTGTTAAAAGTTGCACCCCTGGGGTGCTAGACCTGCCCAAACGCGCTCCCATAGACATCAATGTTAACGGAAATCCTAGAAGAGTATTTAAACGCGTTGCAAACGACTTTGACAATTAATAACTCGGAGCGAGAAATTTGTAAAAAGACCAAACTCGCCACATTTGAAGAGGGTGGATGGCTCTGTGAGAACATACCACAAAATGGGGTAAAAGTTGCACCCCTGGGGTGCTAGAGCTCCCAAACTTGCCCCATTGAAATGAATGGGGAAAACCGTCCCATGAAACGCCATCTACTATGTGCATAGGGATTTTGAATCGAACATAGCTCTGCAGCACAGCGTCACAGAGACAAGGGGGAGAGCTCATTTTACTCAGGCGACCAATGAGTGTCTCAGGATCACTGGGAAGCTATTAAGCCACGCCCTAGCAACCATTTAGAGCACCTTAGCAACCCATCCCATAGACTTCCATTCAAATAGATTGACTTCTATCTCTGGATAGAAAAGTCATATAAATTTGAGGGTGGGCCCGTTTTACTCGGGGCAGCAAACTGCCAATTACCAACGTCTTCAACACTTCCTAGCCACGCCCTAGCAACCATTAAGGAGCACCTTAGCAACCAAATACAAAGTGAGATATCTTCAGTTCTGAATGTCATAGAGGCATTCTGGTTGGTTTATATTGTTCATACTCACAAGGAGCCTTTGGAGTAACATCACTGGCAGACGCTAAGCCACTCCTTAGCAACCAAAAAGAGTACCCTAGCAACCATTTAGTCAGACCTATATCTCTGCATCAGAAAGTGGTAGAGACATGGGTGTTGGGTCAATTTGACAATCAGCCTTTGGAGTAACATCACTGGCAGCTGCAAAGCCAGTCCTTAGCAACCAAATTGTTTACCCTAGCAACCCTTTAGCCAGACCCCTATCTCTGCTTCTGAGTGTCATAGAGACATGGGGGTTGGGTCAATTTGACAATCAGCATTTAAAGTAACATCACTGGCAGCTGCAAAGCCAGTCCTTAGCAACCAAATAGTTTACCCTAGCAACCATTTAGCCAGACCCATATCTCTGCTTCTAAGCGTCATTGAGACATGGGGGTTGGCTCTATTGACTCATGCTAGCAAACCGGACTTCCAACATGCTACATATGCTAGCAGTGAATAGCTACATGCTAATAGTAATTAACTAAGTGTTAAATTATGCTAATAATGCCATAGAAACCCCCCATAACACCTAATAACCACCTAGAAATAGCCCAGGACACCCTAGATGAGCCATAACAACCGTCTAGCATAACCCTAGTAACCAACCAGTTAACCTAGTGACACCTAAGCAACCACCTAGGAACCACTCTGGTTACCCTAGCAACCACCTAGCAACACCTTAGCAACCACTCTGGTTACCCTAGCAACCACTTAGCACCCACTCAGTTTACCCTAGCAACCACCTAGCAACACCATAGCAACCACTCTGATTACCCTAGCAACAGCCTAGCAACCACTCTGGTTACCCTAGCAACCACCTAGCAACCACTCTGGTTGCCCTAGCAACCACCTTGCAACACCGTAGCAACCACTCTGGTTACCCTAGCAACCACCTAGCAACTGCCTAGCGACGACTCCGGTTACCCTAGCAACCACCTAGCAACACCCTAGCAACCACTCCGGTTACCCTAGCAACCACCTAGAAACACCTTAGCAACCACTCTGGTTACCCTGGCAACTGTCTAGCAACCACTCTGGTTACCCTAGCAACCACCTAACAGCCACTCTGGTTACCCTAGCAAACACCTAGCAACCACTCCGGTTACCCTAGTAACCGCCTATCAACACCTTAGCAACCACTCTGGTTACCCTGGCAACTGTCTAGCAACCACTCTGGTTACCCTAGCAAACACCTAACAGCCACTCTGGTTACCCTAGCAAACACCTAGCAACCACTCCGGTTACCCTAGCAACCACCTAGCAACACCATGGCAACCACTCAGTTTACCGCAGCAACCACCAAGCAACACCATAGCAACCACTCTGATTACCCTAGCAACAGCCTAGCAACCACTCTGGTAGCCCTAGCAACCATTTAGAGCACCTTAGCAACCCATTGCATAGACTTCCATTCAAATTGATCGACTTCTATCTCTGGATAGAACAGTCATAGAAATTTGAGGGTGGGCTCATTTGACTCGGGGCAGCAAACTGCCAATCACAAACATCTCCAACACTTCCTAGCCACGCCCTAGCAACCATTATGGAGCACCTTAGCAACCAAATACAAAGTGAGATATCTTCAGTTCTGAATGTCGTAGAGGCATTCTGGTTGGTTTATATCGTTCATACTCACAAGGAGCCTTTGGAGTGACATAAATGGCAGCTGCAAAGCCACTCCTTAGCTACCAAATAGCGTACCCTAGCAACCATTTAGCCAGACCTATATCTCCGCATCAGAAAGTGGTACAGACATGGGAGTTGGGTCAATTTGACAATCAGCCTTTGGAGTAACATCACTGGCAGCTGCCAAGCTACTCCTTAGCAACCAAACAGAGTACCCTAGCAACCATTTAGCCAGACCAACGTCTCTGCATCAGAAAGTCGTACAGGCATGGGGGTTGGGTCTATTTGACAATCAGCCTTTGGAGTAACATCACTTCGAGCTGAAAAGCCACTCCTTAGCAACCAAATAGTTTACCCTAGCAACCATTTAGCCAGACCCATATCTCTGCTTCTAAGCATCATAGAGACATGGGGGTTGGCTCTATTGACTCATGCTAGCAAACAGGACTTCCTACATGCTACATATGCTAGCAGTGAATAGCTACATGCTAATAGTGCCTAGCTAAGTGTTAGATTATGCTAATAATGCCATAAAAACCACCCAGAACAGCAGCCGCACCAGGCCCGGGACGGATTTTGCCACTTCGAGCACCACTCACATTTTCTTCAGGAAATGTACATTCTAGTGTTGTAATTACTATTCTCCTAAACCAACCTTCGGCGCGCTACTCCTCAGGCACCGTTGGTCGTAGACCCAGAAAAGAGATGTCAAATCGTGCAGCTTATTGAGGAGAGGTGTGCTATATCTTTTCTAAGCGATTGGGTGTACGATGTTCGTTTTGCCCTACGATAAATAAACCGAAAAAAGGCCCATTGACTTAACATGGGCCAAATATTTCTAAAAGGATATTTTTGGTTCTGAAGGTCGTAGAGCCTCGGGACTGGGCTCGTTTGACTCGGCCTATCAAGCAGTGAATAACTAGTGACATACCATCTTCATAGCCACGCCTTAACAACCATTTGCAGCACCCTAGCAACCGTAAAACAACGCTTACAAGACATATTTCAGTACTTTAATGTTGTAGAAGCACAGAGTATGATCTTTTAAACTCAGACTGCCAAATAATCTTTAGATATCATCCCATAAACTGTATGTCCACATCATAGCAACCATATAGAGTCCCCTAGCAACCATACAAACACATGAATCATCCATATCTCAGCATCAGAACATCGTACAGACATGACGGTTGGCTCTCTAGCAATGGTGACTGACACTGCCGCATCTGGTTGCATTCGGGCCGAATATTGCCACTGCGAGCACCACTCACATTTTCTTCAGGAAATGTACATTCTAGTTAGTGGTGCTCGTTGGCGAGCACTACTATTACTATCTTACCAAGCCTATAATAATGATGCTGAAATCTTCGGCGCGCTACTGCTCCTAGAGCGGTTTTCCCAGACCCATGAATGAGGCATCAAAACGTGCGGCCGATTGAGGAGAGGGGTGCTCTATCTTCACTAAGCGATCGGGGGTACGATGTTCGCCCCAGGGGGCGGAACAAAAAACACCCCCATAGACGTCCCATTGAAACGAAATCTTGACGATTAATAACTCAGAGCGAGGAATTTGTAAAAAGATGAAACTCACCACATTTGTAGAGGTTGGCAGGCTCTGTAAGAACATACCACACAATGGGGTAAAAGTTGCACCCCTGGGGTGCTAGAGCTGCCCAAAAATGCCTCTCGGTTTATTATTCTTATTCTTCCACTTTTTTTTCGGCGCGCTACTCCTCCTAGAGTGTTTGTCCCAAACCCATGAATGAGGCGTCAAAACGTGCGGCCTATTGAGGAGAGGTGTGCTATATCTTTTCTAAGAGATCGGGGTTACGATGTTCGCCCCAGGGGCGAAAAAGGAGCGAAAAAAAACGCATAGACAACGCATTGAAATCAACTTTGACGATTAATAACTCGGAGCGAGAAATTTGTAAAAAGACAAAACTCGCCACATTTGAAGAGACTAGCAGGCTCTGTAAGGACATACCAAAAAATGTGTTAAAAGTTGCACCCCTGGGGTGCTAGAGCTGCCCAAACGCGCCCCCATAGACATCAATGTTAACGGAAATCCTAGAAGAGTATTTATACGCGGTGCAAACGACTTTGACGATTAATAACTCGGAGCAAAAAATTTGTATAAAGACGAAACTCGCCATATCTGAAGAGGGTGGCTGGCTCTGTGAGAACATACCACAAAATGGGGTAAAAGTTGCACCCCTGGGGTGCCAGAGCTCCCAAACTTTCCCCATTGAAATGAATGGGGAAAACCGTCCCATGAAACACCATCTACTATGTGCATAGAGATTTTGAATTGAACATAGCTCTGCAGCACAGCGTCACAGAGACAAGGGGGAGGGCTCATTTTACTCAGGCGACCAATGAGTGTCTCAGGATCACTGGGAAGCTATTAAGCCACGCCCTAGCAACCATTTAGAGCACCTTAGCAACCCATCCCATAGACTTCCATTCAAATTGATCGACTTCTATCTCTGGATAGAACAGTCATAGAAATTTGAGGGAGGGCTCGTTTGACTCGGGGCAGCAAACTGCCAATCACCAACATCTTCAACACTTCCTAGCCACGCCCTAGCAACCATAATGGAGCACCTTAGCAACCAAATACAAAGTGAGATATCTTCAGTTCTGAATGTCGTAGAGGCATTCTGGTTGGTTTATATAGTTCAAACTCACAAGGAGCCTTTGGAGTAACATCACTGTAGCTGTGAAGCCACTCCTTAGCAACCAAACAGAGTACCCTAGCAACCATTTAGCCAGTCGTATATCTTCGCATCAGAAAGTCGTAGAGACATGGGAGTTGGGTCAGTTAGACAATCAGCCTTTGGAGTAACATGACTGGCAGGTACCAAGCCACTCCTTAGCAACCAAACAGAGTACCCTAGCAACCATTTAGCCAGACCCATATCTCTGCTTCTGAGTATCGTAGAGACATGGTGGTTGGCTCTATTGGCTCATGCTAGCAAACAGGACTTCCAACATGCTACATATGCTAGCAGTGAATAGCTACATGCTAATAGTGATTAACTAAGTGTTAAATTATGCTAATAAGGCCATAGAAACCCCCCATAACACCTAATAACCACCTAGAAACGGCCCAGGACACACTAGATGAGCCATATAAACCACCTAGCATAACCCTAGTAACCAACCAGTTAACCTAGTGACACCTTAGCAATCGCCTAGGAACAACTCTGGTTACCCTAACAACCGCCTAGCAACACCTTAGCAACCACTCTGGTTACCCTAGCAACCGCCTAGCAACCACTCTGGTTACCCTAGCAACCACCTAGCAACCACCCTGGTTACCCTAGCAACTGCCTAGCAACAGCCTAACAACCAACCCAGTTACCCTAGCAACCACCTAGCAACACCTTAGAAACCACACCAGTTGCCCTAGCAACCACCTAGCAACCACCCTGGTTACCCTAGCAACTGCCTAGCAACATCATGGTTACCCTAGCTACTGCCTCACCTGGCCTGAGACGGATTTTGCCACTGCGAGCACCACTCACATTTTCTTCAGGAAATGTACATTCTAGTTAGTGGTGCTCGTTGGCGAGCACTACTATTACTATCTTGCCAGGCCTGAAATTATGATTTTTCGGCGCGCTACTCCTCCTAGAGCGTATGTCCCAGACTCATGAATGAGGCGTCTAAACGTGCGGCCTATTGAGGAGAGGTGTGCTATATCATTTGTAAGCGATCGGGGGTACGATGTTCGCCCCAGGGGCGAAAAAGCAGCCGAAAAAACGCATAGACAATGCATTGCCACAAACTTTGATGATTAATAACTCGGAGCGAGGAATTTGTAAAAAGATGAAACTCGCCACATTTGAAGAGGCTGGTAGGCTCTGTAAGAACATACCACACAATGGGGTAAAAGTTCCACCCCTGGGGTGCCAGAGCTGCCCAAACTTGCCCCCATAGACCTCAATGTTATTTATTAGTGGTGCTCGTTGGCGAGCACTACTATTACTATCTTGCCAGGCCTGAAATTATGATTTTTCGGCGCGCTACTCCTCCTAGAGCGTATGTCCCAGACTCATGAATGAGGCGTCTAAACGTGCGGCCTATTGAGGAGAGGTGTGCTATATCATTTGTAAGCGATCGGGGGTACGATGTTCGCCCCAGGGGCGAAAAAGCAGCCGAAAAAACGCATAGACAATGCATTGCCACAAACTTTGATGATTAATAACTCGGAGCGAGGAATTTGTAAAAAGATGAAACTCGCCACATTTGAAGAGGCTGGTAGCTCTGTAAGAACATACCACACAATGGGGTAAAAGTTCCACCCCTGGGGTGCCAGAGCTGCCCAAACTTGCCCCCATAGACCTCAATGTTATTTATTATTATTTTTATTCTTCCACTTTTTTTCGGCGCGCTACTCCTCCTAGGGCGTTTGTCCTAGACTCATGAGTGAGGCATCAAATCGTGCGGCCTATTGAGGAGAGGTGTGCTATATCTTTTCTAAGAGATCGGGGGTACGATGTTCGCCCCAGGGGCGACCAAACAGCCGAAAAAACGCATAGACAATGCATTGCGACCAACTTTGACGATTAATAACTCGGAGTGAGAAATTTGTAAAAAGACGAAACTCACCACATTTGTAGAGGCTGGCAGGCTCTGTAAGGACATACCCAAAAATGGGGTAAAAGTTGCACCCCTGGGGTGCTAGAGCTGCCCAAACGTGCCCCCATAGACATCAATGAAAACGGAAATCCTAGAAGAGTATTTATACGCGTTGCAAACGACTTTGACGATCAATAACTCGGAGCGAGAAATTTGTAAAAAGACGAAACTCGCCACATTTGAAGAGGGTGGCTGGCTCTGTGAGAACATACCACAAAATGGGGTAAAAGTTGCACCCCTGGGGTGCTAGAGCTCCCAAACTTTCCCCATTGAAATGAATGGGGAAAACCGTCCCATGAAACACCATCTACTATATGCATAGGGATTTTGAATTGAACATAGCTCTGCAGCACAGCGTCATAGAGACAAGGGGGAGGGCTCATTTTACTCAGGCGACCAATGAGTGTCTCAGGATCACTGGGAAGATATTAAGCCACGCCCTAGCAACCATTTAGAGCACCCTAGCAACCCATCCCATAGACTTCCATTCAAATTGATCGACTTCTATCTCTGGATAGAAAAGTCATAGAAATTTGAGGGTGGGCTCGTTTGACTCGGGGCAGCAAACTGACAATCACCAATGTCTTCAACACTTCCTAGCCACGCCCTAGCAACCATTATGGAGCAGCTTAGCAACCAAATACAAAGTGAGATATCTTCAGTTCTGAATGTCGTAGAGTCATTCTGGTTGGTTTCTATCGTTCATACTCATAAGGAGACTTTGGAGTGACATCAATGGCAGCTGCACAGCCACTCCTTAGCAACCAAACAGAGTACCTTAGCAACCATTTAGCCAGTCCTATATCTCTGCATCAGAAAGTCG